>VSWD01000001.1:52737224-53164093 GCA_033119305.1 Pinctada imbricata
AAATTTTCACCTGTTAAAGTTTGCCTTATCATTATTCATATGTTTGCACAACGAATTGAAAAATAATAAAAGTTCCAACTCTGCTATCAGAGAGGGTCCATCTGGACATATAAATATGAACTATTAAATTCGCTATTTTCAAAAACCAGAGTTACTTCCCATTTGGGACGGTATCTGACGTAGACTGATTGTGACATCATCAACTTCTATGGAAACAGTCCTAAAAGTCTGGGAAATGACGGTATAGAATCGACGTTACTATACCATTTCATGACGTCACAATCTTTGAACTTTCTTCTTTCATCAGTGAAAATTTCGAAAAAAATTTCAGAAAGCAAAGAGATATAGGAAGATGAAGTAACATAGTATTACCCTTTCCCCGGAGAGGCGGGGGAAATACATTCAAATTTACCGACTTTCTATCAAAAATTCAGTATTTGCAGGTTATGAAATTATTTGAAATTTTGTTTACCGTTTCATGTTTCAAAGATGTAATTCTGGAGAAAAAATTAAATTCCTACATCCACAATATAAATGAAGTTGCGATAACATGTACCCGGCGATAATATTTGCCAGACCAGAGGCTGTAGACTTACTTGGGAAGGAACTTTACCGGGTGGCTCAAGGCGTATCTTAGGATCCCACTCTCCAGGCGGTAATACTGTAACTTGCTCCATGAACTCGTCAATACCTGCCAGGAAATCCTCCTTATCACGTCCCTTATAAGCTACTTCACGGAAAACCTGATATAAACAGAATAAGCTTAACCAAATTGAAAATTAAACGTGGAGAAATAAACCAATTATGCGAGAAATTACAGACATTAGAAAAAGACTCAAACCTGAAAACAATAAAGTAATAATGTAATGCTGTATGGACTTCCTACCTCATCCACCATCATGGTTCCCATACAGCGACCAAACTCTACGTAATCCATCTCGTGACCTCTCGGCCCAAAACAGAAGAAGAGAAACCTGGTCGGTAAGTTAACCTCTGATAGGTCATTCTGCAGAATCCGAGGTTCCTTCAACCTCATAAACCCCATGACTCTGGTCTCTAAATCCTCTACTTCTCCCACCATGATATTTGCGACTTGGGAATCTTTAGGGATCTTACGCACAAATTGAGTGTTTGGCTAAAAACATAGCAAATAAAGACAATCAATGCAGCTCATGTGTCAGTTATAAAGAAAGGAGCTGTTTACCTATAGAGCTTGAACAAAACCAATGCAGAGTCTTATGTCATAAGGGAAGGATATTGTCTAAAACAATAAAGAGACGTTATGAGATATGCGTTTAATAGCGAGAAGGGCAAAAAAACATTTATATAAAAGGAATTCTTTAAAAAAGTATTCTTAATTCATTTCTTTATGTGAATGCAATATTTTTTCTAGTCCGGAAGGACGGTTTTGGAAATACGTGTTTCTTACAGACTGTTCTCAATCGTGACTTCTGATTGGTTTTTTTTTCATTTTTCTCATTTTTGACAATGAGAGATTATCCACCTATCCGATATTGAAGTCAGCGCTATTGAAAATTCAGGTTGCTCCGCTGGAAGCATCACTAATCTTCGTGAAGGTATAGAGGGTTGGAACACTTCCATATTATTGTTTTCATAGTTTGTCAAAACAGGGAATATGGTGTTATACCTTCCAGTTAGGCGACAGTTGATTTTCACCTCCCATCTCTTGTAGGTCCGGAGAACTGGAGGAACTAATCATGATATCACTACTAAAGCTGGTCACACTGGCAGAGTTAGGCAGATAGGCTGTACTCCCTCCGTAATCTGAAAATAAGTACAACAATTTATGATTTGTGATAATAAGATGGAAGTTCTGGCACCTGGTCCAACCTCTAGCTTGCTAGGGGTCCGTCGATGCTAAATTTGGTGCTCTATTGTAAGTGCTATTGAGATTATCGTCAGGATATTCTTTAACTCATTTGTACAATGAAGATTTGACTATCAAAATATTATTCACAGAAAAAAAGTGTACAATATAATGAATAAAAGAAGGGACTATTATTGATCATTCTGAAAAAAAATACTACCAGTAGTCATGCTTAATGCTGACTGTGCAAGATTCAATACAGTGGTGAAATGTGTGTGTTTCCGATATAGGGTGTACTAGTAAATGTTTGTCTTTAAAAGTTTATCTTCTTCCCCAAAGAAAAATGAACTTGGCATAAAACAATGAATTTGAACACACTTGATTCATCGGCAATGTCAGCCAGAGGTCTTCCTCCTCCAGAACTGGTTGAGTTACGACGGCTTGTGTTCTTCATTCTTTTCATATGACGATGTTTGTGTCCCTTCAGTGCTACGTCACGAATATGTGGGCGGAGTCTGGCATCTAACAAACCACAGTCAACCCACTCTTCCAAAAGCTTATCTACAAAATATTGTTTATGAAATATGCAGCAAAATCGAGAAACGATCCTTTGGTTACAAAATTGCTGAACGGAAACAATATGTCGAAATAGTTTAAATTCTACCCGGATACCAACCTTTAACTCAAACAGAAATATCAAAGTAATCGTAAGACAGTCCGAAATATGTAAAAGCTATTGATATAGTAGATTGAGTAACAATATAAACCGAAAGTTGAGTCTTCCGGTTTTGACTTACCCACGGCTTGAGGAAGAGAATGACAGTCAAAATCCATAATGACAGGGGAATCTGCCATGGCATTACGTAGCTCAAACAGTGAATGCATGGACAGAGAGGCTACGTGAGGCTTTGACCAACGCTTGCCGCCTTCTTCCACGTCCTCCTCGTACTTTACCCATCTAACAATGATTATTTAAGTCTGAGTGCGAGTATTATTAAGTAGACATAGCAGTATTCTGCCTCATAATTATCATCAGAAACCAAAGAACTTAAAAGATTGATTATGTATGTCAAAACTACTGCTCAAAGAGAAAACATCCGATTGAGCTTTATATTATGGATACATTTTAATTCAAACATAGGAAAACAACTTCAATCTTTCTTGCAAACTGGTGGCAGTGATGGGATATGATCTGCTTGCTTTGTTAATGCCCACCTGTTCTTCGCATTCAATAAGATAACTTTACCTGGCAGTTTCTCTCCACTCTACTTGACCATTATATTCCTTTAGAACATCTAGCTCACTGAAGACGCTATGTGCCTGGTGACCAACGTCCTTGACACTGTTTATTATAGTTTGTACCCATTCTGAGGGTTTATACTCCGTATCTGTCTCACCATAGCTGTCTCCTATAGAGAAAAAGGTTTAAAACAGGAACTTAAGAGAGTTTTTTATATTTAAATAATTATTTGCAATGTTAGTTGATCCATTACAATCGAATCTATGTTGTCCGAGACTTCCTGAATCATGAATCTGAAAGATTGTAAGCTCCCAAATAGCTTATTCCAGAGAGCTATAGCCTCTGCGCTTTTTCATGGTTTGTTGTTGTTGTTGTTGTTGTTGTTATTGCAGAAGCCCCTCGGAATCTTGAAGTTCACCAAGTACAATTTTAAACCATGGTAATGAAATCAGTAACGCGCCTCTCTTATTGTAACAGCTGCTTGTTGGATAAGAACGTGTATGGTAACTACTGTCTGGTATATTACAAACTTACATTGAAATCAGTACAAGGCAACATAAATGTTTATACAGAAATCTATGTAAGGTATCAGGTTTAGTTTCGGCAAATTGGAAAAAAAAACAAATTCTCTGGTCAAAACTTTGCTTAAATGACATTAACGCATTTGTCTGTATATCGTTATTCTAATTGAATTCAATATGTGCATCCGTCCCAAATATGATAATAAAAGAGAGCTATTTACTGATCCATGGGACATAACTCTGTCAAAATTTATTTGACTGAACTAACAAATTTGACCCACATTATTTTGAGGTATTTGTGTTAACCATTTTCCCAAGATATCCATCAATATATTTACACAGAAATCAGGAGAAGACACCGACTTTACAAAAACCATGAACAATTCCCCGCCCGTTGATCATCAGACGGACTTCCCATACAAGAAAATAAATTGTACATCGAATCATAATAATATGAATGGCAAGAGGAATATACTAAAACTATCATCCGTCATGTTTGCCCTTGGATATTCCGCATTACTGGCACACGTTCAAAGGTTCATCTCCCAGATAGAAGAATCTGTATTAGTATTTAATAGGAACGTGACTGGACATTTATATCCCGTGTCTGATTTATCTATATTCTAAAAAGGAAAGTGTTTAAATATTTCGAGCTTTTTTATATTTTGGTAACATAGTGTAAAGGATGGAGGGGGAGGAAAACAGGAGATATTTTAGATATTCAAGGATGGGAGGGCTTTCATAAAGGGAACCAAAAAGTATAAATCTCCTGCGATTTTCTGCATATAAAAATATAACTTTTTCATCAAAATAATTACATGTAGTTGGACGTATTTCAGGACTATTTTGATATGACTTCGCATCCGTTCCGATTGGAATTGTTACGATTTGGCCTTGCCTTCTCGACTTTGAGACTTAATAACTGTTAGGAACTTCTTTGATGTTTATTCACTACTGATCTTCCAGAATTCATGTTTCGGACCATCTATATATTGCACAATTGTACTACGGACTGGTAGACTGACGTTCATTACGGACTGGTAGACTGACGTTCATTACGGACTGGTAGACTGACGTTCATGTTGGGTTGAAAGGATATCGCTGGTACAAGAAGCAGTTGAAACGCACTGTGATAGGAATAAACCGTGAATACCTCAAAGATTAATAACTTTGGGATGCAGATTCCTAGAAGGGAATTTAGTGTAACGAATACACCTGCCTCCTCGATAGGTTAGCTTTCTCGGGAATGCGGTCATATGCGCTTGACTTTAGGCCCCTTAACTCTATTTTACCGCTCTATAGCCAGATTCTAAGTAAAAGTCCCTTCTTTTGGGTTTCTAATTTGCTTTTTGTTGATTTTCTTGGGGGTTTGAATAGCGTCAAACGTTGTAACTCGAGGCATTTTAAGAACTTTTCTGTTGTTTCCATTCCACCTGGGGTAAAATACTGTTCTTCAAAACAAAACTTAAATAAACAATTTTAAGTATTTCCTCTTATTGAAGAGGGTGCCACTAGAATAGAATAATGCAACTCAAAACATCTTAAATTAAACCCGTGATTAATTCCGTTCTACTCGGTCAGATTTTTTAGTTTAGTGTAAATCGTATTTACTATATCTATTCGGATTTTTTCCGGAAACATAAAATTTTATCTTATTTGGTTGTATAAATTTTCGCAAGAATGAAAGAAAATGTAGATTGAATTTTAGTTTCAGATGGTATTTATTTCATTATCAAACTTCGCCCAAAATAATAATTTTCACGGATTATTAACTAATGACTCATTTCCAAAACGAAACAGATAAAGAAAGATATAATATTCCAAACTTCGATAAATGGATAAAAATAATCTCGCCTCATAATGTAATAATATTTCGGGATCGGTTAAGAGGCTCGGGGTGGCTATAAAAGTAGGATTGATCTGGACAGTATCAGATGTTACAGATGTCAGTGTATATAGCTGGTAGCAATAGCCCAGATCTGTGTAACATAATCACAACAGTCCAAACGTCATAAGGTTGGAGACTTGGTAGATGTCATAGTACATATTTGTATACCGTATTCGTTTGTCAACAACTACTTGTAAGTGAATGTACAGAAAGAATACATGATAAAATATGTTTTGCGAATTGATTACTTCTTGGTGTCAGTTTCTTTTCTGGATTACGGCGATCCGTAGTAATGTCAGCGACTACCGAAAATTGTCTACACTCGGAACATTCTATTTATAGATATTTTAGTTTTATGGAAATACATTGGACATCCTCTAACCTTCAATACAGCATATTTCCATTAAACCAAACTTATCATTCCTGAAGTTGACAATTTTTTATGCTGAGTTCTTATAATGCTCATTATTTTCTAAATAACTGTATAGAATGTTTTGCTTGAAAAAGCTTCCGTGTCTACTAACTTTGAAGTGTATTACCGAAAATGTACATATGAATTTTAAAATACGGTAAGCTAGCTGGCATAACTGCAACATTTCTAAGTACCCTAACTGATCCGGAAAATTCTTTCAAAATGTAATTATGGTAGATGTCACACCTTAACGGATATCGCGAACAGACGTCTAACGGATAATAAAATTGCTAGAATCATTAAGCCGCGTTTACACTATCAAAGTTTTCTTGGTCAAAGTCCGTCAAAGAAAACTTGGTCAAAGTTTTCTTGGACAAAGTCGTCTGTTTACACTATCAAAGTTCTTTGACGACTTGTACAAGAAAAACCGGTAGATATGCATCAAAACAAAGATGAATCCTGCCAATATTGTAAATATTTCTCATGAAAACATTATATTTTTTGTTTGAAATTGCTTATTGGAGTTATTACATAATATCGACACGATTTCAAGGAAATTTTCCCGTGATTTCTAAAATTATCGCAGATGAAATTCACTGCATCGCATATCGTTTGTCTTTGTCTCTACATTCTTTAGTTTTGACATTTCTAAATTGTTTTTACTTCTTTCTTCAATACTTAAATACTACTGGTGTCATTTTGAATCTCTATTCTAATTGGTCGATTCCCGTCAAAGTCCGTCCTAGTTTCATGAAAAATAGGATGGAGGTCTATTCCGTCAAAGTCCATCCAAGTTCTTTGACGGACTTTGATCAAAGTTTTCTTGGATCGTTTACACTATCAAAGTTTGCGTCAAAAACTTTGACAGTGTAAACGGGGCTTTAGTCAGGTGGTCGTTCGTTTTTAAGTATCGACGCTGTCATTGCTCGAGGATCTCGCGACTATTTTGGAGCGGATACGTACCGTACAAGTACATTTGTACCGGTGGTTTACAGGAAAAGTAATAGACGTGTAACGGACTTCACCATACGAGTAAAGGAAAAGCAACGGATAATACGGAAATGCAACGTATAAGAACCGAAAACGGACGATGAACGAACATACGTTACTCTTCCGTTGCCCTCCGGTAGCTGTCCGTTACATCTCTATTTTATCCGCTTCACATCCGATTGATGTCTACCGGACATCAATGGACACCTTACGGACATCAACGGACACCTACAGGTTAGCTACCAGAGACATAACGGACGAGTACCGCACAAAACTGATATCAATGGACACGTAACGTACATGTAACGGACGCCTTAGCCTGTTCTGGATGGCGGGAAGTTTTTCAAGCATGTTCATACGAGTAACGGATTCAACGGACGAGTAACGTACGACTAACGGATGAGTAATGAGTAACGGACACGAACGGGAAAAAATGCTATTCATTACTCGTCCGTTCGTGTTATCCGATTAGGTGTTACAGAAAATAAAGAAAATGCTTTTGAGAGCTATATGACGCATCGATTCAACAAGAGTAAAATAGGTGAAGTGTCCGAAATAATTCAGAACAATACATAGTATATATATAATTTGAAAATGAAAATGACGTCAAATATTGATCCTGTTTGACAATTCTATTTGTAATATAAAGAACTTACGACCTTCCCCTGGATGTTTCTCACTAATGGTGCTTAAGATAGGAATAGTATAAATGATATTATTTCCGTGGTGCATAACTCTAGGATTTTCCTATTTCCTTCCTCAAGTTCTCACGAAATCTCCAAGAGGACAAGCGCTTCCTAACCGTATTAATGTAAGGCGTAGGAGACGTTTTATTATTATTTAATATTTATTTGTCAATAAATAAAGCAACACTTGATGCAGTCGTAAATTCCTTACTTCGGCGGACGCCAAATGAGTGCAACCTCGCACCTTATGATCATTAGGAAATAAAGCACCCTAAAGAAAACAAAGTTGTCATGTATTAATGTTACCAAAAGATTTTATCTAAGACTTTATCCAACTATAAATCACTTTTTCTTTGAAGATATTTGCTAGCGTTCGTTGTTTTACGAAACTTAATTTGATTACATATCGACGAAAGTGAAAACAAGAAAACGAAAAGTATAAATGACTTTGAAAGCAAACATGCTGTATTTTGAAAAGTGGGAACTTCCTTAATATTTCTTAATGTGGACTAAATACCTTGAAGTTCCTTATTTGTTTTTGTATATTTATAAGGAATCATTTGTACCCTGCACAGGAAACACATGCATTCCTTATCTTAACAACTCTTTACTGATACGTATAACATAGATGATAGGAAGATTAAGTAGAACATTAAAAAGGCCAAAGTTTTCTTATATAAGAGAATTGAAGAGTTCCAACTCATAGCCTCATGAACAATATTTCAAACCAATTTAATGCACCAGACACGAGTTTTGGATAGTCAAATCCTCATCAGTGCTTGCTCAAGCCAAGGTTATTTTCAGACACAATCAACTTTATTTAGTAGCACCCTATAGGGTTTTTTTTTTTAATTTTGTGTATCCATTTTGTAAAGAGGGTGCGGCTCCAAATTTCCTGTAGGGTCTATTCAGAAGGATAGTCAAATAAAATCTGTGACCAAGGAACATTAGTGAGATGGTACTTTGCACGGACTGTATTACGCATGCCCTCTTTTTACATCCATTTACATATTCATCTGTGTCTATGGGGCCTCTGCGTTTCGCGGTCTTGTTTGTGTGATGTCATCTTACAGTGAGGAGGTTGTTTTACACCAAAATTGTACGTTCTTCGAGACCTCTGGGTAATTGGAGAAGTGAGAGGGTTGTGCGCACGTAATCCAGGATAACCACACCATTTGCTACTTGCGTGACAGATGGCCGTCCAAAGTCGGCACCGGTTACCCATTGGTCTCGTCGGTTTATGTGTAGTCTTTTGTGTTTGATGTTTACATGTCGTGTGTCTCTTTTCCGTCTCGTGCTGTACTCGTCTTTTGTGTTTTTGCATCGGGCGTTTTGGTGTTTTACTTTTGATGCTGCAACGGGGTCTTGTTGGAGATCTCCTCCCTTCTTTTTTTGATTTTAACCTCCTTTAATTTTGATGATATTATAGTAGGATGAAATGACAAGTTTCCAAATAAGCAAAGTATAATATGTTTTAAATTAGTAAAAGGTCTTCTTTTAGGCAACAGAGCTGGAAGGCAAGTAATAAATACACTTGAAACAGTTGATCGCGGGGAACGTGTTCACAAATTTCTTTTAAGCACTTCCAATAGATTTTCTAAAGACTAGAGAGATCTCAGTAGCGGCTGTCATGTCGGCGCGCTTCAATTAACCGAAATAAATGCCATACTGAAAATGAAAATATCTCTCAAACAATGATTCTACTTTTTTTGTTGGATGGAGGAAAATTATAGTCATTCCTTATAATTTAATTTCATACCAACGATCTTTAAGTATTCTGTAATCCATACATAAACCCTACATTACTTCTCAACTTTTTAAAAATTTGTCTTCTGCGGCTCAATGAAATTCATAGTAGGTGTTGGTGGCGCTACTATAAAACAAATTTTAACATACTACCTTACAAATATACCAATCTGACCCATGGTGGACATGATATTCTTACACATTTTGACACAGCACCCTACTGAAGGTTCAAATCAAGGTGTGTTATAAAAAATGATTTTAGACCGGCAGATACATTAATCAGAACGGCAATATATTGTTTGATTGGCTGACACATTTTAGATTATTCTCATCCCATTTACATATTCACCAGATTTCGTTTTTGGTGACAAGAATCGATTCGTTGAATTTCCCTCTGTAAATTTATGTCCGGAAAATGCAGCGAAAATATTCATATGTATCAAATAAGGTCTGTAGTCCTGAACAATTTATACAGTTGATTGATTTGACAAGTGCACACATTGCATTGTGCCTGTTTTATTACATTATCAAAGAAAATAGGCGCTTATCTTCCTTTTGAGGTTGTTGGTATAGAGGGTGATTCACGGATTCAATCGCAGTCCGGGTTTACTCATTCAAATTTATGCTCCTTAAATATTTTCTAAAAAGGGAAAATGATCAAAACACCATCTGAAATTTTCACATGAATAAAATTTGATGTTGAAATTTTGGAGAACATTTAAACTCTGGTATTAAATATATGATTTGATAAAAAAAAAACCATTAATATTTGCCTCCTTCGTCGTATATCCTTAAGGAAAGTTACAAGACTTTTTTTTTAATCTCCTTTACTGAGGAGTTGATTGTTAATTGTGTGAACTCCAGGGGTAGATTGTGAGATACAAGCTTTCCCGTGGGTTAAACACGATAGGAAAGTTTTAAGTTTCAACTTACTAAGTTTTGAATAATCTGTAAAATACCCCAAACTTGGTTGAATAATTCACGTCGCTTTTTTTTCAAAGTTTGTAATCATGGTAATACGCATGCGTCCATTCGAGGTTTCCGGACTTGTTGTAAATTGCATAAACAAAAACTATTGACCAGAAAACAATTGTTGTTGTTGTTGTTTTGATACCTTTTAGGATTTGATCTTTTTTATTTATTTATTTTTTATAATTTTTTATTTGAAATATTTTCGGGGTTTTTTTTTCGGAGGGGGGTGTAATTTAGGGAACCTAAATAATGCTAGAAAAATTCTACATTTTAATTCTTATCCAATGATACTCGATTACAACTTAAAATCGAACATATATCGGATGGTCGCGGGAAAGAGTCAGTGCGCAATGCTGCAAAAGCGGCGTTTTTTTCCGAAACGGTTGGATGCCGCAATTCACATAACGTCAAAAGAGACATGGCGTATACATGGTAGATCAAAATTTTCTCCGTATTTGAATTATAAATTGAATTATTTTCATTATTTGATTTTAATTTGTATCGGATTAACATTGAAAGCATCGGTAAAAGTTATATAGAAATGAAGACTTAGTTTTAATGAATTAGAAAATAAAAGCAACCAAGAAAATAAATGAAAAACATGTAGGTATACAATGTACATGTAATAGATGCATAAGAAATTTATCAATCATTTAAAATAACAGAAAAAAAATCAAAAACATTGAATTAATTCATTGAAATAAAAACAAAACCAAACAAAGTGAAAAATAATTATGAAATCTAACATAACTCTTCAAAAAAAAAAATGCTATAAATCATATACCGCAACTTTACACGGGGATTACGCAAAGATGTAGAAACTTAATAGAAAATCGATGCACTAAATGTGAAAATAAAGCGTGATGGATAACGTTGGAACCTACTATAGAAAAATATACTAGAAAAAAATGCACTATCCATAAGTTTATTTGAAAGGATAATTCATAACGTACCGAAGGCAGCACTTGACCTCCGTCTTTTGCCCCATCCTAATCCATACCGTAATTTTGAGAGTTGTATATTATAGGTATTTTTCAAGCTTATTTTTCTTGATGCCCGTCTCATAATTTCCGCCTTTCAACATTTGCTGCACCATAAGCTCATCGAAAATGATTCTGAATAAACATCTAGGTGATCTTAACATAAATCAATGTATTGTGGACGTTTGATTTTTGATTAGATATTTTGACGACAATCGCGTTTTCTACTTGACGAATTTCCCCTGAACATTTGCAAATAAAAAGCAATTTGAATTGATACAACAAAATATAAGAAGCGCTCTACACAATGAGATATTCAAGAATAGATTAGCATTTAAAATTTCAGTTATATGTCAGAGGTGAAAATCTGTTGTGAAGGCACGGGATTAAATCAGAAAAATATTCTCGTTCAAACCATTTGAGGATGTTTGGAGAATTCTCCATTTCAGCAAGTGACATTAGAATCATTACGTCTCAAAGAATAGGTGGCGCTGCAGGGGGAGAATAATGGGAGTATAATGACCAAATTATGATCTTACAGACGACGTTTTGAGGGCGAGCATGTTTTCAAAATGCTAATAGAATAGAATACATCATGTAAATCAGGTTGTGGGTTAAGGAATGATTTGTCAGTACATGCCCTCGCTCACACAGAATGTGAACCATTGAAGGTTACAAGCACAAATGACTTTCAAGTGTGAGAGAATATGTGAAATTCAATGTTAAAAATTACCATTCTAAGTGACTTCCGATTTTTTGTCAATAATTGATACAGATATAAAATGGATACAAAATGTACTTAAATGCTTCATTTTAAAAGTTGTTTATTGCATGATAGCAAAAGGATTGGGAACAAGTTCTCACAACTTACTAGTCCCTCTACAAAAACATATAATAGATACAAAATAACAAATGCATGCATGAGCAGTATTTAATTGTTCTGTCTCGCGCATGCGTCCGATTCAGTGCTTCATAATACCTTTTATTTGTTCAACAGAATTTTATCAAACTTAAACAACATGTATTTCATACACTGTGAGCTTCTAGACAAACCTTTCAAGGATATTTTGGGGTTAGAGGTCAAAGCTTCATTAATTCATTTTAAAATTTCTATTTCTTCTTTATTATTTCCTATATATATTTCTTTCTCAGTTATATCATAAATGGACATCACAACGGCAAAGTAACGGCAAATTACACATTCTGATTTTTTTTCAGGGAGCAGTATAACATTTTTTAATTATCAAGACAGGATAGCTCTTACAGTGAAATTAAATTGAAAAAAGAGTATTGATTAAATAAAATAAAGACAAATCTGTATCGCATTGCATAATACCGTTACTACGTGACCGAGATGATTTCATAAACTCATTTCGGAAGGGTGTTCCTTAATCTTAATATGCAATTTTGAAAACAAAAATTGAAATAAATCATGCAGTCATTGCTGCTGAAATAAGAATTCAGAAGTGGGTATAAGATACTCATACCCATGAAATAGCTGAAACGATAACATTACAAACTGACAGACATACAAACAGACTGACAACGAAATGTATACTTTATATATACTATAATTAGTCTTACCGCCATTATCTAGAACATGTGGGCGTTCACCTCGCTGTGGCATTCTTATTCCTAAGTATACGCTGCCTCTTCTACCTGTAAACGTCATAAAAGATGACGTCATATATCAAAGAGCTTTTTTTTAAAACAAAGGTCAAAATGCGTCTAATCGAATGCCTGTTACGTTCTTATTCTATATCTTACATATAGAACAGGGTAGGTTTTTTTCTTAATGAAATTTTCTTAAAGTAATTTATACGAATTCCAAAATTGAAAGAATTTCGGGATAACATGTTTGAATTTGAATGATGTGCAGGCATATGAATTGTGATTTAACAATGCAGTTTTACTGTAAAGACAAATATATGCACTTAGTGCTTTATATATTTTGTTTCCATTCCCTACTGCCAATACACACCGACAAAGCGCAAAAGCTGAAAAACAATCCTTAAATGAATACACTTGGTCTCATTTGTATACTGTAGCAAAACACAAATTAAGACTTTTCTTATACATAGATAATGTTATCCCCATTCTCTGGTTCCATATTTCATGACGTTACTATGCAACATTGCTGAGGACGTTACGTCGACGTTGATTTGAAAATTGAACGAATTTAGCCAATCAGAATTCGTGTTTCATGCATTACTCTGAAATTCGGCAATCAATGTTAATTAGAGACTTTATATGAATATTATGATTGATTGAAATATACTAAATATCACATGTAATCAAAATACATACCTTGATTGTAGTTGTTATTGGCTATAACTTGATTTTCGTCCATTGTTTGATTTTCTTCCAGAACCTATTTAGAAATAAAATTTTCTTTTTTCAATCATCACTGTTATACTGCAGACATGAATGTTTTTGGTATAATAACTCAAATTTCTGACCAGTGCATTTTTTTTTTACCTATTCTATTCAGAATTTGAGCAAAACCAATTACAGATTTGAAAACTCACTCATAATGCAATTCTGGGTGGCAACATCCATATTCCTATATTGAGTAAATAATATATGTATGGTGAATCTGTGACCATAAACAAACATGCTGTGGATGGTCCATCGTAATATGACGTCACAAGTACGCCGTGATGATGGTCCATAGTAGGATTCTGTATAGAACGTCCATTGTTATGTGACGTTACAGAGAACGGGTACGGATCGTGATGTCATTACGTATTCCACCAAGTACGTATAGCTGACCAACACATACCAGCGTATTATATATTATAAGTCATCTATTTACATGTATTTGTTTCTTTGTCAAAATCAGCTTTTTTATCTCAAAACAAGAAGGCCCTTAAAACTAAGTTATACAATGTAAGACTCGTACTAAAATACAAACAGAAATATATTGATTTATCTTTTTAACGTTAATTAGAAAATGAAGAAGTTAATATTTTGTTTCGTGATTCGTGAACAAGGTATATTTAATATAGTTGTATTTTTAATTAAGAACATTGGATACATTATAATGTGGGACATATACATTCTTCGTGTTAATTTTCACACTTGACGCCAGATTACGTGTGTGTTTTATGTATTGTTAATTGATGATTTACTTTTTATCACCAACCTATCTTCTCCAGACATCTGAATGATGTAATGTCGTGTAAATTGATTTGTTACATTTTTTTCAATTTAAAGAATCTGGAACATGTATTTCCACCCCCTTATATAAAACGCCAGTTCGTACGCAAACAACGCCGGACTTGAGCGATATCTGTGTCATCTAGATGCTTCGGAGCCTAAGGCGTTGGTCAAATGCGTCACCCATGAAAACACAGAGATGATATCTAATAAAGGTAACTAGTACGTGACCGGTCAAGAATTGTCCGTAATTAGGACAAGTCAAAAGTACAGACGTCGCAAATTTTTAAAACGTATCAACTGTGACGAAATGAAATTCGTCACCCTCACACCCTTACAAAAAGTTAACATTGATTTATTAGGGTGGGCTGATGAAATAAGCATCAATTTCAACATGTACTTTCTATGCGCAGCTGAGCCGTATACCGTAAAAGTTGTATTTGGAGATTTCTGATTTAGTTTACATTTAAGTATGTTGTTGGTACTAAGATTCTACATGTATCATTTTTGAAATAATGTAATATGCAAACAGGCAAAGAAATAAAAAAAGGCCTGTACATGCGCAAAAAAACTAATACGGAAAACAGGGTCAATATGAGAAAAACTGTCAATGTGAGAATATCGGGGCCAATATGAGAAAAAATAGGGCCAATATGAATAAAAACAGTGCCAAAATGAGAAAAACATTACCAATATGATAAAAGAAATTGGGCCAGTTTGAAAATGACAGGGTTGATATATTAGAAAAACCGGACTAATTCGGAAAAAGGACCGATACGGAAAACGAACGTCCAATTTGGATTGTCGCCATTTTTCGTCTGTGAACAAGGATATTTCAGACGGTAAGAATTTACAAAAGATATTGAACGGTATCTTATGTTGGAGAGTTAAAAATAAACGTAGAAATCGCAGAACCGAGCGGGTGTAGTTGGTTGTTGTTGTTGTTGTTTTTTTTTTTTTTTTTTTTTTTTTTTTTGTTATTGTTAAGATATTTGTTGTCTTTGTCGATTAGTGTATATAGATAACTAGACGAGGAAGCTTATTTTACGTTAGATTTAGCTCTACTTTATTAGATTTTCGAATTGTCTCGAAGTTCATTTTTTGAAAGTCAACTGATTCTCAGGGCAGATTTACGACTTCTTAAGGATTCTATTGTTCAAAGCTGTATGAAATCTTACGGTCTCGAGTGAACTAATGTACATGTACTGCAGTTTAAGAAAACGTGATTAGGCCAAAGTAATGTAATAGTTTGTTTTACGTCCGGAATTTTTCTGAATGGTACCAACCCACCAGGTATGAAAACACATAAACACAAGATTGATATGACTGAACTTGAAAAGGAAGATTGAAAACGAAACGGGATAAATTTTAAAATTCTCAATTTAGGTGGATAATTCTGATACTTAAAACCTCCTGATATTAATGTTGTGAAAGGCATTTTATGATATACATGTTCATTGATTGAGATGTGGTTTGATGTGAAATTGATTTCTTGGTATTTTTGAGTGGAAAAATACATGTTTGTGTGTGTTTATGTTTGTCCGAGCAATATTCCTAAGATGTTCCCGCCTGCGGACGTAAAACAAAATATTAAATGACTATGGCCTTATGCAATAAACGATCCTAACTGGTAAGCAGGTACATAAATATTAGTAAAAATTAATGTCATTAATTGGTGAATGACTATCGATAAAGAACTTTAACACAGGGTAAAAAAAATGAGACACTGGCGTTTAAACTTTTAATTCCGGATTCTCCTAACCCAGACATAATAAACAAGTATAGGTAGGTGTTTTTATATATGATTATTTCGTACCGTGATAGTGACGTAATTTTCTCACTCTGCGATCGCTTTATCTGTACATTGTATAAGATGGACAAGATTAAATGTCTATAAATGAGATTATATACGTATAGAAGCTAGTGACAGAAAAAAAAGCTGTCAAAATATAACTGTCGACAGAAAAAAGGCTCAAGTGAGTTTGTCAAACATTCGTCCGTCGTTAGTCCGTCACTATAGCATTTTCGACTTTTCTTATATCGCTTGAAGGATATTAATGGAACTTCATATGCATTTAAAAGTACTAAAAGCCCTCTACCAAGTTTATTAATTTCGGCCCGATTCCTTCAGGGGCGGATCCAGGCTATGATCACATAGTTTTCAGAGAGTACCCCTCTTTAATATGTGCTGTTCCCTAAACCGACAGTATGTTTTTAAAGTTTGTTCATGTCGTTAGATTCTGACATCTAACTTTTGACGCGTTTTGACGTCTTTTTTTTTAATGCAAAATTTATTTTTATTTTTATAATTATTATTTTATAATTATTCTATTATTTTACTTGTTAGATATGCTGCCCCAATTGGTCACCCCCCAATTTAGTTAATTTTAGCCATGATCAAATATAGGAATGCTCGTGCGAAAGAATTCTGTTGAAAAGTTAATTTTGGGGGTTTTGTTATGACTTAGACTGCGAAAATGTAAATTTAACATTTTCAGCTTCTCCCCTGAACTTCCTAATTTATTTATTGTCATAATTATTATTATTATGAGTTTAACTTTAAAAGAATTGTTTCAAAATTTCATCTTTTAGATTTTAATTTTTAATTTTTTTTAATGGTAAATACATATAGTTTTCTGTGCACATGAACGCAAGAGTTGTGGGTTCAAGCATCGACAGGAGCCAACAAATATTTGTTTCTTTCTTTTTCATTTCCCCATATTTGTTGATTGTTGATTTTTAAATCAACTGAATATAATCTTAATTCTAATGTGTGTGTTTTTTAATTTTTTTTTCAATTTGGTGTATGTATTGAAATTAGCAGTTTTTCATTTATTTCACTTTTCCCCTAATTTAATATTGTTTATATATTTTAAGCGGTATCTTTTGCTAGGTGGGATTCGATAAACAAATGATTTCGTGGAAGCATTTTGGCAATTTTGAATTTTTTTTTCAAAAATTCTTTTACTATGTAGATTCGGAAAAAACTGGGGAGTCAAATTTTCAACATCTATTCTAGAAGCGGTTCACATATTTTGTTTTCTTTCTAAAGGGCCTCTTATCTTAAATGCATTAATTCACATGATATATAATAATACTCTATCAAAAGAAGATCTGCTTAGTGACGATTGCATTAAGGTGAACTTATAATAAAACATTCAAATCCCGGCAGGGTAAGTTTTCCAGTGTTCTCAGGTGAGCTATGTGCCCCCCCTGAGTTTCTTGTTTTGTAAATTCTTTCTGTCAGTCTTATCCCTCCTCCCTAGTAGCAATCAAATGGTCGATGATTTTAAATGCAAATTGATTAACGAAAAATTACCGGAAGTTGGACGCACTAGCGATGTTGCCTCGTTCTCAATCTGTATCGGTTTCCTTTATTTTTTTAAATGTCATTTTTAAAATGCATGGAAATGGAAACTAACAAGAACTCATATCGTCGAAAATTATCTGTGCGATCGGAATTAAGTTCTAAAGATATTTCAATGATTTTCCAATCTCAATAAGTGATAAATACGTGTACGAATTGGAGTTTAATCATTGGTTAAAATATAGAAAACACAAATAGCATTAATATTTTGTTAGTCTTTACCCAAAATGAATGCAGTAATTCAAAATGATATCTTTCACCGAATATTATCATAGATAACTATACAGCTACCAGTTGAAATCCAAGATGAAGAAGTGATTTTATGAAATGAAGAGTCAATGCGTTTAACAAGTGAATTCAACGAAAATATTTATTTTCCTCGTGGCGTACTAGCATTCTCAAGTTGATAATATCGACTATTTAAACTGTTTTTTTTTCAAAGAGAAACAATAAAAATCATTGGCCCCGTCCCTAAGATAACAAAGAAAAAACAACAATATACAATATATTGTAAAGTAGAATATAATAAAAATATATAAATGAATATAAAGATATGAAACCCAAATAGGAAATAATCATTATGCATATCAATGATACACCAATTTTTTTTTTTTTTTTTTTTTTATTTTTTGGCAAGATACATGCACGAGAAAAAAAATCAGTGATACTGAATAAATTGACTTACCCTAATGTTAAAGAATCATCAACAGCTTACGTCTTCTTGTAGAGTAGTAGGAAAATGATAGTTCTGATTGGTAACAAGAGTCTACACTTTATTCACACTTTCGCGCCTATGCAAACTTGAATTCGAAATTCAAATCGCAAACTGCGCGTTCCGGTTCAAATTTTTCTCTTTTCTGGATCGATACTTTTGCCTCCTCTTGTCCCAATGAAGAGAGGAAAATTTTAGACGGAGAAGCTTTATATGGGATGAGTAGATTACCAATTAACAGACTTGGTACAGTCAAGCGAAAAGTTTTTCCAACCGTAGTAGATTATACAGCGTATCAGATCTACCCGAGGGCAATGCTTCGTTTTTACTTTGAATTAAAGGGTGATAACTCTGTCGATTAGTATGTCTCATCTTAACGAAAAGGTCAAAGTATACAGATGGAATTAGTGAAAAAGTCTAGTTTTCCAATTCTACATAACCGTGTATTTTAATTCAAGTAAGATCAAAGAAACAAATCCCTTTTTGAGCTCAACCTACCTACCCTATTCGGTGATGCTGACTCTAAACATTTTTAAGGCTATTTCCAAGATTGATTATAACAGACGAGTTTTTATCTGGAAATGATACCTTACTCAAAGCATGAATTCAAGGGTTCCTAAATTCAATATTAGGGAGCAACCATTTGATTTTTGAGGGGGGGGGGGGGGGGGGCAGGAAGACTTTCAAAAAAAAAAAAAAAAAAAAATGCCGGATCGAAATTTTAGGGATAATATTCCGGATCATGAAATTAACCCCCCTCCCTCTTCCGACCTTTCCTATGTTACCGGTAAACACTTTTTTGTGTGTCATAAACTAAGTACGAATAAAAATTAAACAAAATTTATTCAAAAGAACGAAATAATTCAAAAGTTGATCATTAGCACCATATATAGCCTGTCTGCGTTGAGTATCATTTAAGTTAAAGTTTATTGGTTTCATATGCCATTCCAAAAATAAAAATTTTATGAATCGCAAGCGATATAAGTCACCTACCGGCATTAATCCATGTCCTTCAACTCTGCCTTGACCTGTACTTAAACTAAAAGATGAATCCAACATCGAAATAAGTTCAATACGTGTTTTAGAAAAAAAGTCTGGAAAACAGGAAAATTTAATGAAATTTGATATGATGCCATACCTTTTGTAAGAACAAATAAATCAAACCCAACTTCAACTTATTCTTTATCAGACTATAATGTATCTGCATACCAAAAATCAGCTCAATATTAATCGAACTTGGCTACATGTGCCCTCAGGGACTCCTGGTCCACCAGCAGTGACACTCACCAGCAGTCTACAAGAACAGGCATGAAAAGACTGGAAACTGAGAAGTTAATGAAATTTGCTAAGTGCAGGGGCCATAACTCCTGTAGAAATGGGTCAATCAAATTGAAACATGAACTTGATTTGCATCACACTAAGATATATTCACATACCAAAATTGATTTCAATATCTGCAATACCATGGAAGAAATGTCCGGAAAACTGAGAATTCCATTAAATTTGCTAAGTCCAGAGGCCATAACTCTTGTATAAATAGGTAAATCGGAACCAAACTCGAACTTGATCTGTATAACACTAAGATGTAATCACATTTAAAAAATTATTTCAATATCTACAACAACAGCCGAGAAAAGTCCGGAAAATCTGAGAATTTCATGAAAGGTGATAAGTCAAGGGGTAATAACTCTTGTAAAAATAGGTCAATCGGAACCAAACTCAAACTTGATCTGTATTACATTGAGATTAACTCGCATACCAAAAATGAGATCAATATCTGCAACGATAGCGAAAAAAAAGTCTGGAAAACTAAAGTGTGACAGACAGACGGACAGACAAACGGGGTGGAAACTTTAAGTCCCCTCTGGCGAGCCGGTAGGGGACTTAAACAATCTTATTAAAACGCGACTTGAACTTCCGTTCCTCTACGATACTCTCCACGTACGTGGAGAGTATCGTAGAGGAACGGAAGTTCAAGTCGCGTTTTAATAAGATTGGGGACTTAAAAAGAAGTGATCTGCTAGCAAGAGATGCCTTAATATACTCTTCCTTGGTACCTCATCTCAGTCCGTGTTTGATATTCAATATGGCTGAAAAATCAGAATTAACAATTTAAACTTTAAGAGTAATTTTCAATATTGGAAAATTAAGAAAATTAAGTAATCCAGCCCGAAGGGCCAACGCAAAAAATTCGGCTCTTAAAATAGATGAAAAAAAAAATCCGACTGGCAAAAGTCTTCCTGCGCCTGAAACATTGAATGACGAAATCGTTTTCCTGATCCAGTGATAGTGACATAGTAGGTCTATTACAATTTGTATGTATTTATTTTTCTATAGGATCTCTAATTATTTTCTATTTCATACGTTATTTACGAAACATGTTGTGTGAATTACATCCCCGAGCCTTGTCGAGGGGATTAAAATCACACATTAACGGGTTTCATAAATACTGTATGGAATAGAAACATTATTTGAGATTCTTTTTATCACATGAAATATGACGTAATATTGATCAAAACAACGTCAAAATATTATAATTTTGTCAACCACACGTGGCTGATGACCGTCCTAAATCGGCACCGGTTGCCCATTGGTCTCGTTGGTTTATGTGTAGTCCTTTGTGTTTGATGTTTCTGTATTGTGTGTTGACGGCCATTGTCCCTTTTGCGTCTCTTTCTGTGCTTGTCTGCTCTGTGTTTTTGCACCGGGTGTTTTTGGGTTTTGCTGTGGGTGCTGCAACCTGGTGTTGTTGGAGATCCCCTCCTTTGTTTCATTTCTTGCAAATAACGCGCAAACGTCACAAAGAATCTGGAGCACTGCATCCAATAGCCACGCTCCAAAAGTGATATGTAATGTATTATCATAACATGTATTCATGAAATGGCTTTTATAAACCGAATAAAGGATGTATCATGTGATAAAGTTAAATTGATATAAACGTATCATGCGCCGTACGCCAGGTTACAGGGATCCTCCTTCCTCCTCCTTCTTAATTTTTTATGCGTACATGTATATAACAAAAATCAAGAGGAGTCCCGCAGACCTGACTAGTGTATACCTCCGTCTAATGGGCTTTTTTTAATTTTTCATTTATCTTTTTTTTTAATTTTTTTTTTTTTTTTTTTTTTATTAAATGTTTACGGAAGTTTTTTGGGGAGTCGAGGGGGTGAGTAAAAATAAAGTAAACAGTGGAAAAAGTATCGAGTCGACAATATATATGGAAATTCAATGTAATACAAAAATGTTGTCTCAATTTTATATTTACACAGAAATGACTGCATGTCCATCGCCTTTTTTTTTCTGGTCTGAAACGGTTTTTTTTATTCTTTCAGTATTCAACACCTTTGAGTTACTAAGAGTTGCAACAGTTCAGGATGTTCGTTTGTTCAGTTTTCTCAATATCTCAATTGATGCGTTATGCCAGAGAAAGTACCAAATGTACAGATTTGGTGTCTTTCAGATAAGCTTCACAGTCAGCGATACGTTTGTGACCGACTAACATCGACACTTAGGAAGTTCTATAAGTCGTCATACACTATGATGTCCCAGTGTCCAAATCTGTCTTGGACCATTTGAGCCAGCTTACCACAGAATATGCTTGTATCTTCCGAAATAGAAGTAAACGGATGTGACATTTCTGTCGAATTGAATCGAATGATGTTGCATGTAAGCAGGAGATGCTGACTCTTCCTGGGCCCATGGTCTCACTCCCATATCGGGAGTTCGCTTCTTTTCATATGGTGGAGGTTTTTGTTGGTTTGCTCTGATTCCTGTTTTATACTAATTTTGTATGCCTTCGGTTTATGATTTTCTGAATTATCGATATTTTGTACTATTGTCTTTTTCTAACTTTCCTTTTTGTGCTCACTTTCATTTTATAAAAAGGAAAGTTAGAAAAAGACACTATGTATTGGGATATGGTCATTATCAATAATTGTCATTCGCCCATCTCTTCCATCGCCTAGTGAAAGGAAAGAATGCACAAATAAGACTGTATGTAAGAAAAAGCTTAAATTGAATTTGGTTGTGTATATTGTCCAAAAAATGTTGAAAAATAAGAATGCAAAATACAAACATAACTCGATCATTCCCACGACATAATAATTCGAGGGAACGAGTTAAAAAAAGAAAACTTCATTCACCTCTATGCCACCGTACCATCCTGTAATATCTGGTTTGTTTGGTTTTTTTTTTTCATTTCAAGAAAGTTAGATAATTGAGGGGGGGAGGTTCGACCCGGGCTAGTTTATCTCCCTTGGGGGATAGTCTATACTGAAACTGTACATTCAGGGGATAAAGCGTGCGGATAGAATATCTCCTTTAGAGGGAGATGATCTATGCTGGGGATGGTGTATTCGGGGGAAGATATACTAGTATGCCACAACACCGGGTCAAAAAGTCTGAACTGTACACAGGCGTACACCGCTTTCTGGGAAACAAATCGGCCCAATGTTACGGCACGGTCTGTCGCTACTGCGCATTTTGTCAACGACAAAATCGCTGTCAGTAAAATCTGCCGTAACGAAGAAAATTTCGTGATTTCCGTTTTTAAACTGAGCTGCGCAGAAAGCTTCTTCGTGAAAGGTGTAATGGAATTTCTTGTGGCGGTTGCAAATGAGAAGTTGAATGTTAGCGTGTTCGAATTCCTAGGGAGGAGTAATTATTCATTCAAAATGAAATTTGCTTTCAGCCTTTTTTCTAAATTTGAAGATAATATATCCGTGTCATGCAAACAAAAAATGGCGAAATAAGATATGATCCCTTGGAAGTCGCTTTTTTTTAAATATTTTAAAACCATCACATTCCTGATTTCTCCATCTTGTCTTTATGAGCAAAAGTAAGTTTCTGGGTTTTATCCAGTCTTCATTAGGCCACCCTGTCTAGATCCACTTGCGACCATAATGTCTTACAGTTGGTGTAATAGCAGGTAGAAGATAAGCTAAAAATGAAAAAAAAATTTTTTGGCGCAAGTTAGTGTGATGGGGAGGTATCTATGATCCCATACTTTTCTAGAATTACACAAGCATGTTCAAAAGTCAAAGAGAAATGGATGTACCGACTGACCTTGTCTCCTGATCAGAACCATTGTTTTGCTTAAATTTTGACGTTTAACCTTTCACAACGCACGTCAAAAAACGTGAATCCATAGTAAGTCTCAAGTATTTACATTGATAACATCTAGCTCCTGTCTGATCAAAGTGGCCCACCTGCGGACATCTTACTTGTGTAGTGTAAAATGTCAAATGGGAAGGTTCACGTTTGAAGGTCAAATTGCTGTCCCTTTTCATATTATGAAAATGAAAAAAAAATTAAGAAGGCAGTCAGAAAAATCGAAAGGCTAAATATACTGTCACGTTTGAAGGTCAAATTGCTGTGCTTTTTCATATTACGAAAATGAAAAAAAAAATTAAGAAGGCAGTCAGAAAAATCGAAAGGCTAAATATACTGTCACGTTTGAAGGTCAAATTGCTGTGCTTTTTCATATTATGAAAATGAAAAAAAAATTAAGAAGGCAGTCAGAAAAATCGAAAGGCTAAATATACTGTCATACTAGAATGTAATATGGGTAATTTTGATGTTGATGGTCTCAAAATTACCCATATTACATATGACAATACTTACCAATTTTCTGACATGTAAATCTACACAGAGAGTTTAACGCAGTCATGAACCACAAGATCCGACCTGTTTATGATCATTTATTGGAAGAAGTTCTGTCATTTCAGAGACAATAAAGAAGAAATGATAATGATACAAAAACAACCTTTTTCAGATAGATAATCAAATCGAAATTACGATCGAAATAATCCGTAATCTTGAGTCAAATTTGATTTAATTAATTCTGGACCAAGGGCGGAGGGGCATTCGCAGCGAACACCCATCTAGACTTCTCACGAAAAAATATATATGTTGCCTTCTCTATCTTGAACCAGAATGTAATTAAAAGCCATGAACGCAAAAAAGTAATAAAGTACAATGTAGTTCAAGGTCATTATGAACGTTTGATCAAAGATAAAGCCAACATGCAAGTTTGCTACTTTGCTCACTTGGCTTTTAAAAGAAAAATCATCAAGCGGAAAAAATAGGTCATATGCAGCATCACTGAGAAGCGGTATCCTCAGAGGAATCACTTTTGTACTGTTCATAGCGCATAGCATCCTCGAAAACCCAGGCTCGATTGCGCTTACTCTTATCTAAGTGTAAACGCAATTGAGCCTGGGTTTCTGAGTATGAGCGCATAGTGTAGATACCTAGCTACCCCATTTCATGTTTAATGGAAATAAAATATGTTTAAACTAAGCTAGCTACCCCAAACCTTTTAACCGGACGCGGACACGGACGCGCGATGGTATATCAGTTGTTATGTTTCTCTGTCTTTAATTCGTGTTCATTGAATTACCTAACCCCCCCCCCCCCCCCTTAATAGTTTATACAATAATAAAGAACACACTGCTAAATACCCTATGGTCTCCGAGTTACATGGAATTCAAGGAGAAAAGTTAAACGTGCTTTTCATGAGGAAAAAAAACCTTGTTATAGTGCCATTTTTTATGGCAAGTTTCTTTTACGGTATAGTGCTTTAAAACAAAAATATCATATATTATGTAAGAAGTATCTAAATAAAGAATCAAAATTAATGATGTTTCACACTCGTCCTTTAAGTAAATTTAAGTACATAGGGAGAAAAAAAATGTGTCTCCATACAATTTTTATGAAAGGCCATTAAAATTTTGCTTAATTTACGTCGGAATCTTTTTCAGAAAGGTAGCCTCCCATCAGGCATAAAAAAAAAACCAGAACTGAATTTGGGAAGGGAGATTGAAAACATATTAGAAGGAAATATAGGTGGATAATTCGGCCATGATTTTCGGAAAAAAAAAACATGATTTTTTGTCGATATTGATCATGGTATAAGTATTTATGGTATACAAGATCATTTACTGAGATTTATTGCTAATCATTGTATGTAGAAATGCACTATAATACAGTAGACTAAATATAGATCAATCCATGCCTAACTTCATTTGAAATACCACGGGAAGGCGAGCGAAAACGAGCCCGAAAAAGATTTTATTGTTTTAGATTTATTTCAGTGAAAAGCACCAAGTGACTACCAATACATGTAGTATTATTCAACGAAAATTTGAATTACTAGTCTAGCACACATTTAAAGTTTTTTTCGAATCACTTTTAGAGTCCAAAAGTCGATTAAAAACACAAATGCGGGATATTTTTGCAAATTCTGGGAACTTGAATTGTGTGCCAACAAAGAGAAAACTTTTGAACGATCAGTAACAGTAACTCCGTAACATATCCTGATTCTGCAGCTCATTTCTCATTTTTGTCCTTTTTTCTAATCTTTTGGTCCCCTCAGGCTTCCATGATAATGCACTGCACGGGAATGAAAGGAACACAACTCATGTTAAAAAAGGAAAGAAACATACAAAATGAAAATGGGCGATGATAATATCTGTTCTAGATTATGGTGAATGAATGCTCTCCTCCTGGCATCCATCTTGAACTTGTGATGTCCAACCTGAGCTACGTGTACCACGCTGATTTGGACTGATCAAGGTTATGAACTTTCTGTATCATTTGTAGACTTGTACATTAAAAGGTTACTTTCTAAAATAGCGGCCATTGTCCTATACAATTTGTGTTTTACCAAATCAATTCATTTTTCATTTTCACCTGTTGGCCTTGTTCTCAATTATAATGGTGATCCATTGACCTTTAAGCGGCCCCATTTATAGCCCTCGTTATGTGACAGTGCTGCAGGGCTGATCCTATCAAATACATCCATGCCATTTTCGTTTTAATGGATTTATTTCGAATGAAAAAAGAACTCCATAATGTCTTGCATGTTTTCAAGAGAAATTTGGAACATGTTTCTATCCAGGGAAATGCATAATTTTTCGATTGTTTCTACTCCATTGGATATAAGACAAAATGCTGTTATCAGCATTTATACATACTGTATATACAATACTGTCTGATACAGATGTGTAGATATTTTGGACACAAGCATTCTAGACATGTCAAATAGCACCTATAAACGCAGGCGATAATGATCTCTTGTTCCGTTTATAAAACCAGGCGATAATGATATCTGGTTCTGTTTATAAACCTAGGCGATAATGATACCTGGTTCCGTTTATAAACGCATGCGATAATGATATCTGGTTCCGTTTATAAACCTAGGCGATAATGATCTCTGGTTCCGTTTATAAACCTAGGTGATAATGATATCTGGTTCCATTTATAAACCTAGGCGAAAATGATCTCTGCTTCCGTTTATAAGCCTAGGCGATAATGATATCCGGTTCCGATTATTAAACCAGGCGATAATGATATCTGGTTCCGTTTATAAACCTAGGCGATAATGATCTCTGGTTCCGTTTATAAACCTAGGCGATAATGATTTCTGGTTCCGTTTATAAACCCAGGCGATAATGATATCTGGTTCCGTTTATAAACGCAGGCGATAATGATCTCTGGTTCCGTTTATAAACCCAGGCGATGATGATATCTGGTTCCGTTTATAAACCTAGGCGATAATGATATCTGGTTCCGTTTATAAACATAGGCGATAATGATATCTAGTTCCGATTATTAAACCATGCGATAATGATCTCTGGTTCCGTTTATTAACCTAGGTGATTATGATATCTGGTTCCGTTTATAAACCCAGATGATAATGATTTCTAGTTCCGTTTATAAACCCAGGCGATGATGATATCTGGTTACGTTTATAAACGCAGGCGATAATGATCTCTTGTTCCGTTTAGGACTTTGCCTGAAAAAAATCTTCCTATTGTGCCGCCGCCAACTACTTTTACAGAAATCTAAATGTTGTGATTTCTCAGATTTCTTTAACTGTTTTAATTAAATTGCAAACTGTTTAGTCAACATGCACAAACATAAATGGGATTGCTTCGTATAGCGAAGACAAATGTCTTACTGGACAAAACCCTGAACTGATAAATACACCAAATAGTCTTTTCATACACCTCTACATGTTCTTCCTGTTCACTAAATCAAGAGCACTCTATTAAGCAAATTTTTGGTGAAAATTTTGATCTGGAATAGTCGTAGGTACACTGAGATTTAAGAGGACATTTTCTCTATAAAACAATACCTCAAATTTCAACTTCAAAGAAATAAGTCTTTAATTTTGAAAATAAATTCAAAGTTTATAAAACGCAAAAAACCAACAAAATGAAAACGGCAACAAAACGACTTTATTTTTTCCTGATTGTAGAGGTTAAAGTTAACATATCTTAATAAAATCTTTTTGCTTTCTGTGATAATTTGTGATAGGAGATTCCTTATTTCACTTGTTAATGATTTGAATATTTCAAAGCAAAATTTTTATTATCTGGTGTACCGTATCTATATTTATCCTAAATGTTACAGAAACTTGGGCGTCCGTCTGACCATCTTGATTAATAATATGTTCCATTAATTCAGTCTACACAGACCTTAAGTTCGTAACAATAAATCTATAGATAAGTGTTTTTACAAGATGGCCTTTAGCTTGTACTTGTCACTATTTTTAGAAACAGTCTCCTTTGAAAGTTACCATAAATAGAGTCTAATCTACGATCAAAATTCACGAAATGCAATGAGCGTATCACGGTCAAATAGTATCTAAGTTCATTTAATTGGTTCTCAGGTCAAGAGTGACAAATACAACCCTTGCCAAGCACACTGGAATGACACTAAATCAGGACAGAACAACACAAAAAGTACCTGATTGTATTGATGAAATGTTGCAAAAGGATGTTCCTTTTACAACTGGTGAAAGTCCAGTATCCCCTCTTGCAAGACAATCAAAGGACTACAATGAGGTAACTCTGACTGGAAAGGTGGAGGGAGGGGCACATTTGGAAATTTGTGACAAGCAAAAAAAAAGGGAAGGGGGGGGGTAAAGTAAAAGATATAGTAACCAAAATATCAAAATGAAACATCGATTCTGATTGGCTGATGCGCGAGTCATTATTTTTCGATAATGACCGCTGACGGAAGAAAATGACTTGGTGTGGTATTTTTTCCCTGATTTCAGAATTTACGATAAAAATTCAGATAGTTATTTTGTTAAATTTTACAAGTTTTGATACACTTTTTACAAAAAAGTGAAATAAATTGTTGAATATTTTACTGAAAATTATATGTTTATATTGTTTTCAATAATTATTTTAATCATATAAAGTCTTACGATTTGTCAAACAATAAATCAAATAAGGACTTGGAACCGAGGCCGAAGGCTGAGGCCAATATTACAAATCTCATCGGGTCATTATAATTACATAATGACCTCTACCAAGTCCATATTTGTATCATAATATTTCATTTGTTTGTGTCTAGTAGAGTTTAAATTGTATTTGAATAAATGAGCCAGCAATTTTTTTATTTGCATAATTGGACTTGAATTGTCAGAAAATGCTATCTACATAATACGGAAATGCTCAAATTCTATACCTTCGTGAATAAAAATTTCAAACCAATTTCATGTGTTTCGGATATTAAATTATCTCCAGTGATGCTTCCAGCTAAAGTTCTTTTTGTAAGCCGCCAAAATGCGCCGTAACGGACGGTCATCGCAATACATGTACCAAAAAAGGCGCCGTAAAATGACGGATGGTCACCGTTATACATACATGTATACCATAACAGGCGCCGTTACATGACAGACGGTCATCATAATGCATCATTCATGTAACATAATAGGCGCCGTAACATGACAGACGGTCATCGACATACATGAACAATAATAGGCGCCTGTAACATGACGGACGGTCATCGCCATACAAGTACCAAAATAGGCGCCGTAACATAACGGACGGTCATCGCAATACACGCACCATAATAGGCGCTGTAACATGACGGATGATCATCACCATACATGTACCATCATAGGCGCCGTAGCATGACGGACGTTTATCAAAATACACGTACAATAATAGGCGCCGTAACATGACGGACGGTCATCGCCATACATGTACCATAATATGCACCGTAACATGAAGGACGGTCATCGCCATACATGTACCATAATAGGCGCCGCAACACGACGGACGGTCATCGCCATACATGTACCATAATATGCACCGTAACATGAAGGACGGTCATCGCCATACATGTACCATAATAGGCGCCGTAACATGACGGACGGTCTTCACCATACATGTACCATTATAGGCGCCGTAACATGACGGACGGTCATCGCCATACATCTACCATAATAGGCGCCGTAACATGACGGACGATCATCGCCATACATATATCAAAATTGGCGCCGTAACATGATGGACGGTCATCACCATACATGTACCAAAATAGGCGCCGTTACATGAAGGACGGTCATCACCATACATGTACCAAAATAGGCGCCGTTACATGAAGGACGGTCATTACCATACATGTACCATAAAAGGCGCCGTAACATGACGGACGGTCATCGCCATACATCTACCATAATAGGCGCCGTAACATGACGGACGATCATCGCCATACATGTACCATAATAGGCACCGCAACATGACGGACGTTCATCGCCATACATGCACCATAATAGGCGCCGCAACATGACGGACGGTCATCGCCATACATGTACCATAATAGGCGCCGTAACATGACGGACGGTCATCACCATACATGTACCATAATAGGCGCCGTAACATGACGGACGGTCATTACCATACATGTACCATAATAGGCGCCGTAACATGACGGACGGTCATCACCATACATGTACCATAATAGGCGCCGTAACATGACGGACGGTCATCACCTTACATGTACCATAATAGGCGCCGTAATATGACGGACGGTCATCACCATACATGTACCATAATAGGCGCCGTAACATGACGGACGGTCATCACCTTACATGTACCATAATAGGCGCCGTAATATGACGGACGGTCATCGCCATACATGTACCATAATAGGTACTGTAACATGACGGACGGTCATCACCAAACATGTACCATAATAGGTAATGTAATATGACGGACGGTCATCACCATACATGTACCATAATAGGCACCGCAACATGACGGACGGTCATCGCCATAAATGTACCATTATAGGCGCCGTAACATAACGGACGATCATCGCCATACATATATCAAAATTGGCGCCGTAACATGATAGACGGTCATCACCATACACGTACAATAATAGGCGCCGTATGATTATGGACGGTCGTTACCATATATGTACCATAATAAGCGCCGTAACATGACGGACGGTCATCGCCATACATGTACCATAATAGGTACTGTAACATGACGGACGGTCATCACCATACATGTACCATCATAGGCGCCGTAACATGACGGACGGTCATCGCCATACATGTACCATAATAGGCGCCGTATGATTATGGACGGTCGTTACCATATATGTACCATAATAGGCACCGTAACATGACGGACGGTCATTACCATACATGTACCATAATAGGCGCCGTAACATGACGGACGGTCATCACCATACATGTACCATCATAGGCGCCGTAACATGACGGACGGTCATCGCCATACATGTACCATAATAGGTACTGTAACATGACGGACAGTCATCACCATACATGTACCATAATAGGTACTGTAATATGACGGGCGGTCATCACCATACATGTACCATTATAGGCGCCGTAACATAACGGACGGTCATCGCCATACATGTACCATAATAGGCGCTGTTACATGACGCATGATCATCACCATACATTTACCATAATAGGCACTGTAACATGACGGACGGTCATCACCTTTCATGTACCATAATAGGCGCCGTAACATGACGGACGGTCATCGCCATACATGTACCATAATAGGTACTGTAACATGACGGACGGTCATCACCATACATGTACCATAATAGGCGCCGTAACATGACGGACGGTCATCACCATACATGTACCATAATAGGCGCCGTAACATAACGGACGGTCATCGCCATATTTGAACCATAATAGGCGCCGTAACATGACGTACGGTCATCGCCATACATGAACCATAATAGGCGCCGTAACATGACGGACGGTCTTCACCATACATGTACCATAATAGGCGCCCTAACATGACGGACGGTCATCGCCATACATCTACCATAATAGGCGCCGTAACATGACGGACGGTCATCGCCATACATGTACCATATTAGGCGCAGTAACATAACGGACGGTCATCGCCATACATCTACCATAATAGGCGCCGTAACATGACGGACGGTCATCGCCATACATCTACCATTATAGGCGCCGTAACATGACGGACGGTCATCGCCATATATGTACCATAATAGGCGCCGTAACATGATGGACGGTCATCACATACATGTACCATAATAGGTACTGTAACATGACGGACGGTCATCGCCATACATGTACCATAATAGGCGCCGTAACATGACGCACGGTCATCGCCATACATGTACCATAATAGGCGCCGTAACATGACGCACGGTCATCGCCATACATGTACCATAATAGGCGCCGTAACATGATGGATGGTCATCACATGCATGTACCATAATAGGTACTGTAACATGACGGACGGTCATCGCCATACATGTACCATAATAGGCGCCATAACATGACGGACGGTCATCACCATACATGTACCATAATAGGTACTGTAACATGACGGACGGTCATCGCCATACATGTACCATAATAGGCGCCGTAACATGACGGACGGTCATCGCCATACATGTACCATAATAGGCGCCGTAACATGACGGACGGTCATCACCATACATGTACCATAATAGGCGCCGTAACATGATGGACGGTCATCACATACATGAACCATAATAGGTACTGTAACATGACGAACGGTCATCGCCATACATGTACCATAATAGGCGCCATAACATGAAGGACGGTCATCACCATACATGTACCATAATAGGTACTGTAACATGACGGACGGTCATCGCCATACATGTACCATAATAGGCGCCGTAACATGACGGACGGTCATCGCCATACATGTACCATAATAGGCGCCGTAACATGACGGACGGTCATCACCATACATTTACCATAATAGGTACTGTAACATGACGGACGGTCATCGCCATACATGTACCATAATAGGCGCAGTAACATGACGGACGGTCATCGCCATAGATCTACCATAATAGGCGCCGTAACATAACGGACGGTCATCGCCATATTTGAACCATAATAGGCGCCGTAACATGACGTACGGTCATCGCCATACATGAACCATAATAGGCGCCGTAACATAACGGACGGTCATCACCATACATGTACCATAATAGGTACTGTTACATGACGGACGGTCATCACCATACATGTACCATAATAGGCGCCGTAACATGACGGACGGTCATCACCATACATGTACCATAATAGGCACCGTTACATGACGGACGAGTACAGAATTACGAATAACACATATCATTCGATATTTCTTTTTTAATGATGAGCCGTTCTTATTTCCTTATAGCTTCAAAGGATTTTCTGTTATGTTTTGATTATTTTTTTATTTCGTTCAGTATGCCAGTTTATCTAGAACTAGAATAGTCATTGTGTCTTACATTTGTGTAAAATTTGACACTGGCTATATATCCATTTTCAAATACGTCTTCATTTAAAAAAAGGATAGTAGAAAATTAATAATAGTAATATAAATTGTATAATAAGTCTCTCGATAATCCTCAATTTTGATATATAATTCAACATCTGTAATCATAACAGAGGACTTTTCAGATGTTTGTATAACTCGTCTTTCCTTTACCTCTTCTTAGCACAAAGAAAACACCATCCTATAAAAAACGAAAGTAAATTATGCACAAACAAATTGAATACAATGAATCACTAGACATCACAACTAGCTTTTTGTTAGTAAATTATGGTTATCTATAAATAATTGACTAGTAATTATCCTTTTCTCCCCACAGCTTATGCTTTTGGAAATTGGAAAAACAGGATTACCTTCACAAGACCTGGAAAACCCGACCAGAATTCATAATTTGGTATCACTTTTTTCCCGCTATTTTTTCGTACAAATATTTGGAAAATAACACCACCAATAAGATAAACAAATACTCCAGAGATAAATCTGAAAGAAAGAAAAATTGTAATGAGTCCTCATAAATCTCAAACAGCTATGTAAATATCTTAATAATGTATAACAATCTGATTTTCGAAAAGGAATACTGGTATTGCAAATGCGAATAAAGCCTACGCTCACGCAACAAGATACGCCCGTTGGGATTTTTCACAACACCAAAATATCTAAGTTCCAAAACTCCATAAGGACATATCGGATGAACCTGAAAATCGAAAGGCGGCATCTCCTTCAAAGTCTGATAACATTGTACAAATATAATGAAAATCTGTTATATATTCAAGTTATTGCGCTCCATGCACCTCTATTTTGCCATTAGCTTAACATGTATGTGCATACAACCCCCCTCCTATTACACATATTTTTTGATTATGCGACAAAAAAATTAAATTGTTATTTATCCACAATTGATTCTAAACAAGGCAAAGACACCAAAACACCATTTTTGACCTAAATATCAAAATTGTTAATGGAGAAATTCATACAAGTGTGTATATGACAAACGAGATGATTTTGGATTCAACATAATTTCCCCTGGCTTGACGGTGATGTCTCTAGATTACCGCCATGCGGTATCTACATTTCACAGCTCATCCGGTATGCTAGAACATGTACTGATGTTTTGGATTTTCATGTAGAAATTTACATATAACAAAGAAACTTTTAGGTCAAGGTTTTTGCTTTCACAAACTAGACTTTCTGGAAATTTCACAAAAAATTATGATCAACTCCTTTGAAATTCGGACCCATACAAGCAACAGAGTATATTACTTTATTTGTGTATCTCACAACCTGCATTTTATGGTGACATAATTAACAAAATAAGAAGGATCAAAGGTAGACAGCATAACTATCGAAAATACGTCAGAGTCATCACACGCCTTTTATACCGTGGATATGATCCTAATGTCACCAGACGGACACTAAGCTTGGTACTTGACCAATCTACAGTCTTGTACCAGCACATTATTAAGACTTGCCCTCTGACTGACTGTGACGACGGGACTCCATGACGGGCCCTGTCCAAACCTCTTTAGAGAGGACAGGGCCCCGACCACCTGTCCTCTCTGAATGTCAGTCGGACTACTCGGGTGAAAACATATATGAGCTCGCTACAGCCGGCAGAGCACGTACTGTATTACGCACGTCCTCTTTTTATATCCATTTACATATTCATCTGTGTTGCTTGGACCCCTACGTTTTACGGTATTGTTGATGTGTGGTCATCTAACAGTGAGGAGGTTGTTTTACACCATAATTGTGCGTTCTTCGAGACCACTGGGAAATCGGAATAGTGGGAGGGTTGTGCGCACGTAATCCAGGACTACCACACCGTCTGCTACTTACGTGGCAGATGGCCGTCCTAAGTCGACACCGGTTGCCCATTGGTCTCGTTGGTTTATCTGTGGTATTTTATGTTTAATGTTTCTATGGTGTGAGTTGATGTTCCTTGTCCCTTTTGCGTTTTTCTATGTTCTATGTTTTTGCATTGGTTGTTTTTGGGTTTAGCTGTGAGTCCTGTAACCTAGTGTTGTTGGAGATCCCCTCCTTTCTTTTAAAAAATCCATTACATATGTCAAAGAACACCCTTCCTTCTTAAAGCATGCAAATTTTCAAAACATTTCACCCAAAAATAGATTTTTAAAGAATTTTAAACTATTTTAGTATATTTTCTCAGTTTTGAAATTCTAAGTCACATAACTCCGTAACGACAAATCGGATGAACACGAAAATCGAAAGGCAGCTTCCTCTTTAAAGTCTAATCACAATGTACAAATATCATGAAAATCCGTTGACGCATATTCAAGTGTCTGCGTTCCATGCTACAATATTTTGCCCTTTGCTTAACATATATGTTTATATAACCCCCCTCCCATTACACACAATTTCTCGATTACGCGACAAAAGAATAAAAAAAAATACCCTTTACATATGTTAAAGAACATCCTTTCTTCTTAAAGTATTCAAATTTTCAATACATTTCATAAAAAAAATAGATTTTTAAAGAATTTTAACTATTTTATATATATATAACCAATTTCTCGATTATGCGACAAAAGAATAAAAAACCTGTTACATATGTCAAAGAACATCCTTTTTTCTTAAAGTATTCAAATTTTTAAAACATTTCACCCAAAAATAGATTCTTAAAGAATTTTTAACTATTTTGGTTTACTTTCTCAGTATTTTAAAATTCTAAGTCCCATACCTCTCTAACGACAAATCAGATGAACCTGAAAATCGAAAGTCCGCTTTCTCTTCAAAGTCTGATCACAATGTACAAATGAAAATCCGTTGTCGCATATTTAAGTTTTTGCGTTCCATGCACCTATATTTTGCCCTTAGCTTAACATGTAAGCTCACCCTCCCATTACACACAATTTCTCGATTATGCGACAAAAGAATGAAAAAAACCCCGTTACATATGTCAAAGAACATCCTTTGTTCTTACAGTATACAATAGATTTCATAAAAAAATAGATTTTTAAAGAATCTTGAACTATTTTGGTATATTTCCACATTCTGATCACAATATACAGATATCATGAAAATCCGTTGACGCATATTCAAGTTATTGCGTTCTAGCGGACGGACGGACAAACAGACGGACAGACAGACTTCGCCATAACATAATACGTCCCGTCAAATGACGGGCGTATAAAAAGGTAAGTGTTATGTAGTGAGACCAGGTGCACGGGAAGGGTCAGCGCCTCATACTTGCATGCTAATTTCGTATCAACAGTTCCATGAAAACTTGTCAAATTTGGTGATTATCTCGATGTACATATTGATATGGGCAAGTTTGAGCAATTACCGTATTCACTAAGAATATGGTCATTACTCAAAATTGCCCATATGACATAAACATCCCATCAGTTATGTAGTCTAAAAGTCGAGAAGGTAAGGCAAAATCAATAGAATTTCCACTGGAATTGTTGCGAGACCCGTAATTAACAATATTCCGAAGCGAGACCTGGTACCCGGAGACAGCCAGCGTCTTTGATAAGATCCCTGTATCGACCAAAGAACTTCTTCAAGGATGATGTCAGCCATTGTTGCAAGGCGTATGGCTGTAACGATGAAATCTTCATATTTGGAACATGCCCTGGCGTACCAAATTAGCTGAGAAACAAAAACGTCATAAGCAGGAGAAGACGGAATGTTGCTGCTCATGAAAGGGAAGTGAGTTATGTGGAAGGTGAAGTCATCACGCTTGTCATATAAAAAGGTGTCCAAATGACCGTTTGCGTCAAAACAAATGACACCATGTATGGATGAATTGGTCATAAATATTCCAAAATTATCGAAGGTGATCAACTGATCTTTGTGTGGCGACTTCTTGCTGAATACCATTTGTCTTAAACTGATTATGAAATAGAGCCATGATATGTCATTAAGCCGTGAGGTAGGTCGTGCACGGGAAAATCATCATAATTAAACATAATAAAACGTTTACAATTTGATAAGTATTACTGCTCAATTAAGAGACAGGGCCAGGATAAGGGTCATTGTTAAATACCTACATTATTATAAGGATAGTTCCCGCTGAGAGAGGTTCTGTCTTTGGACAAGCGTATTTTGTTTCTAATACAAAGACCTGTGGAAGAAAAGATAATACAAAAAAAATGTCCGTCTTGATGGAAAACTATACATGTACATATAAATCAGACTCTAGTGCATGTATGATAACCAAAAATTAAATTTTACAGAACAAGTCAAAAATGAAGCATAAAGCAGATTTCACCCAAAAATAATAAATACGATGGATGTTCGTTGTACCCTGTGTAATTTGTCCTCTGTGGTTCTTATCCTGAGGTTCACACCCTTAAATCTCATTTTGTAATAACTATCATTTAAAAAACATTCACAGAATATTTATATTATTTATATTGCTATTTTCCTTGATTCCAATGCCTGTCCTACGAAAGGTAAAACCAAGTTCAATCCTGATTTGATACTTATGAAGTATTTAACACATCTTTATTTTGTCGTAAGGTAGAGCATCGCTCAGGTCAGGTCTCAGATGCTATTTTTCCCTTAATAGCAACTTTTACAATATTTTCGATTCCATATATTCAAAGCTTATGTTAAACCTGATATACAAACATACTATAACTCGTAGTTTCATGATCATACTGCGAACTTACTTCGTTTGAACTTTAACATTGGACCCTACATGTATGGGAAAATTAAGAAAATTCCCTTTTTAGATGTGATAAAATGTAATTATAATTGTTTCTTTTCCCAAATCAATATAATATTAGTTTGATAATCTGAACAATATTCTGAAGAGAAAATATAGGATATCCAGGCAAAATATTACCAACAATTCTGACCTGAGGGATACTCTACCTTAATAAGTGACTTACATAATTGGATGTAATGACCTCTCCTACTGCAGTGAATTTCGCTTCCTCAGCCTCGTTGCATATCAGTTTTACTACTGATGATCTGTGAAAGGTAAACATGTCGTTTAGTATCATTGAAGGGACATAATACTTCAGCACTGAAAATTGATTCAAAGGATGTGACAGTTCTACCGAATTGAAGCGGCGGGTATTGCATGCAAGCAGGAGATGCTTACTCTTCCTGGGCACCTGGTCCCACTCCCGTATCGGGAGTTCGCTTCTTTTCGTGTGGTGGAGGTTTTTGTTTATTTGCTTTGGTTCCTGTTTTATCCTGATTTTGTATGCCTTCGGTTTCTGCTTTTCTGAATTATCGATTTTGTGTTGGATACAGGGATATGGTCATTATCCATATTTGTCATAGAGTTGTATAATTATGTAAACAATTTAAAATGCAAATGAAGAATTATCACAAATTTGGGGAGGAAATGAGGATTTCTTAAAGAAAAAAGACGATAAATAGAAGACGTAGTCACTAAAAATAATTTGATGATGATGAAGAAAAATATTATGAGAAAAATGACGAAGAATTTAAATGTGCTTAAAATATTTCTAAGGTGATAAAGTATGAGACGTAATATGCTTATAGCAGAAAGGGGGTCTCCAAGACTCATATGCTGCACCCACAGCAAAACACCAAAACACCCCATGCCGCAACACAGAGTAAACCCAGAAAGTGACGCAAAAGGGACAAGTAAACCAAATATGACATAGAGATATTTTTAAACACATAAGACTACTCATAAAGTAACGGGACCAATGGGTAATTGGTGCCGACTTGAGACGACCATCTGCCATGTCAGGAGATGTATATGTTTAACATCAAAGAAGTACCTAACAGTTATTCAGTCTCAAAGTCGAGAAGGCAAGGTCAAATCGTGAGAATTCTCATTGGAACGGTTGCGAACATCGGAATGAACCACATTCCGAAGTGAGATCAGGTGCCCGGGAGAGTCAGCGTCTCCTGATTGCATGCAAAACCCGTCGCAACAGCTCCATGAAAACCAGTCAAATTCGGTGATTGTCTCGATGTACATTTTGATGTACATATCAGGTAAGTATGTCTTGTTTGGTGATGATGACAGCCATTCAATCACAATGCAGAATGTCACTAGTTATTCTGGAAAGGGGGATCTGATATGCTTTTATTATACCCCCGTATCGACCTAAGAATTTCCTCAATGACCGTTTCAGCCGTTGTGTTATATAACCCTGATCAAGTAGCTTACTTGCAAGCCGTCTGGCTCTAATGATGAAATCGTCATATTTGGAACATGCCCTGGCGTACCATATCAGCCGAGAAACAAATTCCCCATAAGCAGGAGAAGACGGAATGTTGCTACTCATGAAAGGGAAGTTAGTTATGTGGAAGCTAAATTTGCATCCGGATGATATCGTCTTCGGTATACTTTTTGTTTGAATCAGAGTGTTCCTTCACGAAATAAGTATCCTCCCGCCCTATGACGAGGTATTTGTATCTCCTATCACCATTTTTGTAAGAAAGGTGTTGCGAATAATACTGGCAAGTCTGTGAGTTTTTGGTGTGGGGTGATAGTGTAGAGCGTGGAGAAGTCGAAAGATTTTATGCTGGTAATATGATTGAGATTGGTGGCTTTTAGATTTTCTTAAAGTTCCTTAGAATGTTTAGGATCCACATCTGACTGATTCCATTTCTGGAATAAGTTGTCTCGCAGTTTGTTTGAAGACCTTGCTTGATGCGAGTTAATATTTTCGTAAGCAAAATGGATATCATAGAAGTTTTGTGGAGCACCTGGTCGAACCGGCGATGAAGCGGTGCTTGTAAGGATTTTTGTGTATTTTGGGATGTAAATATTGTAAATCTTATATACCAGAATAGTGAAATATCTGGTCCCTTGAGAATAAGATTGTCTTAACAACATCGCTAATTTTGCTTCTCCTTCATATCACTTATAAAGATTAAGACATCATGCATGTACTGCGTAAAGACAGTTTATCTTATCTTGTTATGATTTTTCCTTTCGCAAAGTAGTTAGAACATTTCACGTCTTGTAGAACATTTCGCGCCTTTTAGAACATTTCGCGTCTTTTAGAACATTTCGCGTCTTTAAAACCATGACAAACAAAGACCTTTTGCCAAGATCTACTGTGATCATTAGTTTGATTCAAATATATTTATACTTACCTTAAAACAAAGCTGTCGTCTGGACTTGATGTGTTGTCATTGGATATAAAGAATGCATCGGCCGAGTAGACCACGTCAAATAAGCCGTTGGCGTCATCCCACTGGAATGATGCGCTATCCTGGGTACCGGCGTTATAGTAATATGTCGTCCCTGTGTCTGAACGCATCTGACATACCTAGTATAGGTTACAAAGGGGAATATTTATTTCATCAATTTATAAGAAAAAGAAAGCTTCAGTGAGACAACACCCTACCTTATCAGTGCCAATAACACCCCAGTGACGTTGTTAACGTAAGGACCCTAAGTAACAACAAATATATAAGGAGCTGATTAGATAAGACTTAAAATCTGCCCTGAACAAATTGAATTTTGAAAATGGGAACTTCAAGAAAATTATTTCACAAAACTGATACCAGTTCTTGGTTTCATCATTATCAGCAGTTGGATAAGATTTATCGTGCATCGTTTTCCCAAATTTGGGGCAAAATATTTCTTCTTTCTATAGAAATCAATGGAAAATGGAAAAGTTCTTAAAAACATTGTCCCCCCCCCTAGCAACAGAACGCCACTTTTACAGAAGGTGAATATCACTAATACACATCTTTTGACAAAATGGGGTTCTGTAGCTATGGGGGGGGGGCAATACCACAGAGACGAAAACCTGAACAAGGGAGGGTAGAGGGCTTTTTATGAGTCTGTGTTTTAGGCCATAATTATAAGCAAAGTTTCATTTTTCCCCTCTTAAAGTCATTCATTCATTCATTCTAAACATGTTCGAATAAAATGCACAAGATTTTGGAATGAAATAAGCAAAAGCATGTTGTTTTAACTTATTTCTACAGAGTGTATTCCGCGGTAAAATGCCTACTTTAAAGCCAATTTAATACAAATATAACCATATTTCAAATTCAAGATTTTAAAATTTGTTTATAAAGTTTATAGATATCCATATTAGCCAGATAGTTCTTGAATTTCAACGTTTTTTTGATCGATATTAGCTTCTTTTCAACATGGCTACCCCTACTCTTTGGAATATAATTTAAGTATCTAAAAATAAAATTACCGAAATAGAAGTTGTATGAGGAATCTCCAAATACATTACATTTTAGTAATGATCAAGTTTTTCTTGCGAAAAGATATTTGTGTAGAATGACAAATATGGATAATGACCATGTGTTGCATGCAAGCAGGAGATGCTTACTCTTCCTGGGCACCTGGTCTCAGCACAAAATCGATAATTCAGAAAATCAAAAAACCGAAGGCATACAAAATCAGGATAAAACAGGTACCAAAGCAAACAAACAAAAACCTCCACCATATGAAAAGAAGCGAACCCCCGATATGGGAGTGACACCGGGTGCCCAGGAAGAGTAAGCATATCCTGAATGCATGCAACACCCGTCGCTTCAATTCGGTAGAATTGTCACATCCGGTTACTTCCATTTTGGATGATATAAAGTATAATCTTTGGTTGGACGGTACAAATGGTCTATGACAGAATATCATCCACCATTCTACAGAGTGGGACATCATAGTGTATGACGAGTTCCCCATATCGACCGTAGAACATCCTCAGTGACGATGTTAGTCGGTCACAAACGTATCCCTGACTGAGAAGCTTATCTGAAAGACGCCTAGCTCTCAGAATAAAATTTGTATATTTGGTACTTGCTCTGGCATAGACTGGCATCAACTGAGATATGAACATGACATAAGCAGGCGATGAAGGGATATTGCTACTCAGAGAAGGAAAGTTTGTGATGCTGAAATTAAAGTCGTCACGTTTGTCATAGAGTGAGGTGTTCATGGGACCATATGTGAAGAAATAATTGATTAGATTCAGGGCTAAATACAGCCCTTATCTTATCAGCTTCTTATAACGTTAATGATGATACATATTTCCTTAATTGGACATCCCTTGGATTCGCTGATTCAATGGTGGGCGTATTACATTACAATGCTATTAATCCACCTAAAATGTAACTGAAATGTGAATCACCAAACATTGTCTGTCTGTATATATATTCTACAAGGAAACTCAAAGCATCCGTGATTTACATACATACAAACCATCCGTGATTTACATGTATACAAACCATCCCTGATTTACATAAAGACAAACGAGTCATCCGTGATTTTTTTGGAACCGCTCATATCGGCAAAAGGAAATTAAAGCTCTGTATTGTAGATGGCGCCAGGAAAATTCACTTTGGCTTTATTTAAACTGTTTGACATGAACTACTATTGACGAGGATTAAAGTATCCGAAACACGTCTCTAGTACAATAACGTTGGTACTATAGAACATATATTCCAATATTGACAATTACATACATACGAATCATCCGTGATTTACATACATCATAACCATCCGTGTTTTACATACATCAAAACCATCCGTGATTTACATACATACGAACCATCCGTGATTTACATACATCAAAACGATCCGTGATTTACATGCATACAAAACAACCGTAATTTACATACATACAAACCATCCGTGATTTACATACATGGAACACTTACTGCCACATTGCTACATCCTCCCTCGTCAAATGATTTACATGGATTGTACGAAAATGTATCCTGGTTACTGGCGTCGGCAAAATCTTTGAATCTAAAACAATAACGTTTAATATTTATTGCTAGTTATCCCACATTTATTAATTGTCATTGTTGTTAAATCGTCGTAAATGATATTGTATTTGAAGGGTTTCATGTAGTTACAAAATAAAATGATCTCAACTGACATAATCTTTTTTCTTATCAGAGGTGTGGTAAGAAAAACCTACTTTTAGGATATATTCCAAACTCACTACACGACTGTTGAAATCGCTTTACCATTATCTGTTTCGCTTTGATACACATGACATAAACAGTTTCGCTTTGCCACACATGACATAAACAGTTTCGCTTTGCCACAATACATAAACAGTTCGCTTTGCAACACTTGACGTAAACAGTTTCGCTTTGCCACACTTGACATAAACAGTTTCGCTTTGCCACAATACATAAACAGTTTTGCTTTGCCACAATACATAAAGAGTTTCACTTTGCCACACTTGATTTAAACAGTTTCGCTTTGCCACACTTGACATGAACAGTTTCGCTTTGCCGCAAAATACATAACCAGTTTTGTTTTGCCACAATGACATAAACTGTAATCACGCATGGCATAATCTGAGTCGCTTTGCCACACAAGGCATAATCAGCTTCATGTTGCCATAATGACATAATCAGTTCCGCTTGCCACACATGACCATTATCTGTTTCGCTATTATTAAACATTATATATTTTATTTTGCCACAATGACATAAACTGTTTAGCTTTGCCACGCATTACATAACCAGTTGTGTTTTGCCATAATGCGATGAACTGTAAACACACATGACATAATCAATTCCGCTTGCCACACATGACATAATATATTTTATCTTGACACTATGACATAAACTGTTTAGCTTTGCCACGCATTACATAACCAGTTGTATTTCGCCATAATGAGATAAACTGCAATTACACATGACATAATCAGTTTCATGTCTCCATAATGACATTATCAGTTCCGCTTGCCACACATGACATAATATGATTTATTTTGCCACAATGACATAATCTGTTTCGCGTTGCCACACTTAACATAATCTGTTTTGCAATATCTGTATTTCGTAGCAAATGAAACAATCATGATCCGTAAATGTTTTGTTGTGAACAGAAACCACATTTATTGAACAACTAATAACTTTTATTTCTTCACTTGAACGAAGAATTCATATTACATGACATGGTGCACAATGTGATATTGCTATCATACCTCAATCTGTGGCCAATGATAAGGAATTTTATAAAGTTACTATAAGAATTAAAAAGATCTCAACATTCAAATTATAGGTTAACATACCTAGGCCCGTTACTATTAGCTAAAGGTGAAAGGTCAATCACTTGTCCGTCATCTTGCTTACATTTGCACGAGTTTTTCCTAACACAGGTTTTCCCTAATACATCCCTCATCAATAATACCAGCACAACATATATACAAAGAATGTTAGTATAGATTCTCTTCTCCATTGTTCATATATTTCACTGTATTGTAAAACAAAAATGAATTAACCTGGCATGCTAGAAAATTTAACTTCATGTGACACCTCTCTCATTTATATCTATTTAATATACTGTATTAGATATAGATAGTTATAGATAGTGTATAGATTAATCAGTTTCATTTATCAATAACTATATCTGATAAAGCTTACAGCACATATAGATTACATATTATTTGAGGTACTGGTCAGGGTACTATCATTCTATCAGGACAAAGTAATTGAACCTACATGTATCCTACATGTACCCTGGAGCACTGTGAAGACATAATATATTTCTCCCATAGTGCCTGATTGAAGAAAAATGAAAGACACTTGCTTTGAAATGTAAAGATAAATAAAGTCCTGAAATTAGCTTAAATGTATGGCATAGTAGTATAGTAGAAATGTATATGCTTACACTTCTATTATACTACTACACTTCGTCCTTGGTACCCAAGGCTATTTGCGCTTTGGCTGAATACCCTGGGTCATGTCGTACTATTTCGGGGATTTCCATTTATATGCAAATGTTGCTGATTGGCTCCCTCACAATCTTTTTTATCCAATCGCATAATTGTTTAAAAACATATTTTGGATAGCGATGGTAAATAGTGCATGTTTGACTAGGTAAGATACTTCTTGATGCCCTGAGACAATAATCGAATTGTTAATTAGATGTTTTCGATACGAATATTCAGGTAACCGTAAAAAATTCCCTCTTGTATACGATTCACATACTGTCCTCACTAGTCAGCCATTACCGTCAGTTTTTTAACTTCACGAAGGATAGCTATTTCTTCTTTTAAAATCCCCGAAATAGTACGATATGACCCATTGTATTTCAGTCAAAGCGCAAATAGCCTGGGTATCGTGGATTTTCAGCCAAAGCGCAAATAGCTTGGGTACCGTGGATGATGCTTACATTATTTTCACAGAGGAAAAATTTATTGAAAATGCCGAAAAAAGGTATGAAATTGAACTGTTTATTGCAAAGAACTGCTGTTGAAGAAATTTAGAGAAGTAGTATCGCATCTAAGTGAAGAAAGTGAATTTAAATCCTTGGTTATTTGTGTCACCAAAAGTCGAACACACCTGAGCTACCTGCATGATTTTTACCTGTATACACGTATACGTGTACCTGTACCAGTACTTGTTTATTGGCATAGGCATGGCCACGCATGGCTCTATTGACTTACTTAGCCAAAGTAGGGAAATTCTTTACGGAAATGAAAATGTAGAAAAACAAAAAGAAGAAATTACCCTAGAAAGCATTTTTCTACTTGTGAATTCCATGAATACTTCCCTTAATGACCGTATGAACATGGTTATGGACAAAATGAACAGCCTAGAAATAACTGTAAAGAAAATAAATGGAATGTGCGATCAAATAACGAAACTACATGCTAGAGTCTCAAAAAACGAGGCAGAAATATCGCAGCTGAATTTGCGGTGCAGTGATTTTGATGGAAATTTGCAAGGTTTGAGTAACATTTTTGATGGTTTTAAAACTAAATGCGACCAAACAGAAGACAGGATGAAAACTCTAAATAATAGACTGACATGTTGTGAAACAGAAATGAAAAGAGGTATAGAAGAAAATATGACTTTCTTGAAAAAACTAAGGGAAGAAAAGGATGAATTAAGTGAGAAAGTTCTCGATTTGAAGTGCCGCTCGATGAAGAACAATCTTATCTTTAGCGGTGTTCAAGAGCTACCTGGAGAAAACATAGAAGATGTGGTCCGAGAATTTATAGAATCCGACCTAGGGATAAACGAGTACATAGAAATAGGCAATGTACACAGGTTCGGTAGGGGGGCCCGGCCGGGCCAGCGTGGAAGACCGAGAGATATCGTCGTACGCTTTCTCTATTATCAACAGCTATCACTGGTCCTGTCACACGCCAAACGTCTAAAGGGAAAACGAATCTGGATAAAACAGCAGTTTCCGTCCGAAGTCGAACAGGCCCGCAAAAGCCTATATCCGGTCATGAATGATATGCGATCAAAGGGTCACCGAGTGAAAATGGTGCGCGATGTGCTATATGTAGATGGCGAAGTGTACGAGCAACCTTTCCCAGAATCCCCGAGTGAGCAACGATATGCGTTACCAAGGTTTGTGTTAGAAACCCCAAATATGAATGAGATGAATATGCCGGAACGTAGGCCCGCAAAACGCTATCGCCCGCGAACAACCCCTGACAGTAGCTAGGGAGGCGAAGGGGAGCAACCTGACAGTAGCTCTGCGACTGAATTTGATGATTCTCTTTGTTCTGATTGCAGAAGAAATTTGCATGTATTGTCTTTAAATTGTTGTGGTCTTGTACATAAACTGAATTATCCTGAATTTAGAGATTTAATTTCTGATTATGATTTCATATGCTTACAAGAAACAAAAACAGATGATGTTGATGAAATAGAATTAGAGGGGTTCAAATTTGTGATGAAAAATAGAAGAAAATTTGGTAAAATTAAATCAGGGGGAATAGCATTTGCATACAGAGAGAAGTTTGATAGGTATATTTCGATCCATGAGTCGGAAAGTAAATTTATTCTATGGGTTGAAATTTCAAAAGAACTTAGCAAACAAAAAGAAAATCTTTTTATAGGAATTATTTACATCCCACCGGAAAGCTCTCGTTACAGTAGCAGAGATGCTTTCACCGAAATAGAACATGAAATTTTAGAAATAATGGCAAGAAACAATTTTGTACTATTGGCAGGAGATTTCAATTCTAGAACAGGTGATGGTGCCGATTTTCATGATCCAAATGATTTTACAAACGAATTTATTTCTGATATATTCGATGACTCACATTTCGATCTTTTAAATCTGTCTAATGACGGAATATCTCAATATAGAAAGAACTCTGATAGTACTATAAATGCATTTGGAAAGTTAATGTTAGAAATGTGCAAATCAATGAACCTTTTTATTGTCAATGGTAGAGTCGGTGAAAATGTAGAGAAAAAAGTGTGGTGGACTATTTTGTATGTACATATCATATTTTACGTAGTATTGAAAATATGAGAGTGTTGACCGCAAGCTCACTCTATTCTGATGTTCATGCACCAATATGTATTAGTATAAAATATGAATTATCTGTACAAGAGAAGAGTAGTCCTCCTGTATATGAGGAAGTTGTAGGTAAATGGGAAAATGATAAAAAAGATGATTTCAAAAACTCTATAAGTACTGACAAAATAAATGAACTGAAATATTTTCTAGATGAAAAAGGCAATAATATTTCAGAAGATGATATAAATTTTGTGGTTAGATCTTTAAACGGAATTCATATTGAAGCTGCTACAAAAACGTTTGGCGTAAAAAAAGTCCCCAAAAACGTAAAATCTATTGCACGTAATAAACAAGAAAAACTGTGGTTTAACACCGAGTGTAGGTCAGCGCGGAGAAAATATAGAAAAAGTAAGAGGAAATTTAAATTAGATAAATCTGAGGCAGCCAAAGGAGAACTAAGAGTATCAGAAAGGAGCTATAAAAAGATTTTAAATAAGGAAATAAAACTTTATAGAAAAAATCTCCAAAAGAAAATGAAAGAAATGAAAACCAAAAATCCTAAAGAGTATTGGAAATTGATAAACAAAAAAGGGAATAATAAGAGAACAAATATTTCGATGGATAATCTTTACAACTTTTTTAAGAATTTGAATGAGGCTCCTGACATATCAAATGAAGTAAATGAAATGCTTACAGCAGAAATAGAAAGAAATAAATATAGAGAGTTAAATCATAATATTAATGATATCATTACTGAAGAGGAAATATGTAAATGTATAAAGAAATTAAAGAATGATAAAGCAAAAGGGGAAGATCATATTAAAAACGAATACATAAAATCAACAATGAGCGAGTTATCTCCACTTTATGCCAAACTTTTCAATGCTATTTTTGACACGGGCTTCATACCGGAGAGTTGGTTAGAGGGAATTATTAAGCCCATATATAAGAATAAAGGGGCTGAAAACGAGGCAAAGAACTACAGGCCTATAACAATCCTAAGTTGTTTTGGAAAACTTTTTACTTGTATACTTAATGATCGTTTGAATACCTTCTCTGAAAATTTTGGAATAATAAATAAAAATCAGTCTGGATTCCGACAAAATCATTCAACCGTCGACAATATCTTCATAATACACACCCTCTTTGAATTGTTAAAATATAAACAAAAGAAACTTTACCTAGCTTTCATAGATTTCGAAAAGGCTTTCGATACAGTTTGGCGCGACGCACTATGGCATAAATTACTAATGAATCATATCCAGGGTAAAATGCATAACGTTATAGTTAACATGTACAGTCAAATTAAATCTAAAATTTCTTTTAATGGTGAAATGTCAAACAGCTTCAGATGTGAAAATGGAGTCAGACAAGGGGAGAACTTATCCCCCTTTTTATTTTCCGTATTCTTGAACGATTTAGACGAATTCTTACTTAACTCAAATATAGAAGGTCTAAAAACTGTAACAAAAATGTTGGATGAAAAGCTTGATTTGTTTCTAAAATTATTTGTAATCTTATACGCGGATGATACTGTCCTCTTGTCAGAAACTTCTACTGACCTCCAAAACCAATTAAATCAATTTTCATTATACTGTAAGAAATGGAATTTAAAAGTTAACGTTAGTAAATCTAATATAATGATCTTTGGAATAAGGAATTTAAACCCAAATATACAATTCACATTCGAAAACGAAATTCTTGAAATTGTCCCCGAATTTAACTATCTGGGTATTACTTTTCAAAAATCAGGGTCTTTCAAAAAAGCAAAGAAAATATTGGCTGAAAAGGCAAGTAAAGCAATGTTTGATGTTTTGAAAAAGGGGCGATCAAATAATCTGTCAATTAAATGTCAACTTGAGCTTTTTGATAAAATTGTGCAACCAATACTATTATACGGATGTGAGGTTTGGGGGTTTGGAAATAACAGTGTCTTAGAACGGGTTCATTTGAAATTTTGTAAAATGTTATTACACATGAAAAGTAGCACACCAGACTTTATGGTTTATGGCGAATTAGGCAGACACCCAATTGAAATTCAAATAAAGACTCGTATAATAAATTACTGGACAAAATTGATATCTGAGAAAGGAAATAAAATAGCTTCGATTTTATATAAACTTGGTAATCACCTAAATGAAGAATATTCACGAAAATTTCTTTGGATTGAAAACATAAAAAATATTTTTAATTCTTGCGGACTATCGAATATCTGGCTTTTTCAAAATTTTCCAAATGCTAAATGGTTAAAAGTTAAAGTTAGAACGACATTACGCGATCAATTCGTACAACAATGGTTATCAAATGTTCAAAATTCCCCTAAAGCGTTAAATTACAGAATATATAAAGATGAATTAGTTTTTGAAGAGTACCTTAATTTTCTATCAACTAAAGATGCTATAACTTTTTGTAAATTCAGGACTTGCAATCATCATTTGCCTATTGAAGTTGGACGCTGGAATAATGTTCCCAGAGATGAAAGAAAATGTATAAAATGTAATCAACATGAATTAGGCGATGAATTTCATTATATTTTAAATTGTCAATTTTTAAGAGACGAAAGACAACGATTAATTCCAAACAGATTAACAAGAACAACAAATATACTATCATTTAAAAATATAATGGCATCTAAGAAACAATCTGTACTTCGAAAATTATGTATCTTTATCCGTAACATAAATAAAGTTTGCCCCCCTCCCCCATAATTTTCCCCATATTGCAAAATCACGTGCTTATTATGAGATATTATCATTGTTATGTTATTATATGTCTACATAAAATCTTTTGTGGGTTGTTAATCAAAAATGTTAATAAATATTTTTGGTTTGCAGGTCACAAAATATTTTGTGTTGACGCCACACTTCTTTATCATTTTATGTGATATGTTCACGCATGCATATAAAAATGTTTTGTATAACATCATTGTATTGTATATTTCTCTAATATACTTTTGTAAAAAAAGTGATGAGAATAAAGTATTGATTGATTGATTGATTGATAATAATTCAAGTATTCAAAGGTGTAATTAGAGTTTATAAAAGGATATTAAGAATATTGTTTTGACTTACATATACTTAGATATTATTAGACTTTTATGAATCTGATTACCTTTTTTGTTCATATGCACGTATGATTTACTTAAATTAAAATCTAAGCATACTTATTTGTATCATATTCCATACCACTTACAAGCAGATTTCCTATTGAAGTTAGATTTCCAATAAAACCAAATGAAAACTAACCAATTTGAGCAAGGTTCGGACCCTGCTACGGCGACAATATCAAAACCTATCTATAATAAATTATAATATACTTGCCCTTTGGTTAGCTGTATCAAGAACTGTAGCTGTGAGCCTCACAGAGTACGGCACCGTCACTGCAACTGTGAACCTTGCAGATTACGGAACCATCACTGTAGCTGTAAATCTCGCAGAGTACGGCAGCATCACTGTAGCTGTGAATCTCACTGAGTACGGCAACATCACTGTAGCTGTGAATCTCGCAGAATACCGCACCATCACTGTAGCTGTGAATCTCGCACAGTACCGCACCATCACTCTGGCTGTGAATCTCGCAGAGTACGGCACCATCACTGTAGCTGTGATTCTCGCAGTGTACGCCACCATCACTGTAGCTGTAAATCTCGCAGAGTACGGCAGCATCACTGTAGCTGTGAATCTCGCAGAGTACGGCACCATCACTGTAGCTGTGAATCTCGCAGAGTACCCCACCATCACTGTAGCTGTGATTCTCGCAGAGTCCGGCACCATCACTGTAGCTGTGAATCTCGCAGAGTACGGCACCATCACTGTAGCTGTGAATCTCGCAGAGTACGGCAGCATCACTGTAGCTGTGAAACTCGCAGAGTACGGCACCATCACTGTAGCTGTGATTCTCGCAGAGTCCGGCACCATCACTGTAGCTGTGAATCTCGCAGTGTACGCCGACATAACATATATATGATGTGCAAAGGCGCTGATTTACCCAGAATTCATCAACAGACGAGTAAATGTAATATAGTACACGCACAATTTACAGCCAATTACTACAGTCCTTCGCCTTTTATTTGATGAATGTAGGTACAGTCTTTTCTCCTTATTATACCTTTGATTTTGTACCAAAATGGTTTGAACTATAACAATAGCTGGGCCATTTTTGCCAAAGAGATACTAATAATGTTTTCATTTTTATTCATATCTAATCGTGAAAAGAAGTTTAGTCAACATTTGTATTTTGCCCTCATCTATTCTCTAAACTGGACTCCATGATGGGTCTTGTTGAAATCTCGTCAGAGAACACTGGGTCTTGATTCTCTGTCCTATCTGAAAGTTGGTCAGTCTTCTCACGTGATTGATCTTCAGCTTGCTTCAGCCAGCAGAGCACATACTTTTTTACGCATGCCATATAATTTTTTAGATCCATTTACATAGAATCAAGAGGCCGCTGCGTTTAACTATCTTGTTTGTGATGTCACCTTATACAGTGAGAAGTTTTATTTTTATACAACAATTGTGTGTCTATGGAGACCTCTGTGTATCCGGATAAGTAGGAGGGTCGTGCACACGTTATCCTTATAACCACACCACTTGCTAATAGCAGATGGCCGTCCAAAGTCGGCGCCGGATGCACTTTGGTCTCCTTCCTTTTATGTGCTGTCATTCATGTTTGATGTTTCTGTACGATTGTTTTGTATGATTTCCAGTGAATATTGTTGTGTCTTTGTGCGATTTGTAGTTTTGTCTTGATGTCATTTATGTGTTACTTTTTTGTGGGTTTGTTTCGCTGGGTGAGTACAGGGTGGTCATGCTGGAGATCATTCCCTTTCCTTTAAAGGAAAGGAGATCTTTAACAAGACTGTTTATTGATCATGCACAACGTCCCCCTGAATGTGATGGTACAAGACTGTTGATTGATTATGCTCCATGTCGAGTGGCCGTCTATTGACAGCAGGATCATACCAATGGTACAAAAGGCGTTTGATGACTCTAATTCTAAAAGAAGCTGAGATCAATCTTTTTTTATTTCCAGAAACGCTTGACAAGTTCATGAAATTTCTTGGTAGTGTGTAAATATTTACTGCGAAAATCCAAAACATTAGGACTGGATGATTCGAGATATCTAAATACCATATGACGTTCGCCTGGGCACATCTCTGTCAAGCCAAGGAAAATTTACTCTGTTGAATCCAAAATCATCACTTTTATCATACAAACTTGTATGATTGTTAAATGTCTTCAAATTCAATAGCATCATTTATAAGCGGATAAATTTGCAGCATGGACCAGACATGCACGTTTCGGGTACTCAACCCTCGTCAGTGATCCTCAATCTAAACAATGAAATATGACCAAAGAGGGTGAAAATTATTTACCGAACGATGTAACAGGATGGGTGGGATATGATGCTACAGGACCCACGTTTTAGAAATTTCAAGAATTTTAGTACCAGAAAACCGAAGTTGATCGAACTTGGCTACATGTTCCATCTTTGATATGCAAGTCTTAAAATGATGTTTCTGTATTTGCAACGTTTGCTTTATTGTGTATCAATTCATTCTTATATTTTTTTCAAAAACAGGTTTGTCAATAGTCAGAAGATGTACCATTGAAACGTTTCAGATAAAAAGGGGTGGGATTTTTTTTTTTTTTTTTTTTTTTTTTTTTTTTGCTTTTGAAGATTTTGGGTGAATTGTTATTCATAGGTGTATAAAAATCTGCAAAAAGAGGCGCACAGTTAGTACCCATTGAGATCCCTACAATTCTCATCAAATCTAATGTAAATGTTGTCCAAGAAAAAGGACAAGGCATTACACAGAGAAATACATCTTCACGTCCATGATTTGTAGTCTGTCTTGGAAAATAACCCTTTGGTTCACATTATAGAAAATCTCTTTCCATGCCATTAACATCCACGGAATCATCGAAAGTCTCGTGAGCGTTGCCAACCGCAGCAACATGTCGATATACTGGTGATATTCACGGTAACTTGTATCTTCATTTTTGGAGTAACTATAGATTTTCAATTGCCTGTTAAAGCCGACTTTTATTGCTTCAATCATCAAACACTTGACTATCACAATTTTCTGGTCTATTCGAGAAATTTGATTAACATTGCCATTATTAATTTCGGATGTCAACATCTTTAAGACAAATGGCAGTTCTCGTTTGAACTAACTAAATGAATGGACCGACAAAGGAAATGACTCCAACTTAAGGAGGAATTGAACAGCAAGATGGCGTTTTCTCACTTTGATACACTGATAAATTTACCAAATTGAATCTCCAGATGAAGTTGAAAAAAATTCCGACGTCATTTGAAGAAATTATGCCACTGTTAGAAATTTTGGACTTTTGGAGTTTTTAAAGAAGCCCCAACGTCATTTTGACGTTATCAGAGGGAAATGGCGTCACAAACCCTCTCATTCAAAATGCATTAACACCAAACATAGCACATTGAAACTTTGCATGTATAGAATTGAAAATACAATGTAATCCTTAACAAATTTACATAATAGGAAAGTGGATGTCACTTTGTTTGAAATGGACGATTTTAGAAGAAAAAAATCGGAAATATAAAGGCTTGTAATATTTTAGTCCTAAATTCGATTTTTCTCATTTGATCATAAAAGTATCTCTGGACATTGTTGATAATTTTGTTAGATTTTGAAAAAAGATTCACTCACAAGATTCTTAATGAATACCTATCAATTACAGTCAAATGACTCAAAATTGGCATTTTTTCAGCGACTACTTTTATTGCAGTATCCTGCCTTTGTTTGAAACACAATTCTTCTCATCTTTTCAATATGAAAGAGCAATGCATTTATGAAGATTTTGGAAGTTAAAATTAGGATGGATTTCCTATCGCTCTTCAAAAACCAAAATGATACTTTTAATAGCATGACGTCATCAAGGAATCAACGCATAATGCCATTTGTTGAAAAAATGCATATTTTAAAATTTCATAGAAAATTTTCCTGTGGATAGAACTGAATATAAGTTTGCATGGTCAAGGACAGACATGAAATAAATAATTTCAGAAATTTTGATAAAAATTGAATTTGTTGTCCAAGTGTTCAATACCTCCTTAATTTGAAAATATAATTCACAACTCTAGGAATTTTTCCAAACATTGTTTGAGTGTATTAGCCTTTCAACCAACAAATCCTTAATCAATTTTGAGGGGTATTTCTTCGATTTCTTGAAAATGGAATTTTTATCGTTGATGAGAAACTTTTTATTTGCAAGTAACGACAAATCGTGTAGTTGTTATACATGCTATACTCATGAAATGTCTTATAACTCATTCACTCATTTTGCATTTTAATGGAAAAGACTATAACTTCCTCTGAATTTTTGAGTAAAATTTGACCCTAGTTTGAGTTTTGTTTAAAGAAGATAATGAAGATACAATGACAACAAGTGATGATGATAAGACGTATGAATAGCAACAATAATTCTGTTAATTTGGTTGCAACTTCCTAACGAAGCGGTCCTTCATTTTGGTATTTTGGGATATATTCGTCCATGCTTTTACAATTTAGTGAAAGCGCAATTTAAACAATCGCAACGTGAATTGTAAGCACATACTTCATGATCAGGTGAGTCAAGAATGCTAAACATACGCAGGGAACACACCGAGGGTTTTGCATGATCTTAAGAATACGAGAGTGGAAGGGGTGCTTATAAAGCAGACCAAGCATGGAAATGTTCCTCAAGTCAGAATCAGAAACAAAAGCGAAGAAATTAAAAAGAATCTAGTTTATCCACTCGCAAGAAAGTTCGAATTCGATAAAAATAAATCAAGAATATTAGTCTTTACTATTGTAAGCAAAACTACTTAGAAACGGATTTTTAAATCAGTACAAAATGTACTTTATTGTCACGTCGTCCCTAGAAAGTTTGTTTAGCGGTCATACTGAAAACATCTGCGTCATATGATATGAAAGATAGGGATTTTCATTGTAGCCACTGGTTATGGGAAATCCCTCTCTCTAATGTGTAGGTAGTAGTGAATGTACTAACTTTGTACTATCAAAATCAATAACGGAGAAATTCAGACAAAGATATACGACAAAAGAGAAGACTTTGGCTTCAACATAGTTAAATTTCCTTGGCTTGATGTCGATGTTCATAGATTGCGGCATTTACTTCTCTCAGCTTATCATATATGCTAGAGCTTGCTCCAATGTTTCGGACTTCCATGATAAAGATAAACAAATTTAAAAGAAACTTGTCAGTCAAGGATTTATATATCATAAACTTGTTAAATCTTTTTGGAAATTTTACAATAACTATTCTGAACTTCAGGCAAAATTTGGGACAACTCCAGCATCAGAGTATGTATCATTGGGAATTTATTCCCTTCATTTTTCGGTCATCTAGTAAACAAAATCAGAAGGATCAAAGGCAGATCAAACTTCAACCACAAATTTAAGAAAATAGTCGGTCGCCTTCTTTACCGAGGATATAATCCCAACGTCATCAAAAGAACACTGGGAATGGTACTGGACCAGTCTACAGTTTTGTACCTGTGTCATTCCCAACATTGCACACTTGCCAATCGTGGCGACCTGACTCCATGATGGGTCCTGTTTCAGTCTCGTCAGAGAAGACTGGGTCCTGATTATATGTTCTATCTGAAAGTTTGTCTGCCTTCTCGGATGATTGATCTGGAGCTCGCTTCATCCAGCAAAGCACAGACTGTTATACGCGTGCCATAGAATTATTTAAATCCATTTACATACAATATGTCTGTCTTGTTTAACTGTTTTGTTTGTGATGTCAACTTACAGTGAGAAGTTTTATGTTTATACAACAGTTATGCGTCTATGGAGACCTCAGTGTATCCGGATAAGTGGGAGGTTGTGCACGCGTAATCGGGATAACCACACCACTTGCTAATAGCAGATGCTCGTCCAAAGTCGGTGCCGGGTTCAAATTGGTATCCTTCCTTTTATGTGTTGTCATTCATGTCTGATGTTTCTGTATGTCTGTTTCGATTGTATTGTATGATGTTCTAGTGGGTATTGTTGTGTCTTTTTTGCCCTTTGTCGTTTTGTCTGACATCATTTATGTGTTACTTTCTTGTGGGGTTGTTTCGCTGGGTGAGTACAGGGTGGTCATGCTGGAGATATTCCCTTTTTATCATTCAGCACGATTGCTGTGCATAATGTAGCAGATAACTGCTTCCTATTACTAGTATATTACATAACCACTAAAACCAGCGACTTTTAAATCTCCAAGAACATTGTATAACATTTACTAGTACTTAGATGTCATAAATGGATACATTTTTTTTCTTCTGAAGATAGAATTTTATAAAATGTATAGATCATAATCAGATCAGGTACAGGTAAAGTCAACTGAAGATTACATCAATGTCTGTGCCTCTCATCTCTTCTTTAAATAAAGCATCAAACTGCTTGTTTTGTTCCTCTGTGAAGTGATTTTTCCAGTCGCCGACAATACCTAAAATGAAATAGAATAATATTTCATCAATTGATGTTGATAATAATAAATAATAGACCTACATTAACGGAAGGCTTCATAAATATGTATGTGTACAATATCCAAACATACACAACGTTTATTAAAGCGCATTTTCAAATCTAATTAAAAAAATATAACCAGTGGTCGTTACTACAATAAATTTTTGCTGTGACTAAAAATCACTTTGGATGAAGCATCTCTGATGAAGATTTAAGAGAGAAAATCACTAACCATCGAGCATTGCATGGAAACTTCAAAATTTTGATTTTCCTTTTTTCACCTTTTTTGCAATCATTTTGATGCTCCTTGACCATTTATAGCAATAAAAAGGTTTTTAAACTTTTTTAAAAGAATATTTGCCTGTGTTTTAGTTGTTACCATGGAAACCTGCCAGTGAGACCAAAAAAATCTATAAATTTGTAAGATTTCCAACGTATTTTTTTCATATTTCCCACTGCTCAATTAAATTCAATTCAGTATCAAACAAATGTCTCATGTATAGTGTTAGAGAAAAATTGAATAATATTCAATAAATTGAAGTGACTCCGTTGCTATGGTAACCTGAAGTAGGCCTAATTTTTATATTTTGAAAAAATGAAAATATGTCTCTAAAACATAATTCAATATTTCAAATCTGCAACAGCCAGGACATATAATACAGATTGCGTTTGATTAACGAACTATAGCTTTATAATAATCATGGAAAAAATTGGGAAGCCTTTTTGAGGAAACTCGGAAAAAATTGTTTAAAAAAGTCCGTTTTTTCAGTAAAATTCAAAATTTATTATTTTCAATATCATGTAATTTTAAATAAATTTTCTTATTTACAAATGAATTTTCCCTCTTATTTTGTATAAATAGACCAAGGGAGACATATTTATATGTAATATGGAAAAAATCCTCCATAGCAACCGAATTTATTCCATAGCAACCATTTTCAATAATTAGATTTAATTATTTATGACTAAGTTTTTTACTTGTTATGTATATGATTTTTTGTTTGGCTCATATGAGGATATTTTCTAATGTTGCAAATATTTCATCTTTTATCCAAAATTTCAGAGAAATTGCTCATTTTACCTAGCAACGAGATATACACCTTAGTTACCATACCTTTCAGCTCCGTAGATGCATAATACCGGTGTATCTTATATTACCAAGTATGGATATTTATTCCATACTAATGTATTGAAAGTCTTACAATAATACGCAAATTACAAAACATGAGAAATTCTATACATAAGATGTGATAAATCCTCCCTAGCAACCAATTTTATTCCATAGCAACCATTTTCGTTAATTAAATTTTTCATTTTATTACTGGCTTTTATCTAGTTATGTATGCAATTTTTCATTTGGCTTATAATAGGATATTTTCTTATGTTGCAAATAATGTATCTTTTATCAAAAAAGTAATTAAATTGCCCATTTTACCTAGCAACGAGATGTACACCTTAATTACCATACCTCTCAGTTCAGTAGATGCATGATACAGGTTTACTTATATTCCCTCGTATGGATATCTATTGTATACTCATTAATGGAAAGACTTACAGTGATATGCAGAAACATGAGAAATTATATATATAAGATGAGAAAAATCCTCCATAGCAACCAATTGTATTCCATAGCAACCATTTGAAATAATTGAAAATTAATTATTTATGACGGGTCTTTATCTAGTTACATGTGTGATTTTTTTTAGATGGAGCTTATCTTTTATCTAAAATGTCACAGAAATTGCCCATTTTACCTAGCAACGAGATATACACCTTAGTTACCATACCTTTCAGCTCCATAAATGTATAATACTGATTTATTTCATATTACCAAATATGGATATTTATTCCATACTTATATATGGAAAGACTCACAATAATTGGCAGATTACAAAATTCTCCATTGCAACTAACTTTTTACCTTAGCATCCATTTTTCATTTTTCTGCTAAGCACCATCAGATGGAATTTTCAAAGGTAAAGTGTTTTCTTTTTGTAAATTTATGTGTACTATTGTATGCTGAATGGAATAAAGAAATATCTTTGTATGGTAATATTCGTCTACCTTGATGATTAATAGGAAAGAACAGTTCTGCGCCACGAGCCCCTCACATTTTAATGGGAAATATAGGCCTCCCGATCGATATCTTTTATAGAAATAGTGTCAGATATAAGATGGTCCGGGGATCACTGAAGCATATCCTCCTCTTCTCCAGGATATGCTTCAGAGAACTCCAGGACGAGCCTTACTGGCTCGTTAGAAGCTCCAATCGAAATTGTGCCATCAAGGCTGTATACAAATATTTTAAACATTTTCAATCCGTGACCTTGACCTTGAAATCAATAGGTATCTTACACAAGTTATAAGCAATAAGTGTATGAAGTCTGGTGAAGACCCATTCAAAAATGTACCCTCTATGCAGTATACAAAGATTATAAACATTAGCAGTCTGTGACCTTAACCTTTAACCTTGAAAATCAATTGGGTTCTTTCTATGTCCTAAGCAATTATTGTATGAAGTTTGGTGAAGATCCAATCAAAACTTCAACCTTTGGGCTGTATACAAGGATTTTAATATGGATTCTCTGTAAAAACCTAAAGAAAATCTGACATGTTTGGCCACGACATGTCTCAGATTTTGGATATTTTTCATGTACAAGGTGTATATGATGTCCTCAGAACGAAATGACCTTCCATTTCTTTCTCTGACGTTCCATTGCCATGTTAACCAAGGTTTTGTATAAAAAAGACCCTTTAAATAAGGCAGTTTTATGTTTCCCTTTACCATGGAAATGAATGTTGAATGTATATATGCAATTATCTGAACAGATTATTTAAACCCTCTTAAGTTAATATAATTTGATTATTCAATGCTCCTTCTTAATGTACGCCATATAAACTTCAATTTAAAGAAAATTGCTTATTCAAAATGTGCCATTTTAGGCCTTCAAAATGTGCCAGTTTAGGCCAATTTAGACCTAATTTTACCTGTACTTCACTTATTTTTGACATGAGTAATAATGCAGTTGCACAAGATTAGAATTACAGTTGCCTATTTCCTGAGTAGTACTATCCTAGGACTTCATGGGAATCGAAGGAAATTTATGTAGAAGTGAGATTTAAAAAGCTAATTTCTAAAGATATATCCCTACTATCGTTACAAAACTTGGTATGTAGATGTATTAAAGATAATTTGATGCTAACACGACCTTAAGAGAATGTCATGGTCATTTGATCAATTTTCATGGTCATTGAAATATATTTGCTACTTTCAGACCAAATGTTGTGATTTTTGACTAAAAAAATAGTTGCCAGAGTCACCTAATGCTCGACTGCATAGCATAATGTCTTTAATGACAGCCAATTTCTCTAGCTCACTTTTTTCTCGAATCTATATAATTATATGTTGTTATTTGAATTTGATTGCATGCTTTGTATGCTAGGCGAAGCCGCCGTACGGAGTTTACCGACTTTATATATAGTTATACACAAAATACTCATGTAGCACCTGTACTTTGCTAATATTGGCTTTTAATGCAAAATCTCTCAAGTGGAAAAAGTAGGTCAAGGTCATTGTATGAAAGTTTGATCAAAGATACATCCACCATGTAAGTTTGGAACATGTAGCACTTACACTTTGCTCAATATTCACATTTAAAGGCAAAGTCACTCAAGCGGAAAAAGTAGGTCAAGGTCATTTTATGAAAATTTGATCAAAGATACATCCACCATGTAAGTTTGGAACATGTAGCACTAATACTTTGCTCAATATTGAAATTTAAAGGCAAAATCACTCAAGCAGAAAAAGTAGGTCAAGGTCATTTTATGAAAGTTTGATCAAAGATACATCAACCATGTAAGTTTGGAACATGTAGCACTTATACTTTCGAATTGCTCAATATTGAAATTTAAGGCAAAATCAGTCAAGTGGAAAAAGTAGGTCAAGGTCATTTTATGAAAGTTTGATCAAAGATACATCCACCATGTAAGTTTGGAACATGTAGCACTAATACTTTGCTTAATATTGGTCATTATAGGCAATATTGCTATCTTAACATTTACCTTATCATCTCAACATTTGCCTTATCATTTGAATTATTTTAAAAATCCCCACCCCAGGGGCTACATCCCCATCTAGTAATATTAAACAAAGTATAATTAAACATAACAAAAAAAACCCCCCCCCCCCAGGATATGTATATAGGAAAGGAAATTGTGTTATCTTAACATTTACCTTATCATCTAGTTCGGACGACGCTGACGCCGACGCCGGGGGTATACAATAGCTCTTTTGCACTAAAGTGCAGTCGAGCTAAAAAGACATGATTAACAGTAAACGGTATGGACCAATCAATAAGGGGTCAAAGTATGATAACTGCATTATTTGTTGGGATGAGTATCAAAATTATCCAATACCACTGAAGACCCAAATAAATGTCACATATTTTATGAGAAAAATCTAGAAAATCTCAATTTTATGCTCTTATCAAAATTATGTCATACATAGAAGTGAAATATAATTTAACAAAACTGTGATGAATTCTACTTCTTTTGATAGATTGTTCAACTGTGAATATTCAAAATCAAAATATCTAATGAAACAAGTTAGAGAAATCAATTCAAAATAATTGGAAATCCTGTTTTTTATGTTAATTTGAGTCTAAAGTAAGAAATGACCTTGAGCTTTGGAAAGATGACCTTGAAATAATTAAAATGTCAAGTGATAATGATAAACGCAATTTGTATACAGGTATCCTATTTCATAATCAAAGGACTCAAAAATGAAAAAAAAACAATGTTTTTGAATATGCAGTACACCGAAATATTGATTCCAAGTTGCTATAGCAACAGTTTTTGATTAGTATTCATGGCAAAATGGTGAGTTTCACCCTAAATTTTATTTCTTGAATTTTTCAGCAATGGACATTAATTTTGTCAAGGTGACATCGAATACCCATAACATTTGCCAAATTATGGTTTTCAACCTTCAAAAAAGTCAAAAACAGGCACAAAAGGACCCTAAAAATAGACCTTATTTTTGACATGGTTTCCATAACAACAGAATGCCACAATATGTCTTATTTCTCATATATCTGATGGTGTCAAATAGATAGACCCCATTGCCATGGTAACCATGGTTCAAATAATATAGTTTGTTTTCATTGTTTTTAGATTAAGTTTGATAATTACAGTTATTTTCATCAAAATCCATGACATGCTGTGGCCAGCTTTTTTAGGTTTTTACAGGGAATCCATATTAAATATTTACAACCTGTGACCTTGACCTTTGACCAAAAACCTTGAAAAAGGGTATTTTCTCTTACCATAAGTTCTAATTGTATGAAGTTGAATACAGATCCTGCACCAATGAAAAGTGCAATCTTTAGGCTGTATACAAAGATTTTGAACATTTCCGATCTGGGACCTTGACCTTTGACCTTGAAAATCTTAAATTTCAATAGTGTTTTCAATGTTTATTTTCTGCAGCAATTTAATTATCTTAAAAAGGCTATCGATTTTCATACGTAATATCAGTTATTCTTGATCTTAATTCCCAGACATATCAGCTTTTGGTTTATAAATAGAGTCATTATAGCCTATATATATTATAGTTTTACACTCTAATCCGTTGCTAAGGACATATAAAATACTGATCAGGAGGGCATGGGGGTTAATTTGCATCTTTTTTGAAGTCTTTTAAAACATTTATGGTACAATTTGGCTAATAGAGATTTAATATTGCTAGGAATATGGTTACATCGCATTTAATGCAAGAAACAACAACGGTTGCTATGGGATATTCATGGTTGCTATGGATGCCATGAATGGTTGCTATGCAGTGCGTAGGTTGTATGTCACTGTTTCACTCTTAAAGGCATTAAACTAAAACTCAATCTAAATTTTTGGTCTCAAAATCTCTGTTAAACTCTTATTTTGAGGAGTTGCTATGGAGTAAATGGTTGCTATGGAAACAAAAAAATATATAAAAAGATTCAATTATTTCATTCAACACCAAAGCATCATTTATAAATTGATTTTACGGCAAAATGACGAATAAATCCGGTCAATTCAGATGAAAAAGAGTAAGATATCATTTTTGGTCGTTTTGTTTTTACACAAAATTAAGAAAGTTTAAGCTCCGTTTCCATAGCAACCGTTAAGAGGCTTCCCAATTTTATTTTTCAAATAACTCAATAAACTTTAGTACTATACTGAATCAGTTTATTTTCGTTTGTACCGTGTTGCAGATTTGAACTAGCTGACCCTAAAAAATGATGAAATTTAGTTGAGTCCTTTTATGAAAACTAGGTCAACTTCCGGTTACCATAGCAACATATTCAATATAATGCAGAGGATTTTTTATAATCATTCTTAAAGACCAAACCTCAAACTATGATATCCCATTTCAGAAACAATGACATCTTTCATTTAAACCAAAGAAAACATAGTGTACATTTTGCTGTTTTAGACATTTTGATACATACAAAAAAGCGGTATCCATGGTAACAACTTTGAATGCCATAAAAACAATGAAAAATTGACTTAATATCAATATCATGCACCATTTTGTTTAAGAATCCTACATATTCTTTCGATGAAATAAAAAAATTTGAAATGTAAATTTTTGCACTTTCCATGATTTTCATAGGGAATGCTCGATGGTATGTGATTTTCTCTCTTAATATCCGAAACACGTGTCTGGTGCATAATAAATTGGTTTGAATTTTTCCTCAGGAAGGTGAGTTGGAATACTTCCGTATAATAAACATTTTTTTTACCATTTTACACTTCGTTGAATGCAGGTCAAATTCAATTTCAAGGTCAAATAACGTTAACCATTTAAATGTGGCGCTAATATCAATTGCAGTCATAAAATAGTCGTATACATATAAATGTTTCCATTTTATTCAGCCTACATTTCGACTATAAAATCCTACAATTGTAAATTGTTTAAATACGAAGCATTCATGTATCATCCCTAATTATCATGCAAACGTATAGCACAAAGGCTTGAAAATAAAAAGTAAAACTGCAGTAGAGGTGGACACTTCTTTTCCCTTTACTATCCACACTTATTATTTGTTGCAATATGGAGCTAATAAAATGTTCCCCGGGGTTAAGTATTTGAAGAGTTTTGTTTTTACAATAACTCACTTTCCAACTTTTCCTTGGCGACCAATTTATTCCACGTTTTATTGTGTACAGCTTAGAATTCGCCTTATTCTCGTCCAAGGTAGATAGAGCACTATTAGCCCAGTATTGAATTCTCCCATTTATACATTTTCTTTAGACACATTTTCTTCGCTTCAACTTAAATTCGCCATCTTGGCTAAAATAAAACGGGGGCAAAACGTTTTTCCTGTAAACATGCAGTATTTACAAAATTGTCTTCTAGATAATCATCAAAATATAATAGGAGGTTAACACCATTTTACCACCCCTCCAATGCTTTTTTGGTAACATTTCTAATTTATATACGCTTCTGAACAAACTCTATCACAAGTTTAGATCACTATCATTCTTAACAAATAAAAATATGAAAAGAAAAATGGTAATACCTGAAATATAAAGATTAAACATGGGGTGCCACACTAAATTATTTTCTTCATTGACTTAAAGTATCAATGACGAGAATTAATTATCTGAATCATGTATTTCTGTAATACAGCAGTTAGAAATTTCTGCAAATACATGTAGTTGCTCTCTGGCATTTGGCATCCCGTTTTTCTTTCAAATGGAAAGGATAGAATTTTACATTACTTATTTAAAGAGAAAGTTATTCAACATAATTTGCCATTTTCTATTTACAATTTCTTAAGTTTAAGATAAAGTGATTCGAAACAATTTGCTATTTTCAAACGCTTTGAAATTAAAGCTAAAGCCTTTGCAATTTGAAAAAATATAAGTATATATGTCTAATACGTCTACCTTTTCTGTATATTGTAGGAATTTGAAACCCGGGATCCGATTTCATGCGTTGTGCTGCCATCTCCATAAGTTCGGGAGGAAATTCTTTAACAATTTCTGCTTTTTTCAAATTTTGGAATTCACACTTGAAAGCAATCTCCTTAATAAAAGAATCTGAGAAGTCTACGTTCAGAAACTTTGCCAGTTCTTTTATCTCCTCTTCGGGATCCTGTAAAATGTAAGATTTATATAGTAAATATATTTGTAAGATTCTCTGAATAGATTACCACCTATATGATGCTTCACATTAATTTATCATCTAAGTTCGAAACTGTTCCAGTTGAAATGTTCATCTCTACAAATTAAATAGCATCATTTAAGAACAGATAAATTTGCAGCATGGACCAGACATGCGCGTTTCGGGTACTTACCTCATTCTCATTGAGATATGATCCTCAAACTCAAACCCTCGGGGCCTCAAAATTTTGCAAACCCTCAGCAAGCCTCGGGTATTACATGATTTTGAGATCTCTCCGGTGGAACCGATGTATCTTTCATAGAAGACCATGAAAGAGTCTTATAGTATTAGATGTAAAATGAACGAAATCATATCCAAAATATTGAAATCAATATGTGTATGAATAATTTCATATTGCTCAATCGCTTTTGATGTTACACAAATTTTTACACTATGATGATAGGTAACAGAAAAAGGATTTTTTAATAGGGTCATCTTTAAAAGTTATTTCCCCTTGATAAAAACTTTGAAAATTAATTGCGTAAGATCTAAACGGTGAAATTTCCAGTGACGTTTGATAAATATCAGTTTTTAGATTTTTTTTCATTTATCCATATTTGAGCCCCCATCATTTTCTTGGAATATATGGCTGAAACATTAGTTTTTCCATAGACTTCAATGTAAATTTTGAGGGCCGATAATTCTTATACGAACTAACTTTTGTTAAAAGCACATTGGTGGAAAATTTTCAATAACTTTTTATATTATAACCATGCCATAAATTTAAAATTCCAAACTCAATAAATTGGTGAACCAATTATCCCTCATTATACATCTAATATGCCTAAAAGAGAGGTTGCTTTGAGTTTTTACGGCAAAGAAAGGTTTGCTTTAGATGGTAAATTCTATCTCTCGAAAATTAAGGTAGTAAACCCATAACTGCCTACTTCCACTCAAAATTACACTTTTTTTCCGATGACTAATGACATGCTAATTGTATACTGATATTCGGTAACGATCGGTACAACTTTGATGTGCCAACAAACTCAGCTGTAAAATACAAATTCTTAATTCCAAAATTTTAAAAGATTTTCTTTTTATTTTGATATGTAGGACTTCATTCTAATTCATTAGATACCAAACACGACTACAATACTCCAATTTAATGCTTAGAAATAATATAAATTCACACACAATTTATTTTTTATTTTATTTTTATTTATTTATTCATTTTTTTTATTTATTCATTTTTTATTTTATTCTTGCTAATAACTTTTTTCTTTCAAGTCAGATTTTATTGAAATGAATTTCAAAATGTCCGTCTCTGAAAGACCTTTTCAAAAATATATATGTACATTAATTATGTTAAATTCATAAAATTTCGATGGCCCTTTTTTTTGGGGGGGGGTTATCCTAATCGCACAGTCGTCAACTTTTGTTACACCCATGTTAACTTTTGTTACATCGATGTTAACTTTTGTTACATCCGTGTTAACTTTTGTTACATCAATGTTAACTTTTGTAACATCGATGTTAACTTTTGTTACATCAATGTTAACTTTTGTTACATCCATGTTAACTTTTGTTTCATCCATGTTAACTTTTGTTACATCGATGTAACAAATTGTAATGTGATGGAATAGGTACTTGCACACTACCTATTCTTTAGTTATGGATGGACTACCAACAACAAGGCAATGTGTCAAACTCTGCCACCAGAAAGCAGCCTTATTGATACTATAAAATAACTATTGTTCCATTTGACACAAAATCAAAAATCGCTTGCCTTTTTAAGTTTTTCATAACAAACTGTATGTATATTTTTGTTATTCCGTTTTGCTTCGTATATTTCCTTTGTGTAGTCGAACCATGTACCCATAGTAATGTCTGAAATAAGGAGAAAAAGTATTTACATGTCATCGTTCATATCATCGTTACCTCGTTTATATCCTTGATGATGATCGATGATGAAAGTTTTCAATATTAATAGAATCTATCACGATATTGCGACGGAGACAGACCCGGAATCTCAACCGAGTGTAAAAAGAAGGGAGGCGATCTCCAACAAGACCCCGTTGCAGCATCAACAGTAAAACACCAAAACACCCGATGCAAAAACACAAAAGACGAGTACAGCACGAGACGGAAAAGAGACACACGACATGCAAACATCAAACACAAAAGACTACACATAAACCGACGAGACAAATTGGTAACCGGTGCCGACTTTGGACGGCCATCTGTCACGCAAGTAGCAAATGGTGTGGTTATCCTGGATTACGTGCGCACAACCCTCTCACTTCTCCAATTACCCAGAGGTCTCGAAGAACGTACAATTGTGGTGTAAAACAACCTCCTCACTGTAAGATGACATCACACAAACAAGACCGCAAAACGCAGAGGCCCCAGAGACACAGATGAATATGTAAATGAATATAAAAAGAGGGCATGCGTAATAAAAGATTTGCAATCCACGACGAGGCTTGCCGAGTCGTGGATGTAGCAAATCTTTTGCACAAGGATGAGATTCCCCTGTCTCAGTCGTAACGTCGTGATTGATTATTTTCTCACTCACTGCATTTTATCATCACTGTTATGATTTTTTAAAAGTAGAATCGATACCAAAACATGCACAAATCTAACGATGATTGACTTCATGTTCTATGACGTCATAATAGCAGTCACGTGGAGTGTGAGACAAGAAAATCTCAAACTGCTACGTCTACGTCTTTTCTTTTGTCTCATGACGTAAGTGAGTGAGAAAAGTACATCTTTGATACATGTTACACGTTGGTCATTTCCATCAAGGGAATTTTTAAAAGGTAGTTTCATGTAGCTCAATATTATACAAAGTTATTACCCAATAGTCCGTAATATAATACCATAGGTTCATCTTAGGATGCTTAGACGGAACCGTCATTGGATGCTGCAACTTGTATACTATTTCCGGAATTTTGCGTAAATAAAGAGCTAAGGACATTCAAAATTGACAATTCCTTTTCAAGTGAATCGTCTCATCAAATGATAATTTTAATGTGTGTCTGCCTAATGGGAAGAGAAAATAAATCATCTGATATGAACGAACAAGTTTGGTTAATAAAGTTTTAACTAGAGAGCAGATCACTCTTACACAGCTTTCCTCAGCACGCACTTTGCACACGTTTTTTTTTTTACTTAAAGGATATTGCTTTTTTAATTTCTTTTGATATTATGGCATCTATCAGCACAAATGAGATACCTACGCATATTGTACATTCAACATTAAATTGCACCACTAGGTTTATATTGCGCACAGAATTTCATACTGTCACTGCAGGCACTTGAAATTTGTTTCAAAATCTTTTTCGCAATTTAATTATTATTTCTCCTAATTCTGTAAAAGGAAATGAAATCTTTTCTTTTCACAATCAAAGAATCTATGATAATTAAATACTCCTTCAAAAAGTAATAAATCGTTGATCTAAAGTATTTATCGACATTAAGTAGCTAGCAATCGTACAAAATATTCCATGGAAGGCTATAAAGAACATATACAGTACCACCTAAGTTAATGAAGATTTGAAATGCCTGGACCTTTACTTACTTTTACCGATGACACAAGTATCAAAGAACTGTGACCATGACATTCCTTTGGTGTTCCGACCTAATTCTAAACCACTTGATGTATGATAAAAATATGATAAATAGGCGTCTTTGGGATTTCTTAATGTGTGTATAATTTTCCCTCCGTTGTTTACTAGGCTCCTTGGAAACCATTTGTAGGGTAGATGAGTGTTGAGTATTCTTGGCGACCGTAACCTCTCTAGCATATGTAGGTCAGGTAAAGCTTCCATCATCCCACCCATTTTAGAGTCACTGGTGTACTCAGCTTTTCCAGTCAGCAACATACTTAGTATTTCATTTGTCCAGTGCGTACCTTCAATGAGAAAGCAAATATTAATAAGAATACAAAACTTGCTCAGTGGTCTGCTCTGACAGAATACAAGATACAGGCATAACCAGCAACAGTAACGCTCTATCTGAAGGCCAACCCCCACAGGCTTGTCGAGCATAGTACCACGAGGATGGAAAGCATTGCTAATACGTAGGTGTTTGTTTTATTCCTTTATGCCATTGTCGGATAGTTTGGGGAATTGATTTCGTCTTGTCTCTTGATTTAATGAAGACTTTAATCATTGGCAAATTTAAGAATGGTAAGTGATTAGGTTTTTTAAGATTATTTTTGATAATATCTGGCAAATGTTTATTTCTTCTACCCAGAATTTTCATTGGTACAGAGTTTTGATGTTGAATACTTGGCCTTTACCGTGTTTGGATGTTTGGACTTCGACTGGAAACAATAGATATATAAATAAGTAAGGGTTATAGCTACTGTCTCCGAGGATGTAGCCCGAGTGAGCAGTTGTGTAATGTTTTTCTGGATATTTTTATTTATTATAATTTAAAATAGTCATAATGGCAGATTTTTATAATAAATAAAAATATCCAGAAAGACATTAACCCACTGGTCGCTGGGCATTTGTTAGGCCATCAAATAATTATCACCAATAATTGAAAAATTCTTCATTGCTAGTTTAAGAAAACTATTCATGGTAGTAAACGACTCAGCCAATCATTACTCCAATCATTAATCTAATTGCTAGAAAATGAAAAATATTGCACCGCCTGGAAAGGTGTACACGTTGATCGTGCAACAAATAAAAATGTACCACAGTCACTCGGGAAAGAGTCAAATGTTGCCCCAAGGCAGTGGAAGAAACCTGGGAAGTCGATGGCCGAATGTAAGTTTCCCAGGTCTTCTGCACTACCTACCGAGGGAACTAATTGTTCCTAAAGAAGCCATGAAATTATCGTTTTATTTCCAAATACGAGCTTTTGTGTGCACTGACTTCCTCATTTCGGAGGACAACAGTTTGTCACGAGATCGAAAACTAGCAACGCCATCGCTGCAAGATACGCCCGTCGGGGTATTGATTTCTCATAAATAATTTTGTGAATGCAATTATGTCAGTTTTAGTCTCAAAATGACGTGACCTTTGCACATAATTTCTTTGACTTGCTAAAGTCAACCCAAATGGCAAATTTGAAGGTCCAAGGACTGAGAGCCATTCTAAGATCAAGGTCTATAACTCTGCAAAAAAAGTTAATTGATCACAAACTAAAACTGGATCTGAATTCATTATTATGAAGGTATAAACCAAGTTCCAATTCAATAGCTGCAAAGGCTGCCAAAAACAGTCCAGAAAACTAAAATTGTTAAAATTTTCTAAGCTCAAGGGCCATAACTCTGCTAAAAAATTTCTCTGTAATTATTTATTATAAAGGCATATATGAAGTTTCAATTCAATAGCTGCATAAGCTGCGTAAAAAAGTTCGGAAAACAGAAAATTTCTATGTTCAAGGGCAATAACTCTGCTAAAATGAGTCAATTTTTCAGAAACTCGAACTGGATCTGTAATTATTCTAAATTATAAAGGCATATATAAAGTTTCAATTCAATAGCTGCATAAGCTGCGAAAAAAGGCTGGAAAACTGTAAAATTGTTTTAAAAATTGTATGTTCAAGGGTCATAACTCTGCTGAAAAAAGGGTAAAATTTCCGAAACTCATACTGGATCTGTTATTTTTTTTCATAAAGGCATAAATGAAATTTCAATTCAACAGCTCCATAAGCTGCGAAAAAAGTCTGGAAAACTGTAAAATTGCTGAAAATTACAATGTTCAAGGGCAATAACTCAGCTAAAAATAGGTCAATTTTTTCGAAACTCGAACTGGATCTGAAATTATTTATTGTAAAGACATATATCAAATTCAATTGAATAGCTGCAAAGGCTGCGAAAAAGAGTCCGGAAAACTGTTAAATTGTTGAAAATGTCTATGTTCAAGGGCCATAACTCTGCTAAAAAAAGGTCAATTTTGATATGAAGTCATGCGTAAAAATAAAAATTGGTGAACTGTTGCCGTGTTCAGGAACTGTTACTGAATATCGACATAAAAGTCACGAAACGGTTATACATGCGAAACAATGATTATTGTTCTGGTAGATAAGGTAATAAAAGAATTAATTTCTGGTCTGATTACACTCTCAAAGATATGCCTAAAATATTAATCCTCGGAGTCCTACATGAACAAATAAAGGTCCATCCAAAGTCAAGCCGTTGAATAAAATATCACTCCGATATCATTATGATATTTTGACGTGTTTTGATATCTTTTCAGTTTTTGTGTCGCCTGCGAAGCACAGCGACACTTTGGGATCACTTTGTCCGTTGTCCGTCTGTCCGTCAGTCAGTCAGTCAGTCCGTCCGTCCGTCTGTCTGTCACACTTTGGGTGTCACACCCCATAACTTTTCATTGGTAAGTGATAGGGCTTTGATATTTCACATGTGTATTCCTTGTGATGAGACCTTTTTACACATACCATCATTTTTGACCTAGTGACCTTGACCTAGATATTTGACCTATTTTTCCAAAAAGTTAAGATTGGCTGTATCTTTTGATTGGTAAGTGATAGGGCTTTGATATTTCACATGGGTATTCCTTGTGATAAATCCTTACTATAAATGACATGATTTTTGACCTAGTGACCTTGACCTAGATATTTGACCTACTTTTTCCAAAAAACTAATATTGGCTATATCTTTTGATTGGTAAGTGATAGGGCTTTGATATTTCACATGGGTATTCCTTGTGATAAAATCTTACTATACGTGCCATAATTTTTGACCTAGTGACCTAGACCTAGATATTTGACCTACTTAAAAAAACTACGATTGGCTGTATCTTTTGATTGGTAAGTGATAGGGCTTTGATACTTCACATGTGCATTTCTTGTGACATAACCTTACTACACATACCATAAATTTTAACCTAGTGACCTTGACCTAGATATTTGAACTACGTTTGCAAAAAATTAAGATTGGCTTTTTCTTTTGATTGGTAAGTGATACGGCTTTGATATTTCACATGTGTATTCCTTGTGATAAAATCTTACTATACATGCCATAATTTTTGACCTAGTGACCTTGACCTACATTTTAAGAAAATTTAGATTGGCTATATCTTTTGATTGATAAGTGATATGGCTTTAATATTTCAAACATGTATTTCTTATGATGAGTCCTTAATTTGTACCTAATGGTCTTTACCTAGATGATTGACCTTTTCTGAAAGAAATAGATTGACCATATCTTTTAATTTGTAAGTAAGAGGTTTAATAGTTCACATGTGAGTTCATTTGACAAGACTTTCCCACTGATACATGTTCACATATTAAACCAAGTGACCTTGACCTACATATTTGATCAACTTTTAAAAAATAGGCCGCTTCGCAGGCGACACAAGCATTCCTTGGATTGCTATTTTTGTCAAAAATGCTGGGATTCGATTTATTTGAATGTCTTAATAAAGATAGTATTTCATGCACTTGTTTACAGGAAATTACTCACGTGTTAGTGTTTATGCGTTGATGTTGATTTTGTATGAAATCTTTTTATTTCATAAACATTTCTTGTTAGTTTATATAGGTTTCAGCAAGTACTTTTTTCCTGTTGTCTTTTCGTCAGTATGTCTGTCTCTTTATCTGTTTGTCTGTCTGCAAATACTTTAACCTTGACGATAACTCTTTAAAAATGGTAAGTATTAGGGTTGTTATATTTCACATGTATATTCCTTGTGACAAGACCTTTCTAATAGTTCAAAGCGAAGGAGAGGAAGGCATCTCCGACAAGACTCTATTGCAGCACCCACAGCAAATTATCGACATACTCCCATGTGAAATCGACATACTCCCATGTGAAATCGACATACTCCCATGTGAAATCGACATACTCCCATGTGAAAATATAGAGTAGACAAACACAAAAAGAGACACAAACGGGCCAAGGAAAACCAAACACATCATCATGCAAGTTACATTAACCTTGGAGTATGTGGAGTATGGCCTTCTTTTGAGAAACTAACCTTAGTGTGTACGAGATGAACTGCATAGTGGTAAATGAAAGGTCTTTCGTATTTCGCAAGTTTATTACTTGTGACAAAACCTTTCCATTTGTATCAGAATGTTTACCTCGTAAATTTGATCTTGGAAAAATACATACATTTGAAAAACTTAAATCTTGGTCATAATTCTTTAATAGTAAGAGTTAGTGTTTTATGTTCAACATGTATATTACTAGTGGTAAAATCTTAACAATAGTACAAATGTTACACGTTGAAATGTTTGACTTCATGACCTTTGAACATGCTGAAATTTTATCTTTTTTGAATCATAGCTTATTATACTGAGACCGATGGATGCATTCGGTTTTTTTTTTACGAACTTATCTTGCTCGTTTTAACTATATATTACGTTTCTTTTATACTTCACCTTAGAAGCGTACATCAAGTGAATTAACGCAAAAGCCCGTCGGGCGTCCTCCTTCGTCGTTAATTTTTCACACGGCGGAGAAGGAATCATCTTAACAGAATGTTATCTCTATATACACTGTCTGATCCCAGTGGTAATAGAGCAGTTGCATTTAGTTTACTTTACCACTACTTTTACCTCACCTCTACGCTTCAGTGGTCACTGCGGTTAGGGGTTACATAATCTTGGTCTCGAGTATTGACGACTACAGTTAACTTTTAAAGCTGACCTACCCTGACGTTTTGCGGGTACATTTCATATCTTAGACATAAAACTTACGGGTACATTTTATGTAAATTTCCCCTTTTCGGACGAAGAAACATTAAGCATTGTAATTTTTGCTACATAAATAAATGATCTTTCCGTCTGCATGTCCGTCCGTCTGATGATTATACTTTCACATTTAAATGGTAAAAAAGTGACAGGTCAGCTTTAAAAGGTAACTGTAGTTGGATCGCCTCAGGACAGGTGTGTATTGAACAATGTAAAGCCATGGCTGTGAAATATTCTGTTTAACGTGTGCGGACTGGTACCTTTCGAGACAAAATTCCAGATAAAAAGCATACACTCACAATTAATTCGAGATTGCCAAAGGTATCCTGTCATACTGAAAAAAAAGTTCCACTACAGCTTTATTACTCGAAATGAAAAACGGCTGAAATGGATCTATTTAAACCAAGACTTAGCTATAATAGCTCACATTCCCGTCTCCCCTGACTTGTACAGTGGATATGTGCCTTAAATAAAATTTCAGAATAATACATGTCATTGACAACAATACAAAAATTGTATGTTTGTGTGTTTTCGCCTAACTGGAGGGTGTCTTTTTTTAAAACACCAGGATGGAAAACGAATTTTAAATACCACGGCCTAATCCCTAACCACAGTGACCACTGAAGCGTAGAGGTGAGGTAAAAGTAGAAGTAAAGTAAGAAGTAAAATAAATGCAACTGCTCTAATATATTAAAATACTTTCGGAAAGCTGCTTGTCTTCTAAAGGATGGTAATTCGCATATATATTTCTTTTTTCTTTTAAAGTAGAAACTTCAAATCAACTCAAATTGAATAATTACCACATTTGGGATAAGTTGCAAGCAAAATATCATCCTGACGACATTCCAGGCTTTGAATCTCCCTTATTCTTCTCGGATATCCACCGGGGGCTCTGGAAGGAGGGAAGGGAGGCAACCCAATACCATCTACAGTGACGAAATCAAATTCTATATCGCCGACCTTATGATGAAAGCGTCCCTGTCTCATGTAGTCCATTATGGTAATCTAAAGTAAAAATCCCATTCAATCACATGTAGATATACATAGAAATATACATGTTCATACAACACAAAACCTAAAATCACAATACAGTCAATAGGTATTCAAATTCTTGAAAAAATCTAACAAAACAAAGATAGGGAAAACTCAAACGATGAAAACCGCGGGACGCACTCTTACTAGACGACAAAAAAACAGACAAACAGACGGAGAGAATAACAACACATCAAAGAAACACGAAATACAGACAGACGGAGAGAATAACAACACATCAAAGAAACACGAAGAACAGACAAACAGACGGAGAGAATAACAACACATCAAAGAAACACGAAGAACAGACAAACAGACGGAGAGAATAACAACACATCAAAGATACACTAAGAACAGACAAACAGACGGAGAGAATAACAACACATCAAAGATACACGAAATACAGACAGACGGAGAGAATAACAACACATCAAAGAAACACGAAGAACAGACAAACAGACGGAGAGAATAACAACACATCAAAGATACACGAAATACAGACAGACGGAGAGAATAACAACACATCAAAGATACACGAAGAACAGACAGACGGAGAGAATAACAACACATCAAAGATACACGAAGAACAGACAGACGGAGAGAATAACAACACATCAAAGATACACGAAGAACAGACAGACGGAGAGAATAACAACACATCAAAGATACACGAAGAACAGACAGACGGAGAGAATAACAACACATCAAAGAAACACGAAGAACAGACAGACGGAGATAATAACAACACATCAAAGATACACTAAGAACAGCACAAACTGACGGAGAGAATAACAACACATCAAAGATACACTAAGAACAGCACAAACTGACGGAGAGAATAACAACACATCAAAGAAACACGAAGAACAGACAAACAGACGGAGAGAATAACAACACATCAAAGAAACACGAAGAACAGACAAACAGACGGAGAGAATAACAACACATCAAAGAAACACGAAGAACAGACCGACGGAGAGAATAACAACACATCAAAGATACACGAAGAACAGACAGACGGAGAGAATAACAACACATCAAAGAAACACGAAGAACAGACAGACGGAGAGAATAACAACACATCAAAGATACACGAAGAACAGACAAACAGACGGAGAGAATAACAACACATCAAAGAAACACGAAGAACAGACAAACAGACGGAGAGAATAACAACACATCAAAGAAACACGAAGAACAGACAAACAGACGGAGAGAACAACAACACATCAAAGAAACACGAAATACAGACAGACGGAAAGAATAACAACACATCAAAGAAACACGAAAAACAGACAAACAGACGGAGAGAATAACAACACATCAAAGAAACACGAAGAACAGCACAAACTGACGGAGAGAATAACAACACATCAAATGTTAAACGTCTTTAAATTCAATAGCATCATTTTTTAAAGATCTGATAAATTTACAGCATGGACCAGACATGCACGTTTCGGGTACTAAACGCTCGTCAGTGATCCTCAGTCTAAACAATGTAAAATGGCCAAAAAGTATGAAAATGATTATGTCCAAAAATATACCAAAAAGACGTAGCAGAATTGGTGGGATATGATGCTACAGGACCCACATTTTAGAAATTTCAAGAAGTTTTGTAACAGAAAATTTCAAATGCGTTAAAGAGACAGACGATCAACCGAAGTTGATCGAACTTGGCTACATGTGCCCTCGGGGACTCTTGGTCCACCAGCAGTGACACTCACCAAGTAGTTCAAATGTTAACGTCTTTAAATTCAATAGCATCATTTAAGATCTGATAAATTTACAGCATGGACCAGACATGCACGTTTCGGGTACTAATCCCTCGTCAGTGATTCTCAGTCTAAACAATGTAAAATGGCCAAAAAGTATGAAAATGATTATGTCCAAAAATGTACCAAAAAGACGTAGCAGAATTGGTGGGATATGATGCTACAGGACCCACGTTTTAGAAATTTCAAGAAGTTTTGTAACAGAAAATTTCAAATGCGTTAAAGAGACAGACGATCAACCGAAGTCGATCGAACTTGGCTACATGTGCCTTCGGGGACTCTTGGTCCACCAGCAGTGACACTCACCAAGTAGTTCAAATGTTAAACGTCTTTAAATTCAATAGCATCATTTAAGATCTGATAAATTTACAGCATGGACCAGACATGCACGTTTCGGGTACTAAACCCTCGTCAGTGATTCTCAGTCTAAGATACGCGAAGTACAGCACTATCTCAAAGGTAATGATCATCATCCACAGACTCCAGTGTAAGAACGAAATTTGCTATAGATGGCGCCAATTAAATCAATGCGCCGTCGTATTGATATCAAAGTGGTTAAAAGTAATATCAAATGAGATAGAAGATATATGCAATGTTGACAATTTACAAGATTTAAACTTAGCAAAATTTTACATTTTTATCACATACCTTATATTTTCAACTTTACCCAAAGCTTTAAAATTTCTCTCACTTTTCAATACTAATGAAAGGTGAGAAGAAATCGATAATGCGTCAGCCATGGCCATCGATTGTCTAGAAAACGCAAGTTTGGTAGTGAACCTTTAGCTCTTTTTACCTGAGATTCTGTAAAGTGGTTGCAATGTCGTCAATGAATGAACCAATCAGAGCCATATATATTGCCGATAAGCTCAAAATACAAACGTGAGAAGTTCTTTGAACAGTACTTGCTTCCTATTTATCTAAATGTTGCAGAGGATAAGTTGGAGATGCTCAAACACGCGACCGGACCACAGGGCATGCCACCTGCTATCAGTCGTTAGCTAATGTAAACTATAGCAGAATAGATCTGAAATAATTCACGTCCCCGGTAAGCCTTTCAGGGTATGACAATAATTCAAAAACAAGGTTTTCAAGACATGATATTTCCTCTAATGTTATTTAAGAAGGATGTGTTGGATATGTTAACAGTTGATGTCAGGCCTCCATGTCAGATTTTTTTCAGTAAAATCATCTGAAAATACAAAGAATGGATCTTACGATTTGAAAGTGTTGGGGTGAACGTTTTTCTTTGAAAAGACAGTCAGGAATGAAAACCCGGCCCAGTATATTTGACAAGTTCCACAGGTCCCCGAGTACCCTTATCCCTAGTCCGGCTTACAAGACTCCGGTATACTGATAACGCACCGCGTCTTGCAGTGAGGTTATATGTTATAGAACTACCTTATCCCCTGGCTGTGCATTTACCAAGGGTTCATCGATCTTACTCACAACTCACCCTGCCTATACAATTGTTCTTGAAAAAGTATTCAAAGAGGAAGAGCCAATGTTGTAAAACAGTTAGCAGATATTGGAATATGACTATAGAACACACTAACTAATTCATATCATAAAGTAAATAGTGAAAATGATACATTATGTACGTTACCTCTGCACTGTAATACTCCTTACAGATACTACCTCGTGAAGAATGCCACTACACTATCTTATAGGTCTACAATGTCGTATTGTACTCTACTCTGTTTGATACTTTTCAATTCTCACTATTAGCATAATTAGCTCAGGGATGTCATCTTTGGCATTTAAAGGTTAAATTATCTACATGTACACCTTGATCCGTTAATGACCCCTGTCCCCTACCAGAGGAGGGAGTTTTTTTGTATTATTCAAATAAAAACTTTTCGGACATGTTCAACCACGGTTAAGTAGTCACATTCAAATGCTTCATAGAGGAATTTGTAAGTAAACAGTTTATGCTTACATATTCATCATCAAAAGAGAGTTGAGAAAATGTTTATTTCCCGCGCTACGTTTTTCTGAGGACGCAAGGAAGGAAGTAGCAAGAGTACGGAAGGAGTGCGCCACGCACGTCGCACGCACGTTTATATGGATGTTTACATGCATCATATGTAGCAAAAAAAAGTAAGTGCGCCGCACGTACTTACGACTTGCATGCAACTTGCTTACCACGTACTTTCTCCGTGCGTCTTCTACGTTATTGTAAGGATGTCGAATTGACACGTACTGCTAACGCACGGAGTCCTCACTTCCTTGCGTCGAAGATGCGTTGCACGCACTTGCAACGTGCGTGTTGTACTTCTTGCACGCAGACAGGACGCAGCGAAAGTTCTGTATGCACTCAAACTGCTACGTCATGTCTACGTGTTCCCAAATCCTCAAGGAGGACGTACGGGACACGTACTGATAACGCACGGATACCCAAATGTTTCCAACGTTTTTGCACGCAGACAGCACGTACGTGCACGTACGGTGGGTTATGACCACCGCTTTATACAAACTGCAGGTTTGTCCTGCACACATTTGGACATCTTTCCATCATTTGGTAGTTTTGGATTGCTACATGTACCTTTACAAATAATACCAAATCATACGACAGAATAATCGATCTTACGCATTTTCTGTCACATATAGTTGTTTTCCTTCTCATGGCATATTAATGATGTAATTGGTATCACCTGAGGCAGTTTTCCATGGCATGGTTTTTTCCGTAGTGTCGCCAAATTTCACTTTAATTTTCTTGCGGACACTCTTTTACGAACGTGACGTTTGTATCATTTCGTGTCGCTCTTTATCACATCGACACATGACTTCGATCCACCCTAACAGTAATGCTATATATTGATATTGGAATATTGAAGAGTATCGATATTTTGAGATTTTCGATACGTATCGACACACAAATGCTGAGTATCGATACTTTCAATACCTTTGATAAAAAATTAAAACCCCAAACTTCTTATTTATTACATTTCTTATGAATCTTCTCTGATCACTTGAAACGTTTAGACATATGAGTTAAATTGATCTGTTCTTAAATGGTGCTATTGAATTTGAAGACGTTTAACATTCAAATAAAGATTCTATCTTAATTATATTCCAATGGGTTGTCATTGTGATGTCACGTCCAAGTTTTGAATGTAGGGAGAATTTACCAACATTAGAATACTTTTAAATGCTCGTGCAAAATAGGTTGTCTAATATTCAGCAAAAAATGAAAATATAAAAAATGACTGTCTCAGTTTTGGTGTCGATGAGTGTATAATTCGCGATTCACGGAATTCGCATGTGACCAACCAGAATTCTTTGGTAGACAAAGAAACACTTTCCATAACTGCCATTGTTATCTTTTTATTCCTTTTTTTTATTTTGAAATAATGGAAAACATCCATTTGTTGTTTATTTTTGTTCTGTTTAATAAAGTTTTCATTGATTAAAACATAAAAACTCCATTTATCGATTCATTATCATGATTTATTTGAGAAACATAGGGTAATCAAAGATTGCATAGCTCGCCTATACAAGTTTTTGTCAGAAACCAGGTTAAAGTTTTTGAAAAGTAGGTCAAGGTCCAAGGTCAGGGTCATTAGGTCAAAGGTCATGGTCTCAAAAAAAAAAGGTCTCGTCACAAGGTATTTACATGTGAAATATCAAAGCCCTACCCCTTATAGTTCAAGAGATATAGCCCAGGTTAAAGTTTTGTCTACGGACGACGACGACGACAACGACGACGACGACGACCTCAACGACCCCGAGGGTATGGCATTAGCTCTCCGGACTTTTTCGTCCCGGCGAGCTAAAAATGAAAATATGCGTATTGTATTGAAAAATTTATTTCAATATACAGCACTACGTAATAGTAGTAATCCGGATTACGTACGAGCAACCTTTCCATTTGTTCGGTAACACAGTGGTCTAGAAAGAAAGCACAATTGCTGCATACATGAATACAATACCCATAGTAAGATAACGACAAAAACAAGGTGGTCAAACCTAGGGGATCAAGCAACAACAACACAAAAATGTAAATGGATATCAAAAGCAAAATGGCTTACGAAAAACACCCCGAGCTCTGCCGGCTATATAGCGAACTAATACAAGGGCGGATTTAGGGGGGTTTGGGGGGGGTTCGGGAAAACCCCCCGGTTTCCCAATTTTTTTTTTTTTTTTTTTTTTTTGGTAACATTAGCACTCGGAAAAAAAACCTGCAAACTGAGAAATAAAAAATTGCTTAATGTCCATCAGAATTCACTATTTTGAAACGAAATTTACAAAAATTTTCTGATACATTCTATCGCATATCGATTCGATACCGTATCTGTGGATTCGTACAGACAATCGCGAAGTTTTTGTAATGTACGTCGCAGAGGGGGTTTTCTGTTTATTTTATTCCCGAAAATTAATATTAACAAATACTATAATATGAACATGTTCAAATAATTTGCAAAACATGTACGTGTGTCAAACAATCAATGTAAATGGTACGGGGATCGAAACCTACACGTTTCTATCCTCAAATACCCGGTTTGAGTATTTTTGTCATCTACAAATTTTGTTCAAAACATACTTTGAAATAACTGGGAAAATGGGCAAATATTTAACATTGTATATAGCTCGAATATGCTCCGGGGGCCTATAATTAAGCATTCAATTTATCAAAGCCAAAACCCAATGATACTCAACATTTTTTATCGATATCGTAACAATATTCTAAGTAAATGTTACAGCAAGGACAATTCAACAAGCCAGGCGTACATTTGTACGCAAAAACGTCCACATCGTCTCGCGAAAAAAAAAAGGAGAGCGCCTCCCCCAGTTGCCAAAAAGAAGGAGGAGGGTCTTTTGAAATAGTATTTAAAGCAAACTACTGTTTAGAAATAGATCAAAGACACTCCAGAAACCACCGATTTGAATACATTTTTCGTAATTTTCTCTTGTTTCATTAGAACTCAATACAACCATGCGCGGATCCAGAGGGGAACCGGGGGTCTGGACCCCCCCCCCTGAGATTTTCAGAGGTGGGGTCCAGCTTTGGCCCATTTCTAATTGAAATGGGTCTAAAATGCATGAAAGGGCTTTGAAACCTAAAATTTCGGCTCGCTTCGCTCGCCATTTACATTTTTCTGCAAAATTCCTTAATTATTATCAATTGTTCATACTAAGTAATTTCATATAATTGTCTTGGGTCTCAGGAACGCATATTTTGAACAGTCCCTTACTTCATAGGATGTAACCTCCTTCATCTTTTTCAAGGTTTTGTCATTTTAAGATGTCTGATTATTTGAAGAATGACACATCTCTTATCTATTTATTCTCATGAAATTCGCTCCGCTCGCCGATATAAAGGTAGGGATTTCAGTCACGTGATCTTTCAAGCTGACAAATCGATATATCGGTTACCGCACTAAACTTACCTTAAGATTTCTACAATGATTTTTGATGAAAATATATGATTCTATATTTAATCTTTAAAGTGATATTTATTCTTTATTTATATATATGGTATTTTTTATGAAAATATGAACAGAAGCGGTGAAATTATCGATTTTTTGGACGACAACGCACGAATTTGTACACCTCTCGCTTCAAATATCTATGACACGAGGAACGACTAATGGAGAATTTGAGGGTCGTTCTGTTTGGCGGCTATTTCAGCTTATCTATAAATATTTATTACATTAAACTCATGTATGGTTATATAGATTGGACTCTCCGATTTATAACCGAAGTTGCGCAAAAGTTGAACTCCAAATATAACGAAAGTTGTGAGATATTTCAGTTTTCAGGGGAATATGTATTACTTTTGATGTCATCCTTTCTATTTTGCGCACTTAAATATTAAAAGTTTGAACATTTCCGATTATTTTGATATAAAGAACACCAAATTTCATTATGGTTTACCTAGCTGCATTCCGATTTTCCCGCCTCGACCCCCTTGATTATTTACCGCGTGATAATGTCATCCATGTCGATTTCACACAAGTTAATCAAGAAAGTGTTCGATTTCTTTTATATTTACTTTAAAAGGGAAGTGTAAAAAGGAACAGGGAAATATATAAACGTCAAACTTCCATTTATGATGATATGAGATGATCAACTTTTTTTCGAAACTATCGTACGTACTCTTCAGGATTCGCTCGTGTGTGCTCTGTGTGGATTTTTTTTTTTTGGGGGGGGGGGGGGGGGGGGGGGCTTATTTACGCGAAAGCGTTGTTACTGGTGGACTCCTTAGATCGCATGTTGGAATTTTTTTTCCTTTTTTTTTTCTTCCTCCTTTATATATATATATATATTTTTTTCAAATTATGCTTAATTTCACAGAAAAGAACAAATGTATATCTTTATCGACATTAAGATACATGAAAAATCATTTCTTTTTTGCCGTTGCCATTGCAACCGAAATGAAGTGCTTTAAAAGCAATGATCACAAATTTTTTGTATTTCTTAAAATATTATTTCGATTATCTTTCAAGTCAAACACGTGAAAATTAAGTTTATAAATCTTAAGATTTTCAAGATTTGTATATTTAAATCGATGTTGGTCATTTTGTTTTAAAACGGTTACCATGGCAACACGACTAAATTATCATTGTAGTATAAAACGAATAGCTGAAGTCTTTACAAACAAAACGATGTACAAATCATTCAAATAGCAGTAAGATTATTCAAGTTACAGCTATTTTAGTACGCTGACTGACCACTTCAGGTTAAATTTGAATTGTGCCACATCATGAGAAGTTTTATATTGAATACAATAGGAAAGTGTGTCACAGAATTGACACCAATCGTCAAGCTTTCAACTTCATTATCTCTGTACTCGATCAACCGATTTTAATAATTTTTTTCTGTGAAATGTTTCTATTACACAGAGCAAAGTAATAATCTGATAATACATGGATCTTAATAATTAATGAATTTTAAGGTAAAATCTCTATATAAGGAGTGAAATATTCAATGTTGTAAATAATCATCTCGATCGAATCAAGAAAAATTAATATTTCATATCTAAAAAAATTTCTGGCTCGCTACGCTCGCCAATTCTTCATGAAAATAAACCTGAAAGGAAAGCTAACAAAATTGCCCCCTCCCCATCATGTACACCGATATAATAATATATGTACCTACATGATAGGTAGACTTCATTAAATTTTGGACCCCCTCTGACCAAAAATGCTGTAGTCGCGCATGATACAACGATCGCTAACAAAGTGCGAGCGGTCGATTGGAAAGACTTTATGTGGACGTACATATATATATAAGCATTTAGGGAATGTCATGTTCACATCTCAAGTTTACTTCATCTTAGATACGGTTCATCGTCTGCTGACATCGAATCATATGCGTTATCCCATCTAAATTCAGCTCAAATATGCTCCAGAGGTCAGCAATTTGCTTCATTTTTTTTTCAAAATTTTCACGGGGGACCCCCTTCAAGGGGATGGGTAACATATTTCCATACTGTCCCCACTTGATCCTTCGGGCCTCGCAAGTCATCCCCCCAAAAAATGTCTGTGCCCCCGGACAGCTGAAGTTCTTGGTCCAACCCTTCTTTATAGACGTCCACATCGAAAACACCCTGGCTACGCCCCTGCCAGCAGTAAAGGAGAAATGATTTTATTTAGAAATCTTTATTAACCACATAAATTGAGTGGAAAAAATGGTCTGAATATTCGAGAAGGTAAGGAGAAAATGTGTTCCAGAATGCACCATTTTATTCCATTTTTTCAAAAATTTTCCGGGGGAGGCCCCCGGACCCCCACCTACAGGAGGGGGCAACCCCCTCCCGTACCCTCCCCCGCTCGGCACTTCGTGCCTCGAATCGACCCTTTGGGTCGATACAAAACCCCCCCGCTTGCCACTCTGGATCCGCCACTGTAATACATGCAATCACCTGAGGAGTCCGGCAAACTTTCATAGAGGGCAGGTGGTCAGGGCCCCGTTTTCTGATGCTGGGCTACTTATGAAAGCACCAGTAAAGAGACAGACTTATTGTAGTTTATTTTTAGACATAAGAATTTTGACACTCTTTTGCCATACTGTATTACATTGTTAAGACTGAGGATTACTGACGAGGGTTTAGTACCTGAAACGTGCATGTCTGGTCCATGCTGAAAATTGATCTGTTCTTAAATTATGCTGTTGAATTTGAACATGTTTAATATCTGGACTGGTCTTTGACCAACGAATCTAACCAGTAAATTAAAAAAGGGTTTTTTCAGAAAAAAACCCCCCAGATGTCCCCCCTACCTCTAAGTTACTTTCGACCTTGGTAACATGACCTTGGGCCGAGATGACGTGAAACCTTTGAGTCATCAAAATGATCCAGTATAACGAATCAAGAGATATAGCCTACCACAATAGCATGTCCAATTTCATTAAAGATGTACTGAATGACCTTGACCTGGATCACATGACCTCAGGTTAAAATGATATGAAACCTTTAGGTCATAAGCAACAACATACTAAAATATGGAAGAAATCCAGTAAACAGTTCAAGAGATATAGCTTGGACAGGAATGTATGTTTAATTTCATTAAAATGTACCAGGTGACCTTGACCTTGGTCACATGAAATTGGGACAAGGTGATATGAAACCTTTGGGTCATAAGCAACAACATATTAAAATATGAAAGTGATCAGGTAAAGTGTTCAAGAGATATAGCCCAGACAGTAATGTATGTATAATTTCACTAAAAATGTACTAAGTGACCTTGAACTTGGTCACATGACCTTGGGTCGAGGTGATGTGAAACCTTCAAGTAATAAGCAACAACATACTAAAATACGAAAGTGATCAGGCAAACGGTTCAGGAGATATAGCCCGGACACGATGTGTGACAGACGGACGTGTAGGCAAAAACAATGTCTTTCCCCCATTGGGGGGAAACATAATGATCTTTCAGACACTTGACTAGTATATGGGGGGGGGGGGGGGCAGCTCTCTCCCCCTTCCCCTCCTTTTCACCCTTCCTTTACCTCCCATCCCTGCTCCCCTCTTCCTTTCACCCCCTCGTTTATGACAAGCAAATTAACATTCAGATTATATTGACAGGTGATTGACCAATAGACAGATGTAAATGGACATACAGATATGGACAGTGCTCTTTGTTCAGCAATTTGATAATGATGTAGGACTTAAATTGAATAAATAATTTTCATCGATTCCTTTCCTTTCCAAGGAGCTGTTGCGACGGGTGTTGCATGCAATCAGGAGACGATGTCTCTCCACCTGGTCTTACTTCGGAATTTTGTTCATTCCGAGATTTGCAACCGTTCCTGTGGAAAATCAAATGATTTTGCCTTGCCTTCTCGACTATGAGATTGAATAACTGATGGGTACTTCTGTAATGTTTATTTCATCTTATTGGAAAAAAGAACACAAAATACAGTTTATGTTAAAATAGCATGTGGACCTTTTATTAATCAACAAAAACGTAATATATAACAGATGTCATACTATAAAGTAGAAATATCTCGATATCCAAATGCCTAACACACATGTAAAGATTCCTTATACAGCATAAGGAGAAAACTTCAAAATAAGAACTTCCGCCATGTTTGATATGATAAACTGCTAAATATGATAAATACTCAAAGTAGAAACGAAAAACATATATCAATAATAATATGCTACGATGCAAACAATGTCAAGTAAACATTAAAAAAGAAAGAGAGAGATTCTTAAATTCAGACAAATTCTCATCATGGCAAATCTCATTTAATCTCATATAAAAAGAAACCTGGAAGCTGCATGTTTAAAACGTGTATTGAACATGCTAAGCTTCAAGGATTTTTGAAAAAAAAAAAGACATTTTCTTATATAATGATACCCTAAACAATCTGCTGAGATTTGTACAATTGACTCAAACTGGCCGTAAATGTTCTGCAATGATCTTACAAAGCCAGTGAATATCTGAGGATATTTTCTTCTGGTTTACCCGTTATACTAAATGATATGTAAACTCAATACAATAATCTCATCACAATAAAGAACAAGAGCAAAGAGAATTATATGCCACATACACTTACTTGGAAAAGCAAATCTAATAATATATTTTATCATGTAATATACATCTTAATAATGTTTCATATGATTGAGTCTTAGTTTTACAATTCTAGGTAATCACCTTTAGTACTAAAAATGATTCTAAATTCAAAAGCCTGGTTATCATGGAACCTTAAGTGACAGAATGACATACGTATACATGTAGAACTAAACCTTTTCACAATGCTCTATTATTTGATGCAAGATGGAGTGGGTTTAGTAACCTGCAATATCAGCCTTAATCAAATGATCAGGAATTATTGCCGATTTTGCTTATTTCTGATTGGCGGAGACACTATTTGATAGAGTGTACCTCAGAGTGAGTTGACTGCTAATGCTCAAAAGCGGTCTATTCGGGATTAGCGCGTCCAGGACCAGCGCGTGCGTTGACTTTTGTAGTGTTAGATCTTTGACCTCGCGTTTCATTTCAATGTAAATATTAATAAAATCCTGATAATTTAATAAAGCAGTTATTGACTTTTGATTTTGGTCAAATCGTGACTATACAGACCTGGTCAGGCATTGGTTAACCTCGGCCTTCGGCCTCGGTCAACCAATACCTGATCAGGTCTGTATAGTCACGAGTAGACCTCATTAAAAGTCAATAATTGTATAAAGTAAAAACAAAGATGAAATTTCAATCATCTTTCATAACTTAAAAGAAATCAAAATATGGTTCAAAATATGCCTTAAATACACAGTACTGAATGAGTCAAACTTTGACATCTCTTGCATGTGGTGTTTAACAACTGTTTAGAATTAAGACAAAAATTTCCCGACATATTCCTTATTTTCAAGTAAATCATAGGGCCTATCTGAGGGGTCAGCACACCTTAAATAGTAGTATTCATCATATTACGTGGATGATAGGATGTAATCACTGAATGATCTGGACGTATAAACACAATATAATACAAAAATGATCAGAAGTTTTGCAAAAAGTCTATTCAGATATGATTTGTCACACATGCATATATAAAAGATATCACAGATTACAGATCTTATATATGACTTTACAACATTTTTCTTTTCCACTGTGTCTTCATGAAACAAAAACTTGAAAAAGTTCTAATAAAAATTGCATTAATGGTATCGTGCCTACAGATGGACGTTTTATTCATATGTCATCGTGACTGATGAATTTTTTAGTTCTTTACAGTTTTAGTTTACAGAATCAGCCATTTACTCTGTAATGCAGGCCAGATTCTTATTTGATATAACTTAAAAATCAATGTATATTTTTGTGATACTTGTAAACATTCAAGAAGATAAAGCATATAACAACACGAATGGTAGTCAAAGATTACCCAGCTCACCTATTGCTGTATGTTCTGGTGCCAGCATTATTCTTATGTTCTGTGAGAAGCAATTTTCACCTTGTCTTTTTTTCCCAAATTTCTATTAAAAATACATTTTATACCTAAAAACTTCTTATAATGAGCAACCCAAACTTCTTATCTAGTCACACAAGTATAACATGTACATCAGATGCAGCATCCATGAATGTTCATATTTGGTTACTGTAGGATCAGTTTAATACTGAGCTACCCCAAACTTAGTGATAATAAAAGATAAACTGAATCACCAGGGATATAGCATGAGCTCACTCAATATCGTGGAGTTAAGCTTAATGAGTTAGAAAATTATCTATTTACAAAAATGTGGAATATTCTTAAATATTTCTACAATACATATACATCTTGGGATTTTAATTTTATATAAAAATATTTTTGAATTCATACATGCCTCATTTACATTCACACAGTACAGATAACTTGTTACAAACAATATACAAATAAATATGAAGTTTTTGATAGCCACTCTACAAACGAATAAATATGACATTTTTCTTGGGAGACACTGCATGTGGATCTAAGAAACCTAACTTTTACATACTACTGTCCTGTTCACTAATTCCAGAGCACCCTGTTTTCCCGATTTTCTCTAAAATATGATAATGTCATCTTCCAAAAAGATATCAATTTTATAGTATTCCTTTAGTCCTAACAGAAAATACCATTGTTTTTGGCTGTACGACAGCTAAGTTAGAAATAGGACGGAAAATAAATCTACGGGGATTTTCTACAGTAAAATCGCTGAAAATGTGTGACGTCGGAGGCTTTGACGTCACTGTTTACTATTGTTGACAGGGAGAACAATATGGCGGCGGCTTGAAATTAACATGGGAATTTCCCGTAAACATTTTATTTTTCATATTGCGGTTTGAAGGCAGCAGATAGGGTAAGTTGAAGTTAATTTCCAGTTACGACTAAAGGAGGACAATTCTTGGAAACTATGATTAATAGGAAAATTATTCTGACGACAGAATAAATTGCCAAAACAGGGTGCTCTGGAATTAGTGAACAAGACAGTAGTGTATTACTACATGTGATGACAAGATCACATAGCATTATGCAGCTTAATAAAACCATATTTCAACTCAATGTTTGCAGATCAAAAGATCTCAGATCTCTTTGGTAAATGTCATCTTAACAAATCCTGAATGGTTTATAAAGCTTTCTCCTCGTTATTATGCCTTGATTGTTTGCAGTAAACTTATTCGGTAAAAATATGGTTAACATAATGTAAATATTAGGTATAAAGCTGCTATGAATTGACGGATTGTAATCTAATTCCATGGAGAAATATATTTAAAGAATGGCTAATTTTAGCAATATTATAAATCCAATAAAACATTCTGATAAACATGAAAATTTTTAGACCGATTCAAATTGCAAAAAATGGAGGAATGTACCAAGTGTTAATTATCATCGAAAAATTTTTCTTTCAAAAAATTGTCTCAATTCTGCCCTAGAATAGGTTCAGATACAATAACTCAGGTCCTGAGGTAGAGAGTTTCTTCAAGTCATGGACTATTGAGTATAAGCTTTATTATGTAGTTATCAGTTTTCATGATTCGGTGGGTTTTAAAGTCTTACAGACATAAAACCTGAAGGAGGGCGTTCAAGGAATGTTATATGCCTGCTGACGATATGTTAATGAATTTTACTTTTAAGCATAGGAATTTTCAATATTATCAAGAACTTTTTTTAATTTATAAGACACAACAAAACAGAACAAAGAAAATAATCCTAAGCATCCTTACATTTGAAAGAAAGCAGTTATAGTATAAACAAAATTGTTGATTGATAGGATTTTAAAAGGTTTATGTATTAGTATTCTTTTTCTGGAGAATCTGATGTCATTTGAAAATCGGGTAACAAGAATCATACATACATACTATTACGAATGTGATGTTCAGTTCATACCCACGAAAATTTGGATATGGGCACTTATAGCATTGAAGTTACATGCAGATTAAAGATAGTAAATATGCAAAAAAAAAAAACTACAGATATAATTCATGTGGTATTTCTAATGAAAACATTCAAATTTCTTTACAGAGAAAAATGTTCAACAATGTGCTAATAGCTACAAAGTAAATGTCCTAAGTCAGTGTCAGTTATTAGAGATTCTATCATAGAGTTAACACTAATACATCTGAATAACATAAATATACACATAAAAACATGTAAAAATGTGCTTTCAACATTCAAACAATCTCAAACATTCTTACACATGGAAATTATATTGTCATGTGTAAACACATTGCAGGAAAAGTAAATGATATGTTTCACTTTGTGGATAAGTCTCAAGGTTTTTGTTCAAATTCTGAAACTAACAGAAATAATAAATATCTATAGGGCTTTTGTTAGTACAGCCCTCACTCTTCAATAATAATTACATCATTTTCTGATAAAATAGTTACATGTAAATGTTTTTGTGTACTAGTATTCATTAAAAATAATAATCTAGATATTTTAAATAAAATCCTATGATTTAATGAACAATTTGAAGAAATTATTTTACTTAATATAATCAATATAAAAAAAGATATCCAGAAGGAGATTGGAGAAGGATGGAAAAATAAGATGTGAGAGTAAAAACCTGGACTTATCTAACAGGTACATGTATTACATCATATATTATGCTTCAGACTCCACGGCATACTTTTCTCCTGAGGGTGTGCTGCGCTTCCAAAATTTCATTTTTGCAACTTTTTGTTTCATCTGACTTGGACGGTGCTGAAAACAAATGACAATAAGAAAAATAATCAACTAAAATTACAATAGATTGAAATATTTCTTCTAAAGGGAAGGGATGATAACAAATAAAAATCCAATGATCGCCGTGCGATATAAGTCCCCTACCGGCGGCATAAATTTATGACTTGCATCTCTGTTCATCAGTTCATCATCTGCAAGAACAGCCAAGAAAAGTCTGGGAAACCGAATTCACGAAATTTGCTAAGTCCAAGGGCCATAACTCTTGTGAAAATTAGTCAATCTAAATTAAACTCAAATCTGCATCACACTATAATGTAATACTATTCACATACAAAAAATCAGTTCATTATCTGCAATAACAGGCAAGAAAAAGTCTGGAAAACTGCAAATTTCATGAAATGTGCTAAGTCCAAGGGCCATAACTCTTGTAAAAATAGGCCAATGGCAACCAAACTCAAACTTGGTCTGTATCACACTGAGATGTATTCATTTACCAAAAATTAGTACATTATTTGTAATAGAACCGAAGAAAAGTCCGGAAAACTGAAATTTTCATAAAATTTGCTAAGCCCAAGGGCCATAACTCTTGCAGAAATAGGTGAATCTAAAGCAAACTCAAACTTGATCTGTATCCCACTGAGATATATCCACATACCAAAAATGAGTTCAATTTATCCAACAAAAGCGGAAAAAAGTCCGGAAAACTGAAATTTTCATAAAATTTGCTAAGTCCAAGGACCATAACTCTTATAAAATTAGGTCAATCAAAAGCAAACTCAAACTTGGTCTGTATCACATTGAGATATATCCACATACCAAAAATGAGTTCAATTTATCCAACAACAGCGGAAAAAAGTCCGGAAACTGAAATTTTCATAAAATTTGCTAAGTCCAAGGGCCATAACTCTTATAAAATTAGGTCAATCAAGAGCAAACTCAAACTTGATCTGTATCACATTGAGATATATCCACATACCAAAAATGAGTTCAATTTATCCAACAACAGCGGAAAAAAGTCTGGAAACTGAAATTTTCATAAAATTTGCTAAGTCCAAGGGCCATAACTCTTATAAAATTAGGTCAATCAAGAGCAAACTCAAACTTGGTCTGTATCACATTGAGATATATCCACATACCAAAAATGAGTTCAATTTATCCAACAACAGCGGAAAAAAGTCCGGAAAACTGAAATTTTCATAAAATTTGCTAAGTCCAAGGGCCATAACTCTTGTAAAATTAGGTCAATCAAAAGCAAACTCAAACTTGATCTGTATCACATTTAGATGTATCCACATACCAAAAATGAGTTCAATATATGCAACAACAGCGAAAAAAAGTCCGGAAAACTGAAAATGGGACAGACGGACAGACGGACGAACAGACGAACGGACGGACAGACAGACAGACCGAGAGGAAACTAAGAGTCCCCTTCGGCGTTGCCGGTAGGGGACTAAAAACACAAACACTCAAATACACAAATTTTTTGCCCCTTGGCCTTTATTAAGTGTAAAAAACGATGATCTATAACAATTCTGAGTAAAATCCATCCTTGCTTCTCTGGCATTCATTGCAAATGATTTGCAATGAACGTCAGAGAAGCAAGGATGGATTTTACTTAGAATTACTGTATCGTCGTTTTTTACACTTGATAAAGGCCAAGGGGTCGAAAATTAGTGTATTGGAGTGTTTGCGTTTTTATTAATTAATATTACGTCTCCTATTGTTATCAGTATGAAATGTATAAAGGGCTACAAAAATCTATATACAGTGAATAATATGATATCAAATCTTATTTATTTTGCCTCGGACTAGTTTGTACCAATTAGGGCATGTAAATCGCATCACGCGCATGCCGTCTAAATTTCTATAGCCCTCAGCAATTCCGCCATTGCCATATAAATGAATTCGCAAGTAAAAGGAGTCGTGGAACACCAATTTTCTGCGACAAAAAAATGAAGGTTTTGGTCCTCGACAAAATAAAACAGTTATTTGGTTTGTTATATACTGATTGTCCACAGAGATTTGTCAGGTTGATCAAGCCCATAGAAGGTGAGGCGGAAGGGGAAGCCTGGCCTTCTATGGGCTTGATCGACCTGACAGATCTCTGCAGACGGTCAGTAACTAACCTAATAACTAACAATCTATTTTCCTTCATAGAGAAGTCTGAAACATCTAAATCATTATTACCTCAATAAGCCATTGTCCTGATGCCGACTGTGGATGTGAGTAAGCATAGTAAAACCATCCTCCTATACCACATATCAAAGCCAGTAACAGGATTATAACCACTATCACAGCAGCTACTGCACCTCCGTTACTAGAACCCTTACCTATAAATATATACACTCTTATTTCATTTGTGTTGTCAAAACTACCAAAAAGTACATAGAGAATGATTATAAGTTCATAGACATGGATCATCCAGCTCATACATGATAGCTGATATGATCTTCATGAAGTTTACTTCACTTCTGTCAAATGACCTAAGGCCAAGGTGATGTGAAAGAATAATACACCACCAAACTGAAATATGATAGTGATTGGATATACAAATCAAGAGAAATAGCCCAGACACAAACATTTTCACAACAAAGAGACTTTGATCAAATGAATTATAAGGTCAAGTTGACATGAGACCTTTGGATCATGAGCAACATACTACATGTCACCTTGACCTAAATTCATTTGACCAAGGTCACAAAGGCTTCTACAGTTATCATTCAGAAATTAGAAGTGAGATGGAATAATGGAGATAAATGTTATTCAGGAGTTAATACGTTCTGACTTGGACATGGTTGATGGACAAACAGAGAAATCTGTTTAGGGGAGTGGGTATCATAACTGAAAAAGTACATTACATGAAGATGTATATAAAAGTTACCTCTTCTCTGATTTTGTGCATTAAGTATGGAGCAATTGGCCGATCCAGACTAAAAGTAAAAAAAAAGTTGATATTTTAATCATTTCAAGAAATATAAACACAATGATATACATTTGTTTCAGACAAGAAATTCTTAAAACAAATAAACAGGGCAATAAAACATACATGCTAAATACCCAAGCCTCAAAACAATGGTTACAAGCATTTGCCCATATCAATTTACATGTCAAATAATATTCAGGCAAGAACATGATGAAATATATAACATTACATATATAAATCAGTTTGTGTGAATTGAAAAGCGATACAAAATTAGAATTGCCCTAAAGTGGATGAATTATACCCTCCCCCCCCAACATTTGAGTATGTGCCAATATACTAGGTTCATATTTCAAGTCATTGAAAAGTCATGTGCGCAAGATATGACGTCAATTGCTCTGGATAACGGAAAATGAGGGAAAACCACCGTATTACTAGAACGATATCTGTTAAATAGACCATTTTCCGATTTTGTTAGAAAGAACAAATTGTCCGAGTCAACATCTTTTGGCATAATTGTTTTACATTATGACGTCACTTTCAAAAGACGCAATTCCATTAATGTGACCTGACAATCATTTAATTTCCATTGTTATCATTAAGAAACGACGATTCTGATTGGCCGAGAAATTTTGTTGATACCTGTATCAACATAAAACGGAAGTACGCGCCTAGCAACGTCATAAGCAACATCGTTAGCAACACGATTTCAAAGCTGCAAATAAACGTTAAAAAGCGACGAAATGAAATGATAAGTAATCAATGTAATATTTTTTTGGTTGATCGAGGTATCAACACCAAAAATTGAGGGAAAACATATGCATCTTGCGCTACGCGCACGATGCAGTTTTCCCTCAATTTTTGGTGTTGATACCTCGATCAACCAAAAAAATATTACAATGATTCCTTAAATGAAAAAGTGTGCAAAAATTGCGTACGTCGGACATTCTTTGTCATTTTGTCAGCCATTATGAATTTCCGCAAGTGGCCTATTAACATGGGCATGAACCCCCATCCAAAATAAATTTAATATAGATTGATAGATAAATTGTATACACAGCCAATTGTGCCTCATATGAAATTCATGTTAAATTTATGTGGTAGTATGACATTTTATTATCTTTAATATTTTCTATTTATCGATATGTCAAACATTATTCTATTTTTTGGATTTGCTTAACTCTTCTCGATCTATTTTTATAACTGTCAACATCATTTAAAATTATATCCGGAAACCTCTCCATAGATATATTTATACACGTTTGTCTAGTAATATAAGTTAAACAAGTTTTTGATGTAACTATTTTTAAAGCATTTATTTCATTGGTTAAATAATATCACGAGTTAAATCGAACACGCACTGGGAGAATTTTTACCTCGCCCTAATTCATTCCGTACCTTTAGATGTTAGATGTCACACGTCTTTTTTATATTATGGTGGACAAACGAATTTAGTTTAGAAGTATAAAAGTCTCCCATCCTTTTATATTTGTCCTATTGTATTATTATTTACTAGTTTATCTATTTAAATATTGCATTTGAATGATTTTGTGAAATTCTAGATAAATTTTATTGGTTCATTTTCATGTTAAATATTGAATACGAACTTAATTATTTATTCATATCTATTGAAAAGAATTCTTTCTAATTGGCTTGTTTTCTAAAATTGTTATTTGAACACTTTACAAATTAATCTAATGAATTTATCTTTTGTAAATTAAGTTTATCAGTTAAAGAATAAAATAGTAAAAGATACATTTTTACGTTTAATAGGTTCTGCAATTCATAAAGGGTCAGTCCAGCATTATTTGACTGAGGATATTTTGAGAAATTCCCGATTCCATTGAAATCGGTATGTTATATGTATTGTTGTAATATATTATATGAGTATTATTTGAGCGTTAAAATATAAAGCTCTAGTAACCTTACATTTATGAAAGTAAGTTCCAAGTTTCATGTAAATCAGTAATTTCATTTTATCATCTATTCGTAATTTTGTCTGTCTTACATAACGTTTATAAATCTGTCGAAGATTTATGTATCTCCGTCAGTCAGTCAGTCATATCGTCATCATTATTATTTTAATATTCACTATTTCGTAAAATAAACATTATATCATTACATTGAATAATTGAATGAATTGTGCAATGTGTTTATGATATTTACATTTGTATTTAGGGAAAATAATCATGGAGTAATAAATTGAGAAACGAGATGGATGTCTTGTAATTCTTGGAGACTGAGCTTGTCCTGTCACATTTACATGAACTTTACATGAAAGTTCACATGAAATTTATGTGAAACGAGCACGAACATGAAATTTACATGAAATTTTTCACATGAAATTCATGTGAAGATTTTTACATGGATGTTATGTGGTTTCAGTTTCCTGTGAAGGTCACTTAGAAAAAATCATGTGAAATTCTTGTGAAGAAAATTTATGTGAAATTCATGTGAAATATTTTTCACATAAATCTTATGTGAAATTTATATGAACTTTCATGTGAAATTTACATGATGCTCATTTCATATGAATTTCATGTGAGGCACAATTGGCTGTGTATATACCTATTGTTTAATGTAGAAATTATTTTGGTTCTGGTTTTGCGCCCTACTTATTTTCATTGATTTGTACCCAGCTTTGGCTGATTCTTAACATTTTTTTCAACCCTGAGGATCCGATGAAGTTTTGGTGTTTTTGTACGTAGCTGCAAATTTCAGTACAATGCTTAAACTAGAAGTCTCTGACGAGACTGAAGCTCTCCTGGTTGTTTGGTAGCATCCATTTAAGTCGTACATCAATTTTCCTAGACCAAAAGGGTCAAGGGCTAAAAATAGTATCAGGTGCACAACAACTAGACCACAGACCCATCTTAATGCAAAAAGAATGAACTCTCTATCAATTATACTTTCTGAGAATTGGTGTTCACAAGATTACATAGGAGAAAATGACCACACCCATTTTTCAAAACCCTGGGAGTCAGGAACTCAAACAAAATATCAGGTGCAAGGTGAACAACTTGGTTGCAGATTGATTACAATGAATAAAGAATTAGGTCTCTATCAATTATACTTTCTGAGATTTGGTGTTCGCAAGAAAACGTAAAATTAAAATGACCACACCTACTTTCCAAGGCCTGGGGATCAGGACCAAATATAAAACATTGCTCTTAGCTGCACCTAATATGATTCAAAAGTATAATCAAAGTAAAAGTACTGTACAGACAGGACAAAAACAATGTACTCCTGGGTCTCAATTGTATCAAACTTCCAGATTTGATTAATTCTCTTAAATTTGCTTGACAGTTTCCTCAGCTTACAAATAGGCTATGTTTGTGAGTTTGCTCAAAAGTTCTTCATTAATTTGAGGTTAACATCACAGCCATGTGTTTTTATAAAATATAGATTTAGGAAAACCTCAGATACATGAGGAATCTATCTATGAGGAAAAACTCTGTTTAGGAAGGTTGATACAATTGAGGCCTAATTAATCAAGGGGGCAATACAAAATACAATATCTGTAAACATCAGCAGCCATTTTCACAAAAATACTTATGATAAACTTGAGGATTTGTGGTTACTCTCAATTCACCATATCTCAGTCAAATAAATCACAATATTCAAACAGTTATGAATTTTTTTCTCTAACTACTGAAATATCCAAAATGTGGCATAAGAACTAAATATTGAATATGGATCTTTAGAAATATATATACTTGAAAGTTACGACAAATTCTCAAATTTATCGTAAGTATTTTTGTGAAAATGGCTGCAGTATCATAATTACCAGTTTGTACCATCAATGATTTATAGTGCAATCTGCAGCCCATTATTATGTGAATTAGTAATTTGGAGAAGTTAATTCTGTATACCCATTCCTTATCATCATAGTATCATAGGTATAGATTTTTTAAAGAAAATAAATAAATGACTACATTGAATAAATATGTGAAGCTCAAGAGAAAATAAGACATCCCCTGTCACCCTCTTTTCTTCATCAATTATTATAATATTCATGTAAGCAGATGAAAATGAATGTTAAAATTTTTATTTTAAATAATGTAGAATATTATATGGAGTGGTACCGTAATGTGGTAGAGAATATTTTGATTCTGTAATTTTATAAAAGTCTGGTAATTATATGCTGTGAAAGCAGCTTTATCTTATAAAAATGACAAATTTTGAATACAAAGAATTCAATTTTGATTTTTTCACTATATTGATAAAGATCTCTATAAAATAAAAGACTTTCATAGATATTATCTAAAAGGTAACAAAAGACATCAAGATAAGTGTTTGAAACATGGATGCAGCTAGATAGTATAAATGATATAAAGTATCAAATGTAGAACACACTAAAGGTATATCATTACTAGGGTCAAGGTCAATAAGGACATTATTTATTATATCAATAATCTCTCCATAATGAACAGATTTGTGAATTATAATATTTTCCTTCATTTGAAAGTTGTATTGAGTTCTCAAAAGGCAATCACATACCCTATTATTTTTTATTCTCGAGTAATGAGCTAGGCCAAATGTCAAGGTCAAACATTGGCTGACTCGGTTACATGAACCGACTCTTTGACTCTTGGTCCATCTTTTGTTATGGATGATCTTTTTGAGAATATCCTAAATGTAAACCTTACATACTTCAGTATGGAAATATATTTTGCCTAAATTATTAATGTTCATCTTGAACTTAAGCATCAGAATAATATGTCTTCGTCCCTTGGCCATAAGTAAGCAAAGTAAGAAGTCCCTATAATCAAAACTTCATCCATAGTGTTGAAACACAGTTTTCATTATATGCCTTGTTTGAACTTGTCTTTAGACCTTTCTTCTCAAGTCAAGTTAATCTATTACACTTATAGCTGGGAAAAGATTAGGACAAAAATTCATTTGATATTTATTTTCATTTGACTGTTATTTCTATGAAATAGCTTGTTCTATTCAGAAAGATTTAAAATTTGAAACAATACAACAAACATGTATTAAGCGATCAGTTTTATGAATTTCCCTTACATTCTATGCAACTCTCAATGTGTTACAGTATTAAGCTCCAAGTGTTCAAGTTTCTTAGGGGGTCTTATTATGGTTGATAAAGTTAGAATGGAAGTATATGTGAAGCCTGAATGTAATTTAAAGGAGCACTCTCTGACTACTATACTTTTGACTAGATAAGTGCACTGGATACAGTTATAAAAATAGACTATAGTAAACAGCAAACGATGGTTCAAACTAAAGTAAGGACTGAGATCTAACATACAATATATCAGATTGGTCAAACTAAGACTAAAGACTTCTCAACTGAACCTTAAATTAAATATACTAGCATACAGTACTCTATGATTAAATAAATAGAACAGTATGAATAATTTGGAATGTAAAGCATAAGCTTGTCAAATAATTGGAATTTTGAACAGAAAAGAGTCAGATATAGGCTGAGATAAGAACATACGGTTAATCTTAAACTGTCATGACTCAACCCTTCTGCATTATCAATATAAACACTTATTTCTTGATGCAGTGTCGAGCAGTTAAAATTTCATTCCCCGTGACTTGATGTTTGTCAAGTGTATTAATTACTTCTTTCCAGCTCTGTCGCCTGAAAGAAGCTTTGTTTTGGCCCTTTATCAATGTGGCATCATACATATATTTTTGCTATTTCGGACACTTGCCATTTCACTGAAAAATATCATTGAAATTAAAGGAGGTTAACATCTTAGCACCATCCCTCCAATGCTATTTTAAACATAGATTTTATTTGGATATGCTACTGAATCGACATTACAGGAAATTTGGAGCTGCACACTCTGTGTAAAGTAAATGCAGAAATTTAAATTCTTATAACACCAGAAGGCGCTAGTGAAATTAATTTGGGCTGCTTATGAAAAGCACTTTGGCTGGAAGCATCACTGATGAGAATTTAATGCTTGAAACATGTGTCTGGTGCATGAAAATTGGTTTGAAATTTTCTTCAAGAAGGTATAGAGTTGGAACCCTTCCGCATTATCAAAGTCAAATAATAAATTTAGGCATAACCCATACAAATTAAATTGATCTAGGAACTTTTAAAGACTGACAATGGGTATGTCCCATATAAATTAACCTTGCCAATCAAGGGTGAAACATAGGTCAGTTGCAGCATCAGTACCCTACATTGCAGTGAGCATCCTCAGATACATTGCCAACACAATCTAATTTTGATGATGTACGACTTTCAATAGACTGTCCCATTTTTCTTAACCTGATTGCTCAAGCATGAAGTTTGGATCAGATGCAGCTTCCATACCATATACTGTAGTAAGGATCCTCAGATGCACCACCTGCACAAATTTGATTGATCTCTTCAACTACTAATAACTGGGCTGGATTTGGAACTGTCCCATTTAATTTAACCTTTTCCCTCAAATGTGAAATATAGGTCGGATGCAGCATCTATACTATACATTACAGTAAGCATTCTCAGATCCATCATCCAGACAAGTTTGGTTTATATATGACTTAAAATGGGCTGGAAAAAAGACCTGTCCCCTTTTTAATTTACCTAGTAAAAGCACAAAATGTGGGTAAGATGCAGCATTGGTACACATTGCATTAAACATCTTCAGACGCATTACCCACACAAGTTTGATTGATCTAGGATTTATAATATCTAGGCAGGAAATGAAACTTTAATATATTATTTTACTTGACCAAGACCCTCAAATGTGAAATATGGGTCAGGTGCAACATCTGTACCAAGCATTACATAAAACATCCTCAGATGCATAACCCACACATTTGGTTGATCTAAAAGTTAAACATGTTGTAATAGGCTGGAAATTTTATGTAACCTATTCGCTCTAGCATGAAATATGGGTCAGATGCAGCCTCCATACCATGCAATGAAGTAGGCATCCATACATGCATCATCCATGTAAGTTTGGTTGATATAGGACTTATAGAAGCTGGGAATGGAGGCGTCCTGTTTTCCTAAACCTGAGAGTGACGCTAACACTGTAAAGATAGATGTCCCCTCTACTTCGTTGATGTGAGCTAATCATAGAATCTAGAACCACTTTGAGTTCCGGATAGAAAAATATCAGTCGAGGGTGGGATTGATCAGGCGTTAGCCGAGGTTGGGACGTTGATCATCCCACCTAAGCCCGATATTTTTCAATCCGGAACTCAAATGTGGTGCTTGATTATTTTTCTCGCACATTGAAACCTTCAAAGTCCTCTTGTTTACGCATCAGAATGACTCATGAACGCAATGCTAAATGTGCACGTGAAGTAATGCACATCAGTTTGTCAGTGACATCATGAGGGAACAATCAAAAGTGCCTGATCAGGGGTGCCGGATCGAATTTTCTCTCACCCCGGACATAGATATCTACAGATTTACCCGTTCTGAGACAACTCTGTGTCGCACCCCCGGATGTTTGTCTCGAACCCCCTATCGTGACGTCATAGACATTGTCATAGGTTTAGCAGTTTCTGACGTCACATGGAGCAGCATTTAACGCAATGTTTATTCCTGAATATTATGTGAAAATATTAGGGTGAGAGAAAAATAATCAATCACTCAGCAAGCCTCGTCGTGGACTGCAAATCTATGATACTCAGGTGGGATTTCCCTGTCCCTGTACAAAGGGATGATAGATTCTATTACTCAAGCACTGCTGAAAAGGGGAATCAGCCTATCCCATGTGCGAGAAAAAGTATATAAGCACATATGCTAGCTGTTTTCCTCAAGGTAAAATGTATCCAGCGACTGGGAAAAATATTTTGTGAATGAGCCATTTTCTAGGATTCTCAATATATTTGATGGGTTGTTCATTTCTTAAGGAAGTGTATAACATTCAATGGCCCATTTTTAAAATGTATGGGGCATGGTCCCTGTCCTTCCAAATCACTGTTTATCTTGTCATTTACTTCCTTTAACATACAAGGAAGTAAATGACAAGATAAACAGTGATTTGGAAGGACAGGGACCATGCCCCATACATTTTAAAAATGGGCCATATAATTATATGTTATGTGGCAAATCATTCTATTTGTGGATCTGAATGAAAATGTTTGCTTGTTTAACATTAAGCCAGAGAATATACATATCAATAACTTTTCACCAACTTGAAGGTTTGTAATTTAGACAAGCAGACAATGATGACTCTACATCCAAATGATCTGTCAGTGACAAGATATAGCACAATAATTAATGTATATGATTCTCTTCATTAACTTTTGGTATATGATTACAGATATACGTAGAGGCAAAGTCAGACTTAAAATAATGTTTATCCCAAAGGGTCTATCCTAATGAACATGCTGATGAAGGGTCAAGGTGAAAGAACTCTGATGGATGAAGAGACTGACAAGTCTGCATAAAACACTCTGCATTTCATCTTGATAAAAATTCAACAATTTTGGACGATTTTCCATACAAATATTATAAGTTTCAGAAAACCAAACCATGTGACTTTAATACTGGTATCTTGTGAAACCACTTGTATTTAGTATTTATGAAAGCTAGCACCTTATCACAATTCTTCATTTAAGTATATTTCTAAAAACCAGTAAGTCTTTTTAGAAGAGTCCTTACTTGAGTTTGAGCTTATATTAAGTACATGCAATGATGATAGAAAACACCAATCTCATGATATACAATGCATGATATACCACACATCCAGGGGTCACTGTTGATTGCCGGATCGAGGTGCTTTCTGCGGTAGTAGGTGTGGTTGTAGGTGCTTTGGTTGTTGTAGGTGCACGTGTAGTTGTAGCAGGTGCTAGTGTGGCTGGTTTTAGTGTAGTTGTAGTGGGTGTTTGTGTAGTTGGCTTTAGTGTAGTGGTTGTGGGTGTTTGTGTGGTAGGTGAGATGGTGGAAGGTGTCTGTGACTTAGTGGTTGTAGGTGCTAATGTGGTAGGCGAGATGGTGGAATGTGTTTTTGTGGTTGGAGGTGAGATGGTTGAAGGTTTTCTTTTGGTTGTAGGTGTCTGTGTTGTAGGTGAGATGGTTGAAGGTGTTTTTGTGGTTGGAGGTGAGGTGGAGACATTAGCAGGTGTGGTAGTTTCCGTGCAGAGCGTGACATCTTCATGGCCCTAAACAGCAAAATGCATGCAAACTTATTACCAACTCAGTACATTCTAAAACATGTCCATCATACTGCATTCTTGTATGTATCAATTATAAACATTCTCACAATATATAAAATAAATAATGCATTCCAACAAGGCAGTACATGAATACCGGAATACCATGATGCAATACATAAAACATGCTTTCTCTTAGGAGAGGGTTCAGTATAAGTAAAACAGACGGACAATAAGAAATCTGAATTATCAGATAATCATTCATGTACAATGCATATTCAATTGCCACAGAGCATTATTGTTAAATTGTACATTTTCTGGCATTAATAACTATGATATCTGAGAAGTTATGACCAATGTTAAACTATACTATTCAGTTTAAACAATATTCATATCCTAACATTATAATGCAACAGTCAGCTAACAAGAATGGAGATAAAGCTATAAAGCTGATCTAATTTGGTGGGGCCATAAGTAAGGTCTTGAAAGGAATGTATAGATTTAAAGCTTTAGGTTTATATAGATTGAAGTTATATAATCATCAACAGGAAAACAGCCTACTATTGAGTCTTTGCGGAATACAGAGTTTTTTCCCCTTACAGACAGAATCTGACGTAAAACCATTTTGACATCATGAAAATGATATGGTAACATCAATTTTATACTGTCATTTCCCATACTTTTAGGACTGTTTCCATTGAAATTGATGATGTCATAATCAGTCTACGTCAGATACCGTCCCAAATGGGAAGTAACTCTGGTTTTCGAAAATAGCAAATATAGCAGTAAAAACCATAATTTAACATACTTTTTTTTTAATCTGACAAATAATACTTTTGACAAATCAATCTTATTACTTGTTTGAGAAAAATGCAAATGGCATATTGGGACTGTTCTGGAGCTGTGACCTTGACCTGAACCATCTATAGGCCTCAATCTTTTCACATGATATTTATTACTTCTAATTTTATTATCCAACAGCTTCACTCTGTAAACAATGGGTCTTTACTTGTTCAATATCAATGTTTAGGTGCTTGCATTCTGAACTTAAAATCAATGGATGTTTTATCTTGTATCTATTGTGTGGAGTAAGAATGTATATAAGGTCTAGGAATTCATTAGGTTTGTATCCCACAAATTTCAATGAAAGAAATGGAAGCATGGATAGCACTATATTACACTTTCATATAGATATATAAAAATAGCAATCCAAGGAATGCTTGTGTGCCTGTGAAGCGGCTTAATTTCAAAAATGCAATGATCGCTGTGCGATATAAGTCCCCTACCGGAGGCATAAATTTATGACTTGCATCTCTGTTCATCAGTTCATCTTCTTCAACAACAGCCAAGAAAGGTCTGGGAAACTGAACTCACGAAATTTGCTAAGTCCAAGGGCCATAACTCTTGTGAAAATTAGTCAATCTAAATTAAACTCAAATCTGCATCACACTATAATGTATTCACATACAAAAAATCAGCTCATTATCTGCAATAACAGGCATGAAAAAGTCCAGAAAACTGAAAATTTCATGAAATTTGCCAAGTCCAAGGGCCATAACTCTTGTAAAAATAGGCCAATGGAAACCAAACTCAAACTTGGTCTGTATCACACTGAGATGTATTCATTCACCAAAAATCAGTGCATTATTTGCAATAGAACCAAAGAAAAGTCCGGAAAACTGAAATATTCATAAAATTTGCTAAGTCCAAGGGCCATAACTCTTGTAGAAATAGGTGAATCTAAAGCAAACTCAAACTTCATCTGTATCCCACTGAGATATATCCACATACCAAAAATGAGTTCAATTTATCCGACAACAGTGGAAAAAAGTCCGGAAAACCGAAATTTTCATAAAATTTGCTAAGTCCAAGGGCCATAACTCTTGTAAAATTAGGTCAATCAAAAGCAAACTCAAATTTGATCTGTATCACATTGAGATATATCCACATACCAAAAATGAGTTCAATATATGCAACAACAGCGGAAAAAAGTCCGGAAAACTGAACCTTTCATAAAATTTGCTAAGTTCAAGGGCCATAACTCTTGTAAAATTAGGTCAATCGAAAGCAAACTCAAACTTGATCTGTATCACATTGAGATATATCCACATACCAAAAATGAGTTCAATATATGCAACAACAGCGGAAAAAAGTCTGGAAAACTGAAACTTTCATAAAATTTGCTGAGTCCAAGGGCCATAACTCTTGTAAAATTAGGTCAATCGAAAGCAAACTCAAACTTGATCTGTATCACATTGAGATATATCCACATAACAAAAATGAGTTCAATATATGCAACAACAGCGAAAAAAAGTCCGGAAAACTGAAAATGGGACAGACGGACAGACGGACAGACAGACGGACAGACAGACAGACCGAGAGGAAACTAATAGTCCCCTTCGGCGTTGCCGGTAGGGGACTAAAAAGTGGATCAAATATGTAGGTCAAGGTCAATTTATTCAAAACTATCGGTATCAGTAGGAAAGTTTTGTCAAATGTAATTCAGATGTGAAATGTCATACCTATTACCCAACAATTGAAATATATGGTTAATCTCAAATTCTCAGAAAAGTTGGTCAATCATCTAGGTCAAGGTCACTTCTTAACAATTTTGGTATCAATAGAAAGGTCTTATCATAAGAAATACATGTGTGAAACATTAAAGCCGTATCACTTACAAATCAAAAGATGAAGCTTGTCTAAATCTCTTTGAAAAGTAAGTCAAATATCTAGGTCGAGGTCATTTAGTCAAAAGTTATGGTATGTTTAGCAAGGTCTTGTTACAAGGAATACATATTATTATGTGAAATATCAAAGCCCTATCACTTACCAATCAAAAGATATAGCCAATCTTAACTTTTATGAAAATTAGGTCAAATATCTGGGTCAAGGTCACGAGGTAAAAAATTATGGTATGTTTAGAAAGGTCTAGTCACAAGAAATAAACATATGAAATATCAAGACCTATCATTTACTAATCAAAAGATATAGCCAATCTCATTTTTTTTTAAAGTAGGTCAAATATCTAGGTCAAGGTCATAAAGTAAAAAAATTTTCTACGTTCGGAAAGGTCTAGTCACAAGGAATACACATGTGAAATATCAAAGCCCTATCTCTTACCAAATTTAAAAAAGATATATCCAAACTTAATTTCTTGAAAAAGTGGGTCAAATATCTATGTCAAGGTCACTAGGTGAAAATTTATGGTTTGTGTAGAAAGGTCTTGTCACAAAGAATACACATGTGAAATATCAAAGCCCTATCACTTACCAATCAAAAATTATGGGCTGTGACACCCTATGTGTGACAGACAGACGTTCGGACGGACTGACAAACAACGAACAAAATTATCCCTACCTGTCGCAGGCAACAAAAATATAAATCAAATACTGTCACAGTTTTTATAAAAGAATAAAACCTACACTAACGCAGCAAGATACGCCCGTTGGGATTTATTTTCACAATACCAAAAAATCCAAGTACAATAACTCTGTAAGGACAAATCAGGTGAACATGAAAATCTAAAGGCGGCATTCTCCCAAAATTCTAATCACAGTGTATAAATATTTAATTGAAAATCTGTTGCGTAAATTCAAGTTTTTGCATTCCATGGGCATGTACTTTGCCCTAAGCTTAACACATATACATTTAGCATTTACCGAATTGAAGCGGCGGGTGTTGCATGCAAGCAGGAGATGCTTACTCTTCCTGGGCACCTGATCTCACTCCCATATCGGGAGTTCGCTTCTTTTCATGTGGTGGAGGTTTTTGTTTGTTTGCTTTGGTTCCTGTTTTGTCCTGATTTTGTATGCCTTCGGTTTCTGATTTTCTGAATTATCGATTTTGTGCTGTATACAGGGATATGGTCATTATCCATATTTGTCATATAACCTTTTCTCCCATTACACACTATTTCTCAATTATGCGACAAAAAATTAAAAACCCATAACATATGTTAAAGGACATCCTTTCTTCTTGAAGTATACAAATTTTCAAAAACATTTCAACCAAAAATAGATTTTTAAAGAATTTTTAACCATTTCAGTATATTTTCACAATATACAGTGAACAATTTCAGTCACATAAAAACACTAAGAATTGTTTAGAAATACCATCATAATTGGTAGGGTCCTATAGTAAGGTGGGAAATGCTATCAACAAGGTGATACAAACTTAAGAAAATGGCCAAGTACAGAGCAGGATATGTATAAGTCATCTCTAAAACATAGATAATGTTGTTGTCAAGCATCATATTTTAAGTGTGTTCAATTGTATTTAAATATTTTGAAATTAATGCCTCAAGACTTAAGTCAAATGTGATAGAAGTTTCATTTATTGGGCTGATTTTGGGCCAAATCATACAAAGTCCTTCTATTCTGTGGTTGCAAAGAAAAAAAAAACAAAACAAAACTGAAATTGAACAAACAACAATTCTTGGTGGAGATCCCCTCCCTTCTTTGATCACCAATCAGCTTGAAAAACAAGCTTGGAGAACTTTGAGGGAATGCTTCTAGTAAAGTTTTGTGAAATTCTGTTCAGCAGTTGTGCTGGATATTTGAAAATTTGAAGAGTAATTGATACAATGGAAATATAGATGATGGAAGACAGGGTATGACTTTGGCTCAGGTGAGCTTAACAGCAAAAGTTAAGAAATAAAGCTATATACATGTATATGTTAAATAGCGAATAAAATCTTTCTATTAATGATCAATATGCATCGATATATCTTGCACTACTAAATAAATAGAGTTTTTTATAGGCCAGTTCCACGCTTTATTGGCAAAGAGTAGATTTTTCTTTTATATGTGATAAATATGTGGTCAATGTGTGCTAGGATGAGTTTATGTTTTCTTCCTCACTTAATTGTGCTTTGTTTAATAATCAATGTTTTTAATTCCTCGAATCCAGGTTGATTCGATTACGGATTGCGTTTTATAAGCAGGTGCTGATCGCTCTGCAGTCGGTTGGGCTGTCGTGCCAAAGGTACCCAGCTCGAATCTTGGTTGGGTTTCAAGGTTATATAGCCATCTCGCTCTCATCTCTTTTTCAGTACAGGAAGGGGAAATATGCATCTTACTGATATGTATATATTGAAGACAATTACATTGTATAACATTCAGATATACTGTCGCATTAACACTCCAGAATATATATGACATTTTTGAATGTTGAAATCATTTCAAATGCTTTGCAAGTTTCCGTATAATACTGCATGTGAACATGAATAACATAAAATTTTAATGATTCGAATGTCGACATTAATAATGTGAAGTTCACCTTGACATATTTATCTTATCTCAAAAGAACTATGATAGAACTATGTCATGAGAATAAATCTAAAGATACATCATGACTTCAACAAGAAATAATGAGGTCAAAATTTCAATGCCCTCCTCCCATTCTGATTTCATATTATAGATGTTAATTATGGTTAATTCCATTTTCACTATGGAACTTTATGGTGATTCATCTTAAACAATTAATAAATCAGAAATTTCGTGCCATTTAATTTTCTGAAAATTATGTTCCAAAAATTTTTCTAGGTTGAATTTAAGTTTTCACTAAACCTCTTTGTTGACAAAGACTTTCTTATGTTTCGTGACAGTACCCCTGGAGAACAATTTGTCTATATACATGTAGATATGATCAACTTTACTTCAATAACTTTCCCTTTTTCTATTATTTCAAAGTCAACATAAGTATTTTTTTCTATTCCTTCAAATGAATTCCATCCAAGGTATACCTGTGCTTGTACGGGTCAATGTCTAGTTTATTTTATCATAAAACAAGCTGATAGAACAAATGCTTTAGTGTGACTCAGAAATCTAACATTTTATCCACTTGTACAAATACAAAGACTTTCAATCAAGAAGAAGGGGGTTTGAATTCATGATATCTATCTGCCTGATCCAAATATGACATTCTAAGCACAAAATTTATATTGTTCATCCTATTTAGATATAGCTATTCAAGGTATTTATTTTAACAAAGTCAAAGGTCAGGGGCACAAGGAGATAGGAAAGCAAAAGAAAATCTAAGACTGAATAGAAAAGGAGAATGAGTATAAAGAAAAGATTCCTCTAAACTGTCAAGCTTTCTGTATGTAGCTCAAGCCGTACAAAGTTCATCATAATTCCCCTAAAAACTATGATGCAACTTTCAAGGCAAAACTATTCATCTCAATATTTCCATTAATTGCCTAAAAAAGGTTGGAAAATTAAAATAGCAGACTGACAAACTTACAGATAGAAGAGGAAATGTATAGTCCCATTTGGCTTTTTTTCGTAGGGTAATGATAAAAGGACAGAGAAAAATTTATGGCTGATCATGTGGGCCGATGTGTGATTAAAATGATATATGATATTGTTAATATACATGTAGCACACCTTGATTCTTATTTGTTCACACATCTAATTTATATAATAGTATTCTTAAATAAAAGAGAAATGAAATTTGGGCTGCAGCATGCACCAAACTAAAAAAACTAATAATAAATCAAACTGAAGTATTTACCACACAGGGTACAGGGCTTGAAGTTCCAGAAGTTGAAGTTACGGTAGGTGAAGTTGTACTAGTGAAAGTTTCTGAGCTACATGTATTCACATCTTGATGTGACTGACAAAATCAAGTGTATGACATTGTTATATTTATACATTTACAGGGTTTAAATCAAATGCTTAGCATGTATTAGGCTCTTCTCCTTATAATAACACCTAATTAAAAAAAAGTGTAATGATCGCTGTGCGATACAAGTCCCCTACTGGCGGCATAAATTTATGTCCTGCATCTCTGTTCATCAGTTCATTATCTGCAGCAACAGCCAAGAAAAGTCTGGGAAACTGAATTCACGAAATTTGCTAAGTCCAAGGGCAATAACTCTTGTGAAAATTAGTCAATCTAAATTAAACACAAACTTGATCTGCACCACACTATAATGTATTCACATACATAAAAGTAGTTCTTCATCTGCAATAACAGGCATGAAAAAGTCCGGAAAACTGAAAATTCATGAAATTTGCCAAGTCCAAGGGCCATAACTCTTGTAAAAATAGGCCAATGGAAACAAAACTAAGTCTTGGTCTGTATCACACTGAGATGTATTCATATACCAAAATTCAGTGCATTATTTACAATAGAACTGAAGAAAAGTCCGAAAAACCGAAATTTTCATAAAATTTGCTAAGTCCAAGGGCCATAACTCTTGTAAAAATAGGTCAATCTAAAGCAAACTCAAGTCCAAGGGCCATAACTCTTGTAAAAATAGGTCAATCTAAAGCAAACTCAAACTTGATCTGTACCACATTAAGATATATCCTCATACCAAAAATGAGTTCCAGTTATGCAACAACAGCGAAAAAATGTCCGGAAAACTGAAATTTTCATAAAATTTGCTAAGTCCAAGGTCCATGACTCGTGTAAAAGTAGGTCAATCTAAAGCAAACTCAAACTTGATCTGTATCACATTGAGATATATCCACATACAAAAAATGAGTTCAATATATGCAACAATAGCGAAAAATAAAGCCTGTGTTTGTGAAACACGAATGCCCCCGATGGCATCTTTGTTAGTATGAACACTATTTTCTGTTATGTACATGTATGTGAGGTCACTAGGTTAAAAGGTCAAAGGTCAAGGTCATGAGGTCAAAAATTTTGGTATCAATGGAAAGGTCTTGTCACAAGGAATACACATGTGAAATATGAAAGCCCTATCACTTACCATTCAAAAGTTATGCCCAATGTTAAAGTTTTTGAAAAGTAGGTCAAAGGTCAAGGTCAAGGTCACGAGGTCAAAAATTTTGGTATCAATGGAAAGGTCTTGTCACAAGGAATACACATGTGAAATATGAAAGCCCTATCACTTCCCATTCAAAAGTTATGTCCAATGTTTAAGTTTTTCGGACAAACAGACAGACAGGCCAAAAACTATATGCCCCCGAATCTTTGATTCCGGGGGCATAAAAATACGGAAAACTGAAAATGGGACAGACGGACGGACAGACCGAGAGGAAACTAAGAGTCCTCTTCGGCGTTGACAGTAGGGGACTGACAATAAATATTTCAAACAGATACAATATTTTAGGATCAGGGTTTTTTTTCACATGTTCAACAAACGATATTTGATAAACCTTGACAATTCAGTGTGTACCATAGAACTCATTGCAAGCTCTGTGATAAGTTTCCTTTACAATCATTCTTTGTCAATTCATACTTAATTTTAATATTGAAAATGATCTTAAAATTGATGTAAAGACTGCATTCATCCAGATGAAAAATTCCTACAAATTTCAGGAAAACATATTGTTTAGTAATAACTTATTGTTTAGTAATAAGTTAACACTGTAAACTCAGAAAGATGAGTAAACATCACGGTAGATGGGCAAATTTAATAATCATACTTTATCACAACCTTGCATGGTTTTGCAGGAAATCAGCCCAGTTTATAGAACAGAATTTGGCAGAAGAAAAATCTGTTTAAGGACATCATTTCTCTGTTACGATTTGTATAAAAAACAGGTATTGATAGAATTTACTGTAATTTTGATAGAATCAATAACCATTTTGTATGTTAACATCATCGTTATACATGTATGTTGGAATCTGTCATATATATTTTGTGAGAAAACAATGTTAATTTACATTTGAGGTCAGAATATACATATTCTTCAAATGAAAAATTGAAATGGCAATTATCTATTTATTTAGACCTATCTTGCTCCCCATCCACCTGTTTTCTGAATTACAATTGCCTGGTTGATATAGCTCCCCACCTTGCTACAGGACCCTACCAATCATACTAATAGATCTATTTAAATTTCATTTAATAAAGAATTTTTTTAATTCCAACTGGGCTGATGGTATAAAATATTGTTGAAGAGGCCTGATGAATTTTAGAATTAATTTATGGACCAAGACAAGATAAAAACAATACTTAGATGAACCTTTGACTTCTACCTTAAAGTTTCACCCCATAAAAGTTTAACCTTGACCTCATCTTGATGCTGACCTCTACCTTAAAGTTTCATCCCATAAAGTTTAACATTGACCTCATCTTGATGCTGACTTCTACCTTAAAGTTTCATCCAATAAAAGTTTAACCTTGACCTTTTTTTGATGCTGACCTCTACCTTAAAGTTTCACCCAATAAAGTTTAACCTTGAACTCATCTTGATGCTGAATTTCTATCTTAAAGTTTTAACCCATAAACATTTAACCTTGACCTCATCTTGAATCTGACCACAATATGATTGACATGACCAACATACAATGTTACATAGTTGTACATGTAGTTACGAGTGGATTATCCCTGTATGCCACTGTACTTCACAGCTTACATAAATACTGTATCTAAATTATCTATATTATTGTTGTATTTGAAATTAGTCAGTTTTCGTTGCAACTTCTCTTCTAATATTGTAAAAAAATGACACTCATTAATGTTAATGATAAAAATGTATATGTTGTAAGCATTAATTCTACTATTCTAAATCATGCAACCAGTACATATATTTTCTACTAGAATGCGAACATGCACCTTAACAAAGCAATGCATTGATGTTATTTCACCTGCTTAATAAAGTAAATAACTTGTAATTATTGTTGGTAGATAATCTAAGAAGCTTTAAGCCTTAACTCTTATATTATCTTATTTTGGTCCTATACAAAACAGTTATTATGTTTGTTACTGACTAGCTACAGAGATTTGTCAGGTTGATCAACCCAACAAATCCCTGTTGATGGTCAGTAACAAACCTAATAACTAATATTAATCTGTTTGGTAAACTATCTGTAAAGATAAAACACCGCTAAAGACGGTATGGCCGGATTGCAAAGTAAGTTTTTGTCACCAACTGGGTCAAGGTCAATAGGTCAAATAATACAGCATAAATTGAAAGGTTTTGTCAGAGGCAACCTACATGTATAAAATAAAGTTTCTACTGCATACAGTTCCATAGATTTTGCTTAAACAAGGAACTTTAACCAAAATCCTTAACTAGGTCAAAATCCAAGGTCAAGGTCACTAGGTCAAATGTTACGGCATAAATTGAAAGGTCTTGTCATGGGCGAGCTTCATTAATAATATAAAGTTTCTACTGCATACAGTACCATAGATTTTGCTTAAACCAGGAACTTTAATCAAAATCTTTGAGTAGGTCAAAGTCGAAGGTCAAGGTCACTAGGTCAAATGTTACGGCATAAATTGAAAGGTCTTGTCATGGGCAAGCTTCATGTATAATATAAAGTTTCTACTGCATATAGTTACTTAGATCTTGCCTCAACCAGAAACTTTAACCTAAATCTTTAACTAGGTCAAAGTCCAAGGTCAAGGTCACTAGGTCAAATGTTACGGCATAAATTGAAAGGTCTTGTCATGGGCAAGCTTCATGTATAATAAAAAGTTTCTACTGCATATAGTTACTTAGATCTTGCCTCAACCACAAACTTTAACTAAAATCTTTAACTAGGTCAAAGTCCAAGGTCAAGGTCACTAGGTCAAATGTTACAACATAAATTGAAAGGTCTTGTCATGGGCAAGCTTCATGTATAATATAAAGTTTCTACTGCATATAGTTACTTAGATTTTGCCTCAACCAGAAACTTTAACCAAAATGTTTTACTTGGTCAAAGTCCAAGGTCAAGGTCACTAGGTCAAATGTTACGGCATAAATTGAAAGGTCTTGTCATGGGCAAGCTTCATGTATAATATAAAGTTTCTACTGCATATGGTTCCTTAGATTTTGCCTCAACCAGAAACCTTAACCAAAATGTTGACGGCAGACGGACGGACAGACGGACGGACATCGTCAATCTATAGACCGGAATTGCTTTGCAATCCGGCCAAAAATCATGCCAATTTGTAACATCACTATTACATTTACGCTTTATATAAATCACTAGTTGATCATGTAATTATACTAAGAAATTGGTTAACAAAAACACATGTGCAATATGTCAGAATATACACATTGGTTAACAAACACACATGTGCAATATGACAGAATATACACCTGTCTTCCATTCCAGTAATTTATCCGTCAAAGAAACTGAAGGAGTTCAAAAGTGAGCACTCACAGTGGCAGATCCAGCGCCCCCTTTGCCGGGGGGGTCAAGGGGTGAATTTTGCCGATTTTTATTGAAAATGGGCAAAAATATAGGGGTTTTTTGGAAAATTTTGGGTCAGTGCCGGGGGCAGACATCCCCTTCGCACCCCCTGAATCCGCTACTGACTCAAGTTATTTAATAATTATACTTTTAATCAATTATACTTATCATAGATATGCTTCTCTTGCACATCTAAGTATGCATGTAAAAGGGCTTAGGTAATTTAGCTCATACTTCTATTTTTAGACAATGCATACATATGTATTAAGCAAAAATATACATGCCACTTACTACATGTACAGTAATATTCAATCAATGCATAGATGGCTATTTGTGACCTTGAGCTCACTCTGAACTGATTTTGTGATATATTTCTGAATAGTGCACCTACATATATCATGATGTTAGATACTGATTTTCTAAATCTTTCTACAGAGATCTCTAAGTACTGTGTATCTGAGAAAATAAAGGTCTTTTAAAAGGGATATGAACACAATTGGGAAAATTTTTAATGAGAAAAATACAACCTAATTCATGTAAATACATAGATTTTGACATCAGGGCTATCTATTATCAACTTAATTGACAAAATCTACCGGGTGGTTAGCAAGAAAATGATTTTGAAAATATTGTTTATTAAATATTACCTACACATTGTGTGTTTTGTATATAACAGTATACTGTCATATGTCTTCAACAAGAGTAATGTTCATAAGTGAGTGTTTGATTGTTCTGTAAGCGTGTTCTAGGAAGTGATTTATATGCTGCCTCTTACTAATGATGGGAGATTCAACACAGTTGCTGTGTATAGTCATAGTCAATTTTTTTCTTTATCTTTAAGGCATTATGGGTATAATACTCTACTTCCAGTTGTTTTGATAATAGAAAAATTAAAAAGTGGCCGAAGACGCACGACTTCGGCAATGTTCGTGACCATACATTTTCACGAGTTGAATGAAACATTAAAAGATATCAAATATCTAAAGGTATGTAAGATATGGAAGTACACAATCTCTAGACTTTCCCTGATATTGCTATTATACCTCTAATACCTTAATACAATAATCCTAGTCAACCATGTTTAAGGGTCTGTAAACTTGTGTGTAAAAATGAACATTGTTATTAATAAATTTATCCTTTACTTAATGTAAGGTCATTGAATGTTATAATTATTCTGACTATTTGTGATTAAACTAAGTTCTTCCCTACATTTAATTTTTTTGACACTGCTAATCATTTCGTAGGAAAATGCATTAAAATATTAACCTAAATATTTTAGTCTGAAAAAATGGCAGGAAAATACTATTATATCCACTCATCTTTTAAAACTAGAAGCAAAAAGCATAGCACCCTCCCCTTTTTGATTCAAGGATCCCTCCCTCCCCCTATTGATTTAAGGATATAAAATTTCAATCATGAATAACTATCAGAATCAAGATTGAAATTATGGGCATTTCAGAGTTAAATGCATTTCAAAGTTAAATGCAAACCTTTGATTAAAGTGATCAAATGTTAGAACAGTAGATGCAGTTCAGCATGAAACAAATGTGAGAAAAAGGTACATACAAGATTTTCGCATCCTGAATTCCTCCACTCTTGCCGTTTCCAATCAATGCCATCTGAACATCTCTTGAGTTTTCCACACCATTTGCAGTTAAACTCATCGTCTTGCGTTACACAAGTTTCACAGTCTTTTGCTATATTACATGCTAAAAAAAATATGACAGAATGTATCTATTAGGAGAGTGAAAATTCAATACCTATAAATAAGTACAACTATTAGTTTGAGTGGAGAAAGCAAGTGGCACAAGTGTAACTTTGCCACTACTTGACGACCATGCCTGTCTTTTCAAATTGGCCAATACTTATCATTCAATGAGTAATTTTGCGAGTAATTCATCAAGTAAATGTCATTTCAGGACACTTTAGGTTGTTTGTCACAATAAATGAATATTTGTGAACTAATTTGGCTTCTTTTAAAAAATCATTCCAAGGAAAGCATGTGTCGCCTGCAAAACATAGCGACACATAGGAATCACTTTTATAGGGTGTGACATCCAAGTGTGACAGACAAGTGATCCCTAAGTGTCGCTACGCTTCGCAGGCGACACAATTAGGTACTGTATGTGTACTTATTTTAGCAAAATTCATATTTTAACTGACTTAGCGCTGCTAATTAAAGAATATGCTTAATCATGAATCTCTTATAGATTAATGTGGAAAATAAGTCAAAGTGCTAATTCATGATTAAGCCAATATGTTAATTTACCAAATTCTGCTCTGTTTCTACTAAAATTTTATTGTGCTAAAATAAGTAGATGTACAGTATATAAGGATTAATAAAATCAATCATCCTATGACGTGATCGGGAACAAGGAAATTAAACCCAAAAGCCCAGGATTTGCTTGTACTAAAAGGTTGAATATCTGTGTTACTGATCACATCTGATGATGGATTCTATTACGTACAGTAATCACCATCAAAACTTGCAACAAAAATACCATCAGAACAAAGTGGTGTCACATTAAACATTTCAAAACAAGATGGAATTCCAACAAGGGACAGATTTTAAGGAACATTTTTGTCCCATTGGGAATTCTGGTGATTATGTATGTACATTGAAGAGAAATATTGTACATACTTACTGGTTAAAGGTTCTAAAATGACAACAGTATTTTCTGTTATAAGAGTTGAATTGATTTCTACTCGATGATATTCATATATAGTTCTTCTTTGCACACCTGAAAGCAAATAAATAACTTTTTAAGTTAAATATGCATTGCTTAAATTGATGAAAATTGATATTTTGAAACTGTCATGGACAAATTTTAATTTGTTCAACAGAAAATTAAATCAAAAGTATATAATTAAATAATGTAAATTTTATATGCTTCATAGTATTAGTTTTAATCACACATGACGGAAATTCAGCTGTTCCTAGTACAAATCTAAAGCCACATGGTCACATTCTGCCATAGGTGTATAGGAATGTGCAGTCTATGTGGAAAAACATAGGCAAACTTTGGGGATCCCTATGTTGTTTGTTCGTTATAAGTACTTGGTCTGTATGGATTTGGGAACGCGGAGACAAGACAGCAGTTTTAGTGCATGCAGAACTTTCTCTGCATTCCTGTCTACATGCAGTCTACGGATTCATCAAGAAATACAACACGCATGTTGCAAGTATGTTTTAAGTATGTGCAGAGCATTTGTCTGTAAGGAAGTGAGGATCCTCTGCGATTACCTTGAAGACATACAGAGATTGAACACTGTAAGCAAGTTGCACGCATGTTGTAAGCACGTACAATGCATTAATGCAATTCACTGTGACGAAACTATTGAAAGGAACGTGTTGCATTTCGCATGTAAACGTCTGTGATGTCACAATGTATAAGACCTTAAGAAACATGCCATGAAGGCTGTTCCATCCTGCAAACTGAACCCGCAGTAATCTTAATTTAATCATCAACTTTTTACCTAGAAAAACACAATTTTAGAAAACAAGAATGAAACTGACAACTGTGGCCCATATATACAGAAAAAATGTCATAATTTGTGTTTTGTTACACACAACAAGGGCACTTATCACATGGAATTCATGAGCGCACATTACATGTACGATAAATGCACTTGCTGCGTGTTGCATAACCGTAACAAAACACAAATTAAGACACTTATTCTCTAATGGGAGTCCACTTTTGCACCTCTTCCAAATCTGAAATCCTCTTATATCTAATATCCTTTTATCCTTAATTCATTCTTCTTTTTCCACTCTCTTTCATATCTTCCTTCTACATTTTGTCAACTTCTGTCTTACAATCCCCTTCTCACATTTGCCCCTCTTTATTATTTGACCATAATTCTCTTATATTCTATTGTCTCCCCATTTTCCTTATGTTCATCATGACTCCCCTTTCTCTACTCCTCTATGAATTCTCCCCATAGTTACCCTCTCTAATATACCCTTGTCTCTCCCTCTTTCTGAATTCTATTCCCTCCCTTCCATCCTTATAATTCCCATTCTTGTCCTTCAATTCTCTAACATTCTACTATCATGATTTCATTCTCTCATCTCAAACAGCATGAAGAGCTCAGTATACCACTTGTTCATTTCTTTCTTGTCCTAACATTTTATCTTATACTTGGAAATAGCTTTTAGTATGAACTTTTAGTGAATCAGGAACTCTGTGGAAACTTTCTTGTCTATATAAATTGCTACTTCAGTAAAAACATATAATTTTGAACTTTCAAAAAAGAAAGTAATGATTGACAAAATGCTCTTTGCATTCAAAAATTTTCAATACATTTTGCAATCATGCTTACAAACTTTATTCTCTGTTGTTTGGACAAAAAAAAAAACATTCTGGCATGCAAAGATTAAGTTTTGATACTAAAACGTACAAATACTAAGGACTTCTTAATCTTCAAAAGGATGCGAATGATTGAAAAAAAAAAGCATCATGCCTGATAGAAATCATTAATGAACTGCAAATATTTTTAAGTCAATTAACATTATGCACATATCACAATTCCAATTTTCATTGCTCTCGCCATAATGTTTGAAGAAAACTGAAAAGTAGAACTGTTGTAAAGGATATCCTCTGCTGCTGTGGCATAGGCAAATCTATTTTTGACCTTAAACCTGCGGCAAAAAAATGTATGCGTTTAAAGTTAATACACAGTTTTTGTCCGGGAACTGCTAAAAGAGTCCTTGACCTTTGTTCTTCGACCAAAGACTCAAAAGTAATCCACCTTTCATCTTAGGCGATCTTTTTGTGATGTTTAACCACTGTAAGCCAAGAATTAATGGAGTTACAGTGTAAGTTACTGTTTTCTGTGCAAAAAAAGGACTGATCTTGAGCCTCCTTATGGACATTTTTACAAGATGTCTCTGCACTGTAGGGGTATAGTTAATCAAGTGAAGGTGCACAATCATGTTTTTCTTGCATGCTTGGTTTGGCTATTTGACCCCCAACCTTCTTTGTTCATTGATAAAGTTTGTGAGAAGCTTCATCGTTGAAAGTTAGGAATTACTCAAGTGATGATATAGAAAAAATGCATGTATTTCATATATTCTAAGTTTGACCATGACCTTTACCCTTATGACCCCAATATCAATAGGGTTCCTTGATGTGTTTTTAGCCTGTAGACCACTAGAGCTTACATGTAATATTAGTCTAACCTGAATAGAACAAAATATAAAAAATATGACTTTTATAGAATAAAATAAAACAATGATAAATTGTAGGTAGTTAATTTCTGAAATTTGTAAAACAAAGTATTCAATTCCACTGTCACAGAAGTTTTAATACTTTCATCTCTCAATCTCAGATATGAAGCCTATTACTGCATTCTGATGTATTGATATGGTATCTATTCTTGTTAAGTCCTAATATATGGTTATTTTCTGATCTGTTTTTGTTTTCCTTGAAGATCTTTTCTTTTCAATGTCCTCTCAACATTGAATAAATTTTCGTCAGAAAATAATAGCTCATGATTTCATAATGCTTTGAAGCTTTGCAGATCCCTTAAAGTGATAAAAATTAAGTTTCATAAAGATACCATCAAATACAAAATACTATGCCAAAATAGCATTAATTTAGATATCCTTAATAATCTTAACCAAATTGTATTCACAGCATGGAATTCGTCCAAACAGTACAGAAAGCTTGTACTAAATGCCCTCTACTAAGTTTGTGCTTTTCTATATGGTCTGTTAATAAATATAGCCAACATTTGCTCAAATTATCCAACATAGATAGACTTGACATAGCATCATCAAACCTTACTAGGAGTAAGTACTAATGTCCTCTACTTAGCAGAAAGCAGCCTATTCACAGCATCTAGCAAAAACTTCCTCAAACACACCTTCATATAAATTAAAAATATGATTTCATACAGTTGAAAAAATTTTAAATTTAAACTTTATTTATTTTACAACGTTCAACAAACAAGTTACACAACTTATATCAATGTCTCAAGTTGGCTCAGATGTTGGCGTGAGGGGGTCCAAGGAGCAGGAGGAAACCGGAGTACCCGGAGAAAACCCCCCTGCCGAGGCCTGATGGAGTGATGTGACTCAATATGACATATAAAGTTAAAATGATCATGATGCATCAATACTTGTTAATCTTGTTAATATGGATAGGTACATAGTTACTATAAAATTGTCATGTCAAACAAAAATTTACTCAACTAAATAACAATAACTTTGGTTCATTATGGCAGTCATAAATAGATGAAAACTTTAAACATATGCCGAGACTTGTACACTCCATTCATACACGTATGTAATAATCATGCCACATATCTCATGGTTACCTTTATGATCATCATGATATTTATGCTCGCTCCCATTTCTACCCAAAACTGCAATCAAGCAGTTTAATATACAATGTAAAATGTTCAATATTCTCAATTTACATAATGTACAAGTATATTAAAAGTATATACATGTATATTCATTCAAAGTAATGCCGATTTACCAAATCGATGATTTTTCAATATTTACCATCAAAGAACAAATATCCATTGATAAATATAAACCTTTGCTAAACAGAACATGAAAATACACCCACATCCATGAAAATATTTGTCCACTTTATCTGATATTAGCATTTCCTTTAGATATTATTGATACAACCATCTATTTACACACTTTCAGCGAGGAGTGCATAGTAATCTCATTCACAAATTATGATTATTATCAATGTACCATTGCATGTATTATATCTATAGTGCTTGTACGAATATTACATTATTATTGTCTGAGGAGGCTTAGAATAAAGCCGAAATAAAATGTAAAACTAAACATCGCTATTTTGTGGTACTTAAGCTTTTTTACATATTCAATTTCTTAACTTTGGATCCATTTTTTCTGATTTGTGATACATGTACATAATTATATAATTTATCTAATGATCATTAGACTGTATACTGCAAGAAATGAATTGCTTTTCTCTACCTGTTTTCCTATATATGTCTGGATACTTCAAACCAGACACATGGACCGACAGACAAACATACGCATCACTAATTCTCCTTCCATAAAAGGCAGTAAGGTTATAAACCTTTTCAGATGTAATCAAAGACATTATAAAGTTACTTTAGCAACAGTATGATTTCTAGCAGGTCTACATAAATTTAAGCATAGTTTGAATGAGAAAATGTATAATTACCTTTCTAGACTATATGTGTAAAAGATTTGAACAAATTACTAGTATTGTGCCAAGATCTAATTTCCAATTTGAAACTATTGAGAGAGATTATTATAAGAATTGTTCATGTTTTTGAGCATAATCATAATGTAAATTCAAAGAGGTTGAATAAACGTAGCTTGTACGCAACTTGTTGCCCTCCATTTTACACCTACATATATTATTCATGTGGAACAGTAAAAGCATACATTGTTACGCGTATTTTCAGCATGCCTTAGGTATAATTATACTTGTATACATGTATACACATGCCTTAGGTATAATTATGTACTTATCAACACACAATTAACCTCTATAGCTTCTATATTTTTCACCTTGACATCACTAAAACTTTCTTCAGTATTTCATTATTTACCTTGATTTTGATTTACTATGCTTTTCTGGCGTTCATTGCATTTGTTGTCATATACATCGTCTTTTTTTTTACACTGGATAAAGGCCAAGGGGCAGAAATTTTGTGTATTTGAGTGTTTGTGTTTTTATTTCATGTACCATCCCTTCCATACTTCAATCTACTGCATTCCTGGATTGTTTTAAGCTATCAAGAGGGCAGGTGGTAGAGAATACTTCAACAAGAATGTTTGTATCTGCCAGGTGAATTCTCTAGATTTCATTTAGCTTTATGTTTATACACTTACCAGAGACTACAGAATCAATGTAAAACGCATCAGACAACCCAACTTTAACTGGATGGTTACCGGCTTCTATCTCTAACACTTTTAAAGGCACCTAAAATATAAAATTATGAAGGATATGAAGAAGCATTATGAGTAGCTTGAGCTTACATAATGAGAATAAATTTTTCAACATGATTATTACATTCTAACTCCTAAACTGAAATCCTAATTTTCCGATTTTCATTGGTTGTTTGCTCCTAAGTTACAGCTGTAAAACGAGAACATACTAGGCTTTGACATTGCTAATGTCACAATTCACCTTATATTCACAAAAATATAGATTGCATTAGAATGGGAATAACTAGATACTGACGTTTATAATGTTTGTGGATGGTAAATGCTGATTTTATGGTGCAAACATCCGTTTTTCTGGCTCCGCTAACGCGTTACCAGAAAAACTCAAATGGCGACCGTAAAATCAGCATTTACCATCTGCAAACATATGACAACAGAAACTAGTTATTCCCTAAATTAAACAAGCAATTATTACCTGAAGATGGGGTGATTTGAAAATAAACAATGTTTAAACAAAAACTAATGTAAAATCTTCATATGAATTTGAATTTGAATTTGAATTTTATGTTTCCTATCTCTTCAGATTGATAATTATTAAACCCATTGGTCATCAAAATGTACATAGCAAATAACTAGCTTACACTTTACAGTACTGTACTTACAACTTTATATGAGAAAACTATGGTTCCATTTTTGTGTAAAACTGTCTGGAAATAAAAAGGATTTGCTGAAAGTAAAGAAACATAAAATTAGTATAAGTTACTAGGAACTTCATGGACTGTTCATCTCAGTAAGTTCATCAACAAATAATTAAGTTATTTCTGTGGTGTCTGTATAACGTCTATACAAATGTACAGAGTGAAATTTTATCTTTAGCTGTATACAGTTTACTCTCGTTAACTCAAACTCTGTTAACTTGAATTTCAACATTTTAAAAGTCCCTAATCTCTTTCGATTGGTTTCTATTCATTTTTACTCCTGATAACTCGAATTCTGATAACTTAAACTTTTTGTGGAGTTGAACTAGTTTTAAGGTCCCACAACTCATTTTACATTAGAAATTTACCTTGTTAAGTCGAACCACATATAAATTTAATCCTCAAACAAAAATCAATTAATTATAGGAGTAAGATAGGTATACGAATAATTAGAGCAGTTGCATTTAGTTTACTTTACCACTACTTTTACCTCACCTCTACGCTTCAGTGGTCACTGCGGTTAGGGGTTACATAATCTTGGTCTCGAGTATTGACGACTACAGTTAACTTTTAAAGCTGACCTACCCTGACGTTTTGCGGGTACATTTCATATATCTTAGACATAAAACTTACGGGTACATTTTATGTAAATTTCCCCTTTTCGGACGAAGAAACATTAAGCATTGTAATTTTTGTTACATAAATAAATGATCTTTCCGTCTGCATGTCCGTCCGTCTGATGATTATACTTTCACATTAAAATGGTAAAAAAGTGACAGGTCAGCTTTAAAAGGTAACTGTAGTTGGATCGCCTCAGGACAGGTGTGTATTGAACAATGTAAAGCCATGGCTGTGAAATATTCTATTAACGTGTGCGGACTGGTACCTTTCGAGACAAAATACCAGATAAAAAGCATACACTCACAATTAATTCGAGATTGCCAAAGGTATCCTGTCATACTGAAAAAAAGTTCCACTACGGCTTTATTACTCGAAATGAAAAACGGCTCAAATGGATCTATTTAAACCAAGACTTAGCTATAATAGCTCACATTCCCGTCTCCCCTGACTTGTACAGTGGATATGTGCCTTAAATAAAATTTCAGAATAATACCTGTCATTGACAACAATACAAAAATTGTATGTTTGTGTGTTTTCGCCTAACTGGAGGGTGTCTTTTTTTAAAACACCAGGATGGAAAACGAATTTTAAATACCACGGCCTAATCCCTAACCACAGTGACCACTGAAGCGTAGAGGTGAGGTAAAAGTAGAAGTAAAGTAAGAAGTAAAATAAATGCAACTGCTCTATTGATCCTTTCTTCCCATGGGGTAGAATAAACATACATTCAAGGTAGCTTGATCATTTATAGTAGACAACACAAAGGTTTGCAAACTGTGAAAGTGAACGGGGACTAAGTCTTATTGAAAGTCGATTGCTAGTCATGTACTCAGCAAGTCGAACTCCTGATAAGACGAACTATTTATGGTGGTCCACTGAAGTTCGACTTATGGAGAGTAGACTGTATCTATATATGCCCATTCATTTGAATAAAATTTATGCCTTGTTCACATGAATGTGCATTAAATCTTATTTGCATCAGATTTGAAGCGCATTATTTTAATGCGAATTAGATTCGCATTGCGATTACACAGCCAATTCTAATGCGCATTAGATTTTGGTACAAATTGCATTGATCAGCCATAATATAGCCATAATTTTCAAATCAATAAAGGGCGGAATTTATTCCAACTCATTGTGTTTTTCATATTTTTTCATCATCGTAAGTTAAGTTCCAGCAAGGCTAAATAATCACATGATGTCATTAAGAGATAAAATGATGTCATAGTACAATGTTACTTTACGTAAGTCAAAAACGCATTTCATTGCATAATGAACTAGATGATATTTTGGCCTCTTATTCTATGATTAAAGGTCCAAGGGGGGTTGAAATTGTCAAGTTGTGGTCTATACATACTGTAAAACTTAAGCACATCATATACGCATGCGCTACATTTAATATGAATTAGATTCGCTTTACGTTCACATGACAATCTAATGCGCATTAAATCTAATGTGAATTAACGTAATGTGCATGAAATTTGTCATGTGAACGCAACCAAAATCTAATGCGAATTAAATTTGATTTAATGCACATTTAAAAATCTTCCATGTAAGCAGGGCATTACACTGTGATTATAGGAATACATGTATAACCGCGATGGCTTGATTTGGAATATGACGTCATAGTAACTTGGCTTGATTTGAACTATGACGTATGTAGTAACAGAGCCTTAGCAATAGAGTTTTAAACATATCTTAACATCATTTTCAGCGTGAAAAATGGAATGAAAATATATATAATAACTGTCTTTTGGAATGTAATTATACTGTGATAATTAACCTACAATGGATCCAGGAATTATGTTCCAAAATGCGCGTTAGCCTAACATAGTGGCACTCGACATTAGTGACGCCACTACGTTTGGCCTGTTCAAATATTACATCGCCAGTTTTGAACTTGAAAATAAACAATGCTAAAATGCTGTAAACTTGATAAATAAATGGTAATTTAATCAAATTATAAGAAAAGACTGTAAATAATTTTTCTGTCTATCAAATGTACAGACAAAAACCGATTTACATACAAAGCAGATTTATTATAGTTTGGGAATCGGTTTTTGTCTTATATACAACAGAAAAATTATTACAGTCATTTCTTAATTAGATATTTACATACAAAAAATGGTCACAAATTTTTTTCTAATACCCTAAAGTTACAGAAAATAAGGTGTTCAAACAATATTATGAATTTTCTTCAAATGTTTTACTCACTGTGATTTTGATCTTGAAGGAAAATATTTCTCCATTCAATGACAAAACTGTCCGCTGTAAAATGAAAATAACAAGTTAAGCATTTTTTCTACGTACAAACATAAATAACTTGAAAGGGGTGTGCGTGTGCTTAATCCTTAAATAGACCATTTTCATGTTACCGCTAGATTTGCATTTCAGACACTCCAAGACCTGAAATCACAGCATTTGATGGTATTTTTCATTATGACGTCATAAATCAGTTTTAACGTCACAGTAAAAAGCTATGTCAAATGTTGTGATGCCGGGTCTTAGCCTGTGTAAAGTTCAAGTCCAGTAAAAAGCTATGTCAAATGTTGTGATGCCGGGTCTTAGCCTGTGTAAAGTTCAAGTCCAGTAAAAAGCTATGTCAAATGTTGTGATGTCGGGTCTTAGCCTGTGTAAAGTTCAAGTCCACTGTGGTAATGTGACAATCACCTTATTGGGCCAGCTGTATTTTTCATGAAAATTGATTTTAGGTAAATAAAGATGGATTTGCAAAAACAGTGACTACTATAGAGCACCTGCCATTTGGTGGGGCTCTAAAACTGTAAGATTCTCAAGGATCGTATATACCTAATGAGATTGTTCTGCCAGTAAAATATTCACTTGCCCATAATTACTGCTCCATCAACAAGTAAATCAAATTGTCGTCTCCACAGCTATTACTAATGCACAATTATTTACCATCCAATAGAAATCACAAAATTACAACAGTGTGCTCTCTCTGGTAATACAGAAAGATTTTGTATGGTTTGAATCAATAAAATGGGAGAGAGAAAATATCAAGTCAAATAGAACTCTACTGGGTTCTTACAATAATGCATCAATCAACAACTTATTTTTCAGATGTTCTTTCTTTTTCCCTACTTTTAATATCTTACTTCAAAAATCTACAGCAATCTTAAACAATCTTGAATGAATTTTATTTTATTGGTACATGTACTTAAATATAACAAAGGCCAAGGATATAGATTTCATGAAATATCTGATAAATAGATGAAAACTAAAGGAATATACAGTTTTTGTAAGCTACTGTCCTGTTCACTAATTCCAGAGCACCCTGTTTTCTCGATTTTCTCTGAAACATGATACTGTCATCTTCCAAAAAGATATCAATCTTATAGTACCCTTTTAGTCGTAACAGAAAATACCATTGTTTTGGCTGTGTGTTAGTTTAGTTAGAAACAGGACGGAAAATAATAAGTCTACGGGGATTTTCCATAGTAAAATTGCTAAAAATGTGTGACGTCGGAGGCTTTGACGTCACTGTTTACTATTGTTGACACGGAGAACAATATGGCGGCGGCTTGAAATTAACATGGGAATTTCCCGTAGACATTTTATTTTTCATATTGCGGTTTGAAGGCAGCTGATAGGGTAAATTGAAGTTAATTTCCAGTTATGACTAAAGGAGGTCGATTCTTGGAAACAATAATGTATAGCAAAATTCTTCAGACGACAGAATAAATCGCCAAAACAGGGTGCTCTGGATTTAGTGAACAGGACAGTAGACAAATTTTCTATCACAAAGGGTGTATATAGGAATTTTGTTTTATTTTGACATCCAGAACAAAGAGATAATTCTGTGTAATCAGACTTTCTGATTATTCTGGTGTATTCTAGCACGTATAGCTTCAGCACTTCGTATAGGAAGCTTTTTCTCAGTTTCTCATTTAACAATCCAATTCTTTGTAGGCCACATAAATCTATTACAGTGAATATCAGCCAATTCTGAGCTCATAAAGTCATTTACTGTACCTCATGACTCAACATTGCATGATCCTATATGGTATTTCTAGGAATTATCTTTGCATATAACCCTTAAATGTGTCCATCACTTCTAGTTAGATTTTCCTCTGAAAGCATTATTGATTCTGGTAAACCATGCAACATGCCTTATTTGTAGTCTACTTTAACATCATATGCAGCATAAAATTACCTTTATTAAAATGTTCCTATGTTGAACTTGCACTGCTGCACTTAGTAAAGAGTTTTTAATTTTTACTTCCTTTGAGATTTTCATAAAAACTGAGATATTGCCATGGGAATTAACAATAAAAAATAAGCTTCAGTATTAAAATAATAAATATTCCCTACATTACTCTGCAATAGACCTTCTTCATATTACCGTTAGACTTGCATTTTAGACACTCCAAGACCCGACATCACTACTTTTGACGTTATCTCTAATTGTGACGTCATGATTCAGATACGACGTCACAGTTAAAAGTTACTTCAAATCTTGTGATGTCGCGTCTTAGGATGTGTAAAATACAAGTCAACTGCGGTAATGTGAAAATTGTCTATTACCTGGACTTTTTGACCATTAGAATCAATAGGTGTCATTAGAGAGGTTTAGTTACAAGTACTCTCAACATGTACGTATGATGTAGTCATTTACACGTCACTGTTAGACGTCACAATCCGTACAATACGGACACCCCATCTTAGAAGACCTAGCAGTGAAATAAGGTAACTTCTGGAAACATGTGTACTTACTAAAATCTTTGTAAATGATATCTGAATCATTGCCCAGCCTTGTATCAAAATTTGCCATCAGAGGTGCAATATATTGTGTGGCAGTTAACCACTGATGTAGAAACGGGCTCATGTATAGAAAACCTGAAAATATGAAACATATACATGTATAACTAAACTGTCTTAATGTACTGGCACAACAATCAGTCTGGATGAATGAATAAAACTTCTTAATTTAGTATAGATGCATACGAAACATTTTCCCTTTTTAGCTCACCTGAGCCATAGGCTCAAGTGAGCTATTGTCATAGTGTTGCGTCCGTCGTCGTCGTCGTCGTCGTCCGTCGTCCGTCGTCGTCGTAAACTTTTCACATTTTAAACTTCTTCTCCAGAACGGCTGAAGGGATTTTGATGAAACTTGGTAGGTATGAAGTACTCATGGTCCCCTACAAGTGTTGTTGTTTTTCGTCCGGATCTGTCAACAGGTGGCGCCACCACAGCCAAAAGTAGGTCAAGGGGGGTACCCTCCTTTGACAAACTTCTTCTTCAGAACCGAAGCATGTATCGACAAACCGAAAGCATCAGGATGATCTAGAGAGATGTCTTAAGAAGTGTTGTTATTTTTGGTTCCACTTCGAAGTCAAATTTTTGACACGTTTTTGACGTCTTTTCGGACTTTGTCAGAAATGCACATTTTTGCACTATTTCTTTAAATAACTCAATAAGTGTATGATTTTACACACTCATTTACTACATATTTATCATATTTAACTTACTTAATGCTTTGATATGTATTTTATGCTTAAAATTTATTTTTTTGATTTTTTATGAATTTTTTTCTTATGTAAAAAGGAAGGGGGGGGGGGGTTGATTTTCATACATTTTCTGCTTCTTTTCTATAACCACTCTTCAGATTGTCATGACAATTTGTAGGTATGAGGTACTCATGCATGGTACCCTACAAGTGAAAGAATTTTGTCAAGATATCCACTTTTGGATTTTTAAGGAATATTTTTTAAGATTGTACATAGGTATAATGTATGTTTTCCATGCCAAATGGACCCATGGGGAGTAGCTTCAAACCCCGGCGGGACCCCAACAATTTTTTTTTCCCTTTTTCAGTTTTTTTTTTCTCTTTTTATTTTTATATTTATCGCTAGAAATGAAACTGTGAAAGAATTTTGTCAAAATATCAACTTTTAGATTTTTAATGATTTTTTAAATAAGACAAGCTATAGCTAGTTTGGCTTTGTGTACTTATTTTCATACTTCGAATTAACTTGGCCACATACGCTATCAAATATACGCTGAATTTATTTTTAAGATGTTGACTTTTTGTGTCGCCTGCGAAGCACAGCGACACTTAGGGATCACTTTGTCTGTTGTTCGTCTGTCCGTCCATCCGTCCCTCCGTCTGTCTGTCACACTTGGGTGTCACACCCCATAACTTTTGATTGGTAAGTGATAGGGCTTTGATATTTCACATGTGTATTCCTTGTGACAAGACCTTTATACACATATCATAATTTTTGACCTTTTGACCTTGACCTAGATATTTGACCTACTTTTCTAAAAATCTAATATTGGCTATATCTCTTGATTGATTAGTGATAGGGCTTTGATATTTCACATGTGTATTCCTTGTGATTAGACCTTTCTACACATATAATGTTTGACCTTGTGACCTTGATCTAGATATTGACCTACTTTTCTAAAAATCTAATATTGGCTATATCTCTTGATTGGCAAGTGATAGGGCTTTGATATTTCACATGTGTAATCTTTGTGACAAGACCTTTCTACGCAAACCATATTTTTTGACCTCGTGACCTTGACCTAGATATTTGACCTACTTTTCAAAAAATCTAAGATTGGCTATATCTTTTGATTGGTAAGTGATAGGGCTTTGATATTTCACATGTGTATTTCTTGTGACAAGCCCTTTTTTCACATACTATATTTTTTAACCTTATGACCTTGACCTAGATATTTGACCTACTTTTTAAAAAAAACCAAGATTGGCTATATCTATTGATTGGCAAGTGATAGGGCTTTGATATTTCTCTTGTGTATTCCTTTTGACAATACCTTTCTACACATACCATAATTTTGATCTCATGACCTTGACCTAGATATTTGACCTACTTTTCAAAAAAATTAAGATTTGCTATATCTTTTGATTGGTAAGTGATAGAGCTTTGATATTTCATATGTGTATTCCTTCTTGTGACAAGGCCTTTCTACACATATCATAACTTTTGACCTCATGACCAAGACCTAGATATTTGACCTACTTTTCAAAAAATCTTAGATTGGCTATTTCTTTTGATTGCTGAGTGATAGGCTTTGATATTTCACATGTGCATTCCATGTGACAAGACCTTTCTTCACATACCATCATTTTTAGCTCACCTCGACGAAGTTGAGTGAGCTTATGCTATAACCCCACGCGTCCGCGTCCGTGTCCGCGTCCGCGTCTGGTTAAGAAGTTTGGGGTAGCTCAGTATCTGACAAAGTACTAACGCTACAGTAACCAAACTGGCACAAGTGATTCATCTTTGGATGCTGAGGTGAACCCATGCATCGTATGCAGCATCTGACCTACATTTTCCGCTTGAGTGACTTGGTTAAGAAGTTTGGGGTAGCTCAGTATCTGACAAAGTACTGATGCTACAGTAACCAAACTGGCACAAGTGATTCATTTTTGGATGCTGAGGTAAACCCATGCATCGGATGCAGCATCTGACCTACATTTTCCGCTTGAGTGACTTGGTTAAGAAGTTTGGGGTAGCTCAGTATCTGACAAAGTACTGATGCTACAGTAACCAAACTTGCACCAGTGATTCATCTTTGGATGCTGAGGTGAACCCATGCATCGGATGCAGCATCTGACCTACATTTTCCGCTTGAGTGATTTGGATAAGAAGTTTGGGGTAGCTCAGTATCTGACAAAGTACTAATGTTACAGTAACCAAACTTGCACAAGTGATTCATCTTTGGATGCCGAGATGGACCCATGCATCAGATGCAGCATCTGACCTACTTTTTCCACTTGAGTGATTTCGCTTTTAAAAGCCAATATTGAGCAGAGTATAAGTGCTACATGTACCAAACTTGCATATTGGATGTATCTTTGATCAAACTTTCATAAAATGACCTTGACCTACTTTTTCCGCTTGAGTGATTTTGCCTTTAAAAGCCAATATTGAGCAAAGTATAAGTGCTAGATGTTCCAAACTTGCATATTAGATGTATCTTTGATCAAACTTTCATAAAATGACCTTGACCTACTTTTTCCGCTTGAGTGATTTTGCCTTTAAAAGCCAATATTGAGCAAAGTATAACTGCTACATGTACCAAACTTGCATATTGGATGTATCTTTGATCAAACTTTCATAAAATGACCTTGACCTACTTTTTCTGCTTGAGTGGTTTTGCCTTTAAAAGCCAATATACATGTACTAAGAAATATGTTTGAATTGAATTTTGCTGTCACGAGGTGAGCTTCGTAATCTGTGATTACCTATGTTTTACCTCGTGCACTTGCCCTATATATTTGACCTACTTTTCAACAAATCTATGATTTGCTATATCTTTTGAGTGGTAAGTGATAGGGCTTTGATATTTCACATTTGTATTCCTTATGAAAAGACCTTTCTAAACATTCCATAATTTTTAACCTAGTGACCTTGCCCTTGATATTTGACCTAATTTCAATAAAAAAAAAATCCGCTACGCAGGCGACACAAGCATTCCTTGGATTGCTTTTTTTTCATACATGCATATTTCAGAACAATTTCCCTATTTAATGATTATTTTCTCTGTCTTATTTCTGTATCTATGGTAAACATAGTCGCCATATATCTTGTGTTACAGATTTGATTGGTTCAATACCTCCTTGCCCCTTTAGTAGGGGTAACTACAGGAAATAAAAAGGTGCACACTAAAAATTTTGACTGACTTGAAATGCCCGGAAGTCTGTAAAATTGGTCTTTTTTGATTGCGAATCTTTGGCACGCATAAAAATGTAAAGAAAAAGGGGGGGGGGGGGTCATGCATGTCCTTTTTTCGCAAATTTCACTTTTTTTACAGGAACTCTGCGTCCTCATCGAAAATGTTCCGAATTTTGCATATTTTCAAACCTATCTGTAGATTGCATAAAAGACAAGATCAAGTTCGAAGTTAAATTTATCACGACTATTGATTCAATATGCTAAAAATACATTTCCAAGCACCGCATTTCAGCATATTTACCGAAAATAATTTGTCCAAGTGGCTTCACTGGGTCATGAGGTTTGATACACCGTACACTGCTGTTTGGAAAATAAATTGGCTCAATTTCTGCACAACTCACTAGAATTAATATTGTCCGCTAACAACTTGTCTGTGTTAATTGGATTAACACGATTTTGACTGTACGTTACATGTATTAAGATGAAATCAATACTATTCAAAAGCTCTCATTCATAGATTTCTGTATAATTTAATATGAATAAAGGCAAAACCGAAAAGTCTTTGTTTTTATGCTTCCGGAATCAAAGATACGGGGGCATATAGTTTTTGGCCTGTCCGTCTGTCTGTTTGTCCGAAAAACTTTACATTGGGCATAACTTTTGATAGGAAGGTGATAGAGCTTTCATATTTCACATGTGTATTCCTTGTGACAATACCTTTCCATTGATACCAAAATTTTTGACCTCGTGACCTTGACCTTGACCTTTGACCTACTTTTCAAAAACTTTAACATTGGGCATAACTTTTGAATGGTTAGTGATAGGGCTTTCATATTGTACATGTGTATTCTTTGTGACAAGATCTTTCCATTGATACCAACATTACTCTGACCCTGACCTCTCACATACTTAACAGAAAATGGTGTTTATACCAACAAAGATGCCACCGCGGGGCATTCGTGTTTCACAAACACAGGCTTTATTATTTTCTGGCATACTAGCTATTAATAATGAAAGGTTTGGTGTTCAATTTTAAATAAACTTAATTTATGAAATCATTTCATTGTTTTATTCTGTTTCTGTTGCACATTAATGTGGAATTTTACAAAATGATTTTATTTTTGATGTTGCATAATCGAACTATACTAGCTGGGCATATGACTTTGGATCGCATAATCCATCTTTTCAAATCAGTAAAAAAAGTTGTTGTTTTGAAATGTGACTATTTTCTCTTGTTTGTACTTTTAAAGGTTGTCTGAAAAAAAAACTTGTCTGCATCCGGCAAAAATCTTGTTAGAAAGGTTGTGGGCTAAAATCCTGGTACTGGCACTATCAGTATTCAATGTCAGTATGTCAATTAGAGCGTGCATGGGTATCAGGTGAGCGTTGTGCCCCCTGGGGCTCTTGTTTCTTTCTACTTTGATTTTTTATCTAATTTATTCATTCATTTATCTATTTTTGGCAAAATGATGTGTACGCAGTTGCATACTTGCGTATGGGCAGCTACGCACCTGGTGTAATCCAAGATTACAAAACTTTTTATAAACAGGTGACTTCCTTTATTATTCAAACAAAGGGTGCATATGAGCTAAAACTTGTCAAAAACCAGTACAGCCAACAGTTCATCGATTTAGATTGAATCAAAGTTCTTATTGAATACTTTTCAGATTATCAAGGAAAGTAATCAACCGGCAATTGACTAAATTTTCATTACCATTTACAAATCGAGAACAAATTTAAATAGAATTCAACTCCGTGCACTTTCATCAATAATTCTGGAGTCAAAGATAGCAATTAATTTGATTTCAAATTACGTAAGTCATGGATTCTTTATACAGTAAATCTTTCTGTGCATCTGTAATTGAATTCCTAAGCATGATCAATGGATTCATGTTCTTTTTTCCAACCCCAGTAGTCATCTAAATTATCTGACTTTATGTTACCAGAAAATTACGATTTATGGTTGAAAAGAGAGGAGACAACAAGATTGCCGTAAGGTAATTCTGACACTCGATTCCTCAGCAAGCTGAATTCAACAGATAAATGCCATATCAAATTTCTGAGAGTAGCTGCCATTCTAGTGTGCCAGCTCTGTAGATCATCTATTACAGGAATCACTGCTGAACAGTTATAACTTTAAACAAGAGCCCCAGGGGGCACAACGCTCACCTGATACCCATGCACGCTCTAATTGACATACTGACATTGAATACTGATAGTGCCAGTACCAGGATTTTAGCCCACAACCTTTCTAAAAAGATTTTTGCCGGATGCAGAGAAGTTTTTTTTTCAGACAACCTTTGAAAGTACAAAAAAGAAAAAATAGCCACATTTCAAAACAATAACTTTTTTACTGATTTGAAAAGACGGATAAAGTGGTCCAACGTCATATGACCAGCTAGTATAGTTCAATTATGCAACATCAAAAATAAAATCATATTGTACATTAATGTGCAGCAGAAAAAGAATAAAACAATGAAACGATTTCATAAATTAAGTTTATTTAAAATTGAACACAAAACCTTTCATTATTGATAGCTAGCATGCCAGAAATTATAAAGCCTGTGTTTGTGAAACGAGAATGCCCCCGGCGGCATCTTTGTTAGTATAAAGGCCATTTTCTGTTAAGTATGTGAGAGGTCAGGGTCAGCGCAATATTGGTATCAATGGAAAGATCTTGTCACAAGGAATACACATGTAAAATTAATTGAAACCTCTATCACTAACCATTCAAAAGTTATGCCCAATGTTAAAGTTTTTGAGAAGTACGTCAAAGGTCAAGGTTATGGTCACGAGGTCAAAAATTTTGGTATCAATGGAAAGGTATTGTCACAAGGAATACACATGTGAAATATGAAACCTCTATCACCAGCTTCCATTTAAAAGTTATGCCCAATGTTAAAGTTTTTCGGAAAACAGACAGACAAACAGACAGACAAACAGGCCAAAAACTATATGCTCCCGAATCTTTTATTCCAGGGGCATAAAAAACAAAGATTTTTCAGTTTTGCCTTTATTCATATTAAAGTATACTGAAATCTATGAATGCTTTTGAATAGTATTGATTTCATCTCAAATACATGAAACGTACAGTTAAAATCGTTTTAATCCAATATTTATCAATTCAAGTGAGTTGTGCTGCCTGTGCAGAAATTGGGCCAGTTTGTTTTCCAAAAAGCAGTGTATGGTGTATCAAACCTCATGACCCAGTGAAGCCACTTGAACAAATAATTTTCAGTGAATATGCTGAAATGCGGTGCTTCTTGCCTATGCATATTTCAACAGGCGAGAAGGAGCGTCGCATTTCAGCATACGCTGTTCAACAACTCAAGTGATTTCTTTAGGTTTCGTAGCTTGAAACAAATTAAAAGGCCCATGAAATTGTTAAGGTTGTCCAACTAGCAGACCTACAACATCGTTATTTACTGTTAAAAAATTGTTTTACCTCATCAAAGGTCTGTTACACGGACAAGTTGTTAGCGGAGAGAGTTCATGAAATGTATCGGTTGCATAGGATTTGCCGACAAAAAGTTATTTGGTCCGATAAAAACTCATCATGTATCTATTATTTGAACAGATAAAAATTCCCAAATGTCTTATCACAGGAACCTGTCATTTTATGAGAGAAAATGTTTTATTATTCACAACCTCAGGCCTCTGTGTTCCTCTTAGAAATATTATACATACAAGATGTCGAACACAGTGGCTTATGGTTGTAAATAATAATTTATTTACTCTATTTAAACAACAGCTTTCTGTGGTCCAACATTTCATAGGAAGATTTCAGGAACTCTGAACTGAATTATTTATTTCAAGAATTTCAGATATTAAATGTCCTATGCATTCTCAAAATCCGGAGGAAGAGATTACTCATTAGACGTTTCTTCAAGAAATCAGTCCGTAAATTACTTCATCTAAGAGAGTCTAAGACAGAGGAAATTCGAGCAAACTTTATGCATGATAACAAGTTGCAAGTGTTCCAAGTACATGAATGATAACCATTATGAAAGTGTTCCAAGTATAATGCACATTTCATTAAATAAAAATCTATTCCGTTTGCACTGTATCTCCTGAAATGTATCGCAGTACTAAAGGTATCACATTTCTACATGGGGAATCCCCTTCAGGTGTAATCCAAGGAAATCGTTTTAGCGGGGAATCCCCTCAGTTTTGACTGGTGAACAGGGCAGAATAAAAGGTGTCACACCATTGGTCAAAACTATTGAAAATTTAAAAATAGCACATGAAATCAATGTACCATTCCCTGTAGTCGGGATAAATTGAGTTTTGAACCTGTTTTTGTCTTTTATGCAATCTATTGATCGATTTAAAAATAGATGAAATTTGTAAAATTTTCGAAATGGATAGAGGGGTGATGTAAAAAAAGTGGAATTTGTGAGAAAACGGTATGCATGACCCCCCTTTTTTCTATTATTTTTATGTGTGTCAAAGGTGTCCAAATCCAACGAGACCAAATTCATAATTATTGAATGAAGGATTGGAAGTCACTCAAATTGAGCTAAATGATTGATCATACAAAGAAGGTTTTTATTTCTTTGGATGACACCTTCAGGTACACGGCAAAACATGGCCGCTTTTGAAATCTTGTTCCCGACTTTAAAAATAAAATTCTAAATAAGTATAAAGAATTTAAATAATTGAATCATATCACATAAAAGGTCAATCAATAAGACATTGAAGCATGTGTCACTTGTTGAATTATCAGCTGTAACAATGGATGAAAGGTCGATCAAAAAATGATTAATCATACAAAGAAGGTTTTTTTCCTGTAGTTGCACCTGAAGCATTGGGCATGGAAAACATACATTATACCTATGTACAATCTTAAAAAATATTCCTTAAAAATCCAAAAGTGGATATCTGGACAAAATTCTTTCACTTGTAGGGTACCATGCATGAGTACCTCATACCTACAAATTGTCATGACAATCTGAAGAGTGGTTATAGAAAAGAAGCAGAAAATGTATGAAAATCACCCCCCCCCCTTCCTTTTTTACATAAGAAAAAAATTCATAAAAAATCAAAAAAATAAAATTTAAGCATAAAATACATATCAAAGCATTAAGTAAGTTAAATATGATAAATATGTAGTAAATGAGTGTGTAAAATCATACACTTATTGAGTTATTTAAAGAAATAGTGCAAAAATGTGCATTTCTGACTAAGTCCGAAAAGACGTCAAAAACGCGTCAAAAATTAGTTATCGGATTTTAACGAAATGAACAAACTTGAATCATACATCCTTCTAGATCACATAGATACAATTAGTTTTTCAATCCATTTAGTGGAACTGGAGAAGAAGATTTTTGAAGAGGGGTACCCTCCGGGGCCTATTTGACCCCGCCCTGGATCCACCCCTGAAGGGATCGAGCCGAAATGAACAAACTTGGTAGAGGACCTTTAGTACTTCATGCATACCAAGTTTCATCAAAATCCCTTCAGCCGTTCTTGAGAAGAAGTTGAAAATGTTAAAAGTTTACGACGGACGGACGGACGGACGACGGACGACAGACGACGGACGACGGACGCCGGACGCCACACTATGACAATAGCTCACTTGAGCCTTTGGCTCAGGTGAGCTAAAAAGGGGAAAAAAATTTTGTTGGGGTCCCGCCGGGGTTTGAAGCCACTCCCCATGGGTCCATTGGGCATGGAAAACATACATTATACCTATGTACAATCTTAAAAAATATTCCTTAAAATCCAAAAGTGGATATCTGGACAAAATTCTTTCACTTGTAGGGTACCATGCATGAGTACCTCATACCTACAAATTGTCATGACAATCTGAAGAGTGGTTATAGAAAAGAAGCAGAAAATGTATGAAAATCACCCCCCCCCCCTTCCTTTTTTACATAAGAAAAAAATTCATAAAAAATCAAAAAAATAAAATTTAAGCATAAAATACATATCAAAGCATTAAGTAAGTTAAATATGATAAATATGTAGTAAATGAGTGTGTAAAATCATACACTTATTGAGTTATTTAAAGAAATAGTGCAAAAATGTGCATTTCTGACTAAGTCCGAAAAGACGTCAAAAACGCGTCAAAAATTAGTTATCGGATTTTAACGAAATGAACAAACTTGAATCATACATCCTTCTAGATCACATAGATACAATTAGTTTTTCAATCCATTTAGTGGAACTGGAGAAGAAGATTTTTGAAGAGGGGTACCCTCCGGGGCCTATTTGACCCCGCCCTGGATCCACCCCTGAAGGGATCGAGCCGAAATGAACAAACTTGGTAGAGGACCTTTAGTACTTCATGCATACCAAGTTTCATCAAAATCCCTTCAGCCGTTCTTGAGAAGAAGTTGAAAATGTTAAAAGTTTACGACGGACGGACGGACGACGGACGACAGACGACGGACGACGGACGCCGGACGCCACACTATGACAATAGCTCACTTGAGCCTTTGGCTCAGGTGAGCTAAAAAGGGGAAAAAAAATTTTGTTGGGGTCCCGCCGGGGTTTGAAGCCACTCCCCATGGGTCCATTGGGCATGGAAAACATACATTATACCTATGTACAATCTTAAAAAATATTCCTTAAAAATCCAAAAGTGGATATCTGGACAAAATTCTTTCACTTGTAGGGTACCATGCATGAGTACCTCATACCTACAAATTGTCATGACAATCTGAAGAGTGGTTATAGAAAAGAAGCAGAAAATGTATGAAAATCACCCCCCCCCCCTTCCTTTTTTACATAAGAAAAAAATTCATAAAAAATCAAAAAAATAAAATTTAAGCATAAAATACATATCAAAGCATTAAGTAAGTTAAATATGATAAATATGTAGTAAATGAGTGTGTAAAATCATACACTTATTGAGTTATTTAAAGAAATAGTGCAAAAATGTGCATTTCTGACTAAGTCCGAAAAGACGTCAAAAACGCGTCAAAAATTAGTTATCGGATTTTAACGAAATGAACAAACTTGAATCATACATCCTTCTAGATCACATAGATACAATTAGTTTTTCAATCCATTTAGTGGAACTGGAGAAGAAGATTTTTGAAGAGGGGTACCCTCCAGGGGCCTATTTGACCCCGCCCTGGATCCACCCCTGAAGGGATCGAGCCGAAATGAACAAACTTGGTAGAGGACCTTTAGTACTTCATGCATACCAAGTTTCATCAAAATCCCTTCAGCCGTTCTTGAGAAGAAGTTGAAAATGTTAAAAGTTTACGACGGACGGACGGACGGACGACGGACGACGGACGACAGACGACGGACGACGGACGCCGGACGCCACACTATGACAATAGCTCACTTGAGCCTTTGGCTCAGGTGAGCTAAAAAGGGGAAAAAAATTTTGTTGGGGTCCCGCCGGGGTTTGAAGCCACTCCCCATGGGTCCATTGGGCATGGAAAACATACATTATACCTATGTACAATCTTAAAAAATATTCCTTAAAATTCCAAAAGTGGATATCTGGACAAAATTCTTTCACTTGTAGGGTACCATGCATGAGTACCTCATACCTACAAATTGTCATGACAATCTGAAGAGTGGTTATAGAAAAGAAGCAGAAAATGTATGAAAATCACCCCCCCCCCCCTTCCTTTTTTACATAAGAAAAAAATTCATAAAAAATCAAAAAAATAAAATTTAAGCATAAAATACATATCAAAGCATTAAGTAAGTTAAATATGATAAATATGTAGTAAATGAGTGTGTAAAATCATACACTTATTGAGTTATTTAAAGAAATAGTGCAAAAATGTGCATTTCTGACTAAGTCCGAAAAGACGTCAAAAACGCGTCAAAAATTAGTTATCGGATTTTAACGAAATGAACAAACTTGAATCATACATCCTTCTAGATCACATAGATACAATTAGTTTTTCAATCCATTTAGTGGAACTGGAGAAGAAGATTTTTGAAGAGGGGTACCCTCCAGGGCCTATTTGACCCCGCCCTGGATCCACCCCTGAAGGGATCGAGCCGAAATGAACAAACTTGGTAGAGGACCTTTAGTACTTCATGCATACCAAGTTTCATCAAAATCCCTTCAGCCGTTCTTGAGAAGAAGTTGAAAATGTTAAAAGTTTACGACGGACGGACGGACGGACGACGGACGACGGACGACAGACGACGGACGACGGACGCCGGACGCCACACTATGACAATAGCTCACTTGAGCCTTTGGCTCAGGTGAGCTAAAAATGAATCATTCAAGAGGTTATACCGAGGAAAAATTAAGGAAAGGAAACAAACCTCCTGTTGCTATAGTTATTTTCGTCACTTCGTGTCCATAAAAAGGAAATGTAAATGCGACATTGACACTCTGAAAACATAAAAATTTGAATGGTAAGAATAATGGACCCTTATATATCATATATAAGGGTGGCAAATAAAGGTTTATAAGAATCAATTTGATGTCTGTGTATCTTTATTATTATTATTATTATTAAAAGCCATCGATCAGTCAAAATTGTAGGTATGAGATACCTTGATGTTCATGGTCATACACAATCCAGTCAATCTCTTTATTGTATATTAAATTTGGATACAATCTCAGAGTTCTTGAAATCTTCCAATGAAATGTAGGACATTTGGGGATTTTTATTGGTCAATAATAGCTTAAACGGGAGATTTTATCGCACCAAACAATTTTTCATCGGCAAATCCGATGAAACCAATACATTTCATGAACTCAGCAATCTGCATCAAGATAAATCTACAACCTGTGCCATAATAAATTTACTTATGATACTTATAGATTCATTATGAATCTATAAGTTGTGTACTTGAGTGTTAAATGTGTTTTTATTTGTATCATCATAAAGAAAATCTGAATTTAGAGTTGACTCTTATGGATCGGGCAACATGAACATGTGCATGATTACGCCAAGTCATCTATTTCCTCCCTTTAGCCCCCTCTATGCTAAAATAAGATTGGACTGAAATAAGACTACATACAAAATACAATCAATTCTGTTAAGGAAGATATATCATGACATAAGGTGTATTCTGTCTTGATACATGATAAAGATTGTACCATATCATGATACAGATGTACCCTATCATGAAACATGACACATATGTACCCTGTCATGATATATGACACAGATGTACCCTGTCATGATACATGACACAGATGTACCTGTCATGATATATGACACAGATGTACCATGTCATGATCCATGACACAGATGTACTCTGTCATGATATATGACACAGATGTACCCTGTCATGATCCATGACGCAGATGGAGTCTGTCATGATACATGACACAGATGTACCCTGTCATGATATATGATACAGATGTACCCTGTCATGAAACATGACACAGATGTACCCTGTCACGATACATGATATGGATGTATCCTGTCATGATATATGACACAGATGTACCATGTCATGATACATGACACAGATGTACCCTGTCATGATATATGATACAGATGTACCCTGTCATGAAACAGTACACAGATGTACCCTGTCACGATACACGATATGGATGTATCCTGTCATGATATATGACACAGATGTACCATGTCATGATACATGACACTGATGTACCATGTCATTATCCATGACACAGATGGAGTCTGTCATGATACATGACACAGATGTACCTTGTCATGATACATGACACAGATGTACCCTGTCATGATATAGGACACAGGTGTACCCTGTCATGATACATGACATAGATGTACCCTGTCATGATATATGACACAGATGTACCCTGTCATGATACATGACACAGATGTACTCTGTCATGATACATGACACAGATGTACCCTGTCATGATATATGACACATATGTACCCTTTTATGATACATGATACAGATGTACCCTGTCATAATACATGATACAGATGTACCCTGTCATGATACATTATACAGATGTACCCTGTCATGATACAGATGTACCCTGTCATGATACATAGCACACATTGTACCCTGTAATGATACATGACACAGAAGTACCTTGTCATGATACAATACACACATTGTACCCTGTAATGATACATGCTACAGTTGTACTCTGTCATTATACATCACACAGATGTACCCTGACATGATGAATGACATTTGAAATTAGTTTGTATTCAGTTTCTCTTGTAAAGGTAATCATAGGATGAGTTTGGGAGGAGAAGGTCTTACCACAGCGACACGATGGCTCCCTGACAGGGCCTTGTGTTCCTCTGTATCATATAATTCTACCCAGTAAGGTGGCTTGTGGTCAGTAACACTGATAATCCTTGACTTGTAATATCTGTGTGTATTGGAATCCTGAAATAACAAGACAAATATAATAAATATATCATCCAAGAAATCAAATAAAGAATTAAAACAGCGAAAGGTAAAAAGAGATTGTCTACTTTTAATCATATTCATCACCATGGTAATGGGAGACAGCTCTTGGGATCTTGACTTGTCATCAACTCGCTCGATATTATAAACATGTAATTTCAAAGCACTTGACAAGTAATTACAAAGACAAACATGTTTTCATGACGAAGCTGGTCTTTGGCAATCATCTTATGTGTTAATATAACCTCCGTTAGCGAATGGCCAGTGTCCAGTATGGTATTGATCTAAACAATTATAAGGATTCAGAGCCTTGTCACGTTACTTGTTATAGAGAAGGACTGAGGGGGACAAGGAAATTCCCTCCTATATATTTATAAATTTTTTTGTCTTTTTTTTTTTAACACTATTATTAAAATCTTGACAGACGTACGGAGAGAAAAAGTGATATTTTTTATAAGGCTACCACTTTTCAAATCAGGACTCTCTGACATCAAAATAACTTGATGGACCAAAAACAACCTACATGTATAACTTCTTTTAACGTCTCTGGTACAAACAGTTTCACCCTAACTGGGGGCCTTCCTCTGTTCCTATTACACCAGAAATGAAAATGCTGTCGTTTTATATTATTCTAACTATGCCTACATTATCGCTCTCTTCTAACGAATAATTCACGCTTGTCCGGTCGTATAAAACACCATCGGGTTTTCTTGCAAAGGAGCGAAGGAAGGAAATAAATTTGATTAGTTGACCGTTGATTGCGAGGCAATATCTAGTTACTGTAGATCTAACGGACGTCGGGTCGAGTGTCCAACCCAATGAATTACTGCTAAATCTCATTCTCCCTGAAAAGGGTTCCCGCTTGCTAGTAAATAAATAAAGTTTGAAATTCAATTCTAAGGATGGTCAATTCGTGCTGTAGTTTCCCCTTAAAGATGTTAGATGTAATAACTTAACATTAATCATTTCTGTTTCAGTTTGTGTGCTCATTTCAATAATTCTTGCTTTCCTATTGCAATTTGAAAATCAGTTTGTGAGACTTGTCAAAATGTGAACATTCTAACCCAATTAAGTTACACCAAGTTTCATCCTGATAGTGCACTCTGGTCCATTGCACTATCGTTAAAACGTAACATCGCATCTTTGCACTGTTTCCAAAACTGGTGCCCCTAAACCTTATATGACTTCATCCAACCCTATGAAGTTCCGAATCACGCGAAATCAAGAACATCGCTTTCTTTGATAATGATAGAAAAAAAAATCCCTGCTGAAATGATAAAATATTGGGACAACAGGCAAAAGTGTTCGAATCTATGATTACTATAAAAGTTCTCGATAGCAACTGGAGGCATTTTAAGTAATTGTTCCAACTCCTTTTGTTTTAAGCAAAAAAAAATCCGAGTTTTATTAATGCATCACATGATAAATTCTTTGAACGCGGGGACTACGAGAGAGTAATGCCTGGCGACCGGGCACTATTGCTTTTTGAAAAGTTACATCGCTTGGAGAGTGACGCGCTATAGGTGTCGCCACTTCCTTGTAAACTAGCTAAGTCGGTCTTTTAAAATTGCTATCGAAGTCATGTGCCCGTTTGTGTGGTGACTATTCTCTCAAAGCGTTGCTGACGCTAACGCTCGGGCACTATTCCTTCCGAAAGCAACAGTATGAGAGAATAGTACCCACACAAACGGGCATTAAAATAATCTACATGTATAGACAACGTTTCGTTGTTGTACATTATATGTAGATTGTATATAAATGGAGTGACAACATCTATATTTGAATCAAATAGTAACTCTACTTACTTTAATTTCATTGTACTGCGGTGTGGTTGTTGGTGGTTGGGTTGATGTGCCACCAGGTGCAGCCGTAGGGGGCGCTGCTGTATTTGGTGCCGCCGTAGGGGGCGCTGCTGTATTTGGTGCCGCCGTAGAGGGCGCTACTGTATTAGGTGCCGCCGTAGACGGCGCTGCAGTTGCAGGTGCCGCCGTGGAGGTCGTAGGTGGTGGGGGTGCCGCCGTGGATGGTGTAGGCGCGTCGGTGGTGACTGGACCGCTAGGTGGGGCTGAGGTACCACCCCCTTGGGACGTAGCTGGGGACGGGCTGGAATTGGCTTGCCTCTTGTATCTATCATGTCCATCAAGGACTATCACAGTTCCTTCTTTGGTGGACGGGGAATTCAGTAAAGTGTAAGGGACATCTGAAACAAAATAAATAATGATATTGAATTCGACGAAGCAGAATTTCAAAATAGACATGTAGAATGTGAAGCACATGTAGACAAGTCAACACAAAGGGTTGCTTCCCCGTGAGTGACAAAGAATTTGAGATATTTTTTACATAATAAACTTACTTTTCCTAAATTGTCCTGTCATGACATTTACCTTTGACCTTGCCAATCGATAGGTGTAGTCCTAACTCGCATGCAGAGTTTAGTGTACATCCGAGGGCTTCCAGGGAATGCATAATTTAAACACATTTTATTGCAATTGTGATCTTGACCTTTTATCCTTGACCTTGGACATCTTTTTTACGGATCGGGTGGAGAACAGAGGACTTATTTTCTGTAAGGTTTGGAAAAAAAATCCATAAATCGGTTGCTGAAGAGAAGTCGTACATGTGAAACGTTTAACGTAGGACGACAACGGACAACAGGTGGAGATGAATTGCTAAAGACAAAATCTCGTGGGGGGGGGGGGGGGGTGTGCTAAAAAGCACTTGTGAAGTTGATACAGTGTATATCATTTTTGTACAACTAGGTATGATATTTTTTTTTAAATCAGAGCAACCATTGAATCGTGAAAAAAAGTACATGTAAAACGCACTGAGTCTGTATGTCAGTGACTGACTGACTGACATACAGACGCTCAGACGACAAATTGACACTATCAATACTCATCGAATTCAGGCTTGTATGATCCTTGAGAGAATACCCTATCTTTCAAGACCTTTACGATAGCTAGTTCCTTTCAAACCCCTCGTCACTTCCTGTCAAATCACTGCGCTCTATCGATTGACGTATATACTGGGATGCTATCTTCTTTTCCCTTTATATGACATATCCCCGTATCATCTCAATGATACCTCATATTTACAGATTGATTTTATGCCGTGTCTTATTTTTCGCCATTCCTGATATGGCAGTCCATGTACGTAAATCAGATTGTATTTTTCACTCTCTTCGCCAGGCGAGACTCTGATTCGTTTTCTTTCCCTTTAACTACTTTAATACGTAATATTAGTTTTACTATCCAAGGCTTTCAAGCTCATCATAATCAAATCGAATAACGAGTACAAATTTGGTAGAGTCGATTAGAAAACTAAATATATCCTAAACTAAGGTCCCGCTATAACTTAATATGAATTAAGGCAAAGCCTTTTTGTGCGAGCGGAGAAAAAATAAATATGATTATATAGAATAAAAAAAATCTTTCTTTTTATTTTCTTGCATTATAGACTATGATAGTTTATCTATCTTACAAAACTTTATGACTGTTTGGTGATTGCCAAAAAATGTAGTATAAAGCGAGTTGAAACACGGAAGCATTTGTAAAATTGATCTAGACCAGCAGATGAACATTTTAAGGGGGGGGTTAAAATATGTTTTTTTATAATTCATTTTTATTTGTAAGAATAATGTTTAGGCTAGCTGAAAATAAATTACTTTTTGCATATCAAAAAAAAAAACCAACAAACAAACCATATTCCGACTTCTGACAGTACGAAACCACCCGAGACGAGAAAAGCAATCAGAGCGAAACGTCTCGTTTAAAACCGGAAATGTCGATTTCCTAAAAAAGATTCCGTGGTTACGCCGCCTTGTTGATGCTTTATCGTTACCTGATTTACGAAAAATGTTTTCAATAAATTTAACTTATAAACAAAAATTGAGTATAACATATACGTCTGCTTGGAGTCGAAAACAAATTTAAATGGCGATATCCAGCATCTCCGCAGCAACTCTGTCTGCGAGGGGACGAAAGTTTTTGAAAGCATAGTAGTACATTCTCATTCTTTGATTCAGAATATTTTCTCAATAAGGTATGTGTATACGCGTTACCATAAGGGCGAGCTTCGCTCGCTATAAGTCTTGACAAAGTGACCCTATAACGAAGACGATGCCGTGGGTTTCCGACGACGAAAGTTACCCTGACCTTACTTCATGGTCTTGCCTAATATGCAAGTTCTCGTAGTTCAACCAAAGTGCATACCCAAATACATTTACTTGTTGATAATTCTACACCGTTTATACTTTGCTTATTTTCGTTTTCTAAAGATTTTCACGATATTGTATACTGTGACCTTGACATTTAATCTATTATTCCACACCATTTCACAAGATTCTGGACACACCCACACCTAACACCCCCCCCCCCCCCTACGCACACATACATGTAAACTAGCACACAAACAACACACAGACAGACAGTAGCAATGTTAAATCCCTTTTGCAACACAACAACGTACTGAAAGTGCCGATACTATTTTGCTAACTAGCTTTATCAGATGCATTCACAATGTCACAAGGACAGCCATTTGTAATTTTCAATGAAAATTGTCTACATATTTTACTGAAAGTGCCGATACTATTTTGCTAACTAGCTTTATCAGATGCATTCACAATGTCACAAGGACAGCCATTTGTAATTTTCAATGAAAATTGTCTACATTACCGTCGGAGATTTTCAATCATTCTCTACCTGACTGCTCGTTGAATTAAAAAGAATGATTTGAAGGGAAAGAGCAAAGTCGTTAAACATGTTAAGGAACAGATGGATAGGTAAATAGAAAAGAAAGAAGCAGTAAATCTTAACACAAGACACTTTATATTCTATTTATAACAATTAAAGGTGTAATAATACATGTACTATGCAATACATATATTATTTAAGTTATTGTCCCCTTTCACTTTTACCGAAGGAATATATTAATATACACGTAGACCTTTGAAAGTGTTTGGCAATACATATTACAGGTGAAAAGATCTGTACTCCATGTACATTAATTTGCGCTCATTGCATTCCATTTAGTTTTTATTATTTCATTTACCTTTATGCAGTCTGCTTTCTAAATGACATAAAATGAAAAAAAAAAAAATATATAGGTACCTGAAAAATACACAGACAGCTTAAGAGAGAGAGGGTACTTGCAAGATACGACAAGGAGATTAGCGTATCCCAGTCGTACAAATGTACATGTACATTGTGAGGATAGCATAAGATTCTGATAGATACAATTGTATAACTTTTCATAACTTTTATTAGAATTTTCATAACTTTTATTTTGGATACACAAGTACAGAATTCATTATGGTCACCCCATGATGGCATCAGATAGACTCATAAAAGATAATTAACGTGTATCAGACAGTTCTAAAATCCCTCAGACCAAGAGAAAAAATATATATTTGAGCTAGACTATTTCCAAGTACTTTCTTTAATAGCACTAATATCATGACTGCATTTTATGGCGATTTTACCTGAGTATCGTCTATCGAATAAGAGACTTCAGAATGAGTCATTGCCCATTTCCCTTCCTTCAACTTACCCATACCCCTTTCCCTTTAAATTTGGACCAATTCTTTATACATGTATGTCTACACAGACATATTTTATACGAGTGTAGACAGCGCTCTAGTTACTCCGATTACTCAACACCCTGATACTAAAAAGGTTATAGATGATACATGTACATATAATTGTAAGCTTACTAAAAGAGGATTTCACTATCAGAAAATGATTCGAGAAAAGAAGACGCTTTTAATTATCATCCAACTCACACATATACAGATATTTCTAAAATTTAAGCAAGTGATTGATAATGACAATTGTCAGGATTCGCACTTATTGTACATTATTCCTCTTCATTGTCCCAAAACTCATTCCAAAGTGAAAGGTTCTAGATCAGCGCATGTAACCCCTCATTTTCTGTATTATCTGGCCTTAACCCCCCTTCCATCGCTCGCTCAGTGTATGTAACCTCCTTCCATCCCTCGCTCAGTATATGTAACCTCCTTCCATCCCTCGCTCAGTATATGTAACCTCCTTCCATCCTTCGGTAAGTATATGTAACCTCCTTCCATCCCCAACTCAGTATATGTAACCTCCTTCCATCCCTCGCTCAGTATATGTAACCTCCTTCAATCCCTCGCTCAGTATATGTAACCTCCTTCCATCCTTCGGTAAGTATATGTAACCTCCTTCCATCCCTCGGTAAGTATATGTAACCTCCTTCCATCCCTCGGTAAGTATATGTAACCTCCTTCCATCCTTCGGTAAGTATATGTAACCTCCTTCCATCCTTCGGTAAGTATATGTAACCTCATTCCATCCCTCGCTCAGTGTATGTAACCTCCTCTTTTCAATGTCCCCTTCCATCCCTCGCTCAGTATACGTAACCTCCTTCCATCCTTCGGTAAGTATATGTAACCTCATTCCATCCCTCGCTCAGTATATGTAACCTCCTCTTTTCAATGCCCCCTTCCATCCCTCGCTCAGTATATGTAACCTCCTTCCATCCCTCGGTAAGTATATGTAACCTCCTTCCATCCTTCGGTAAGTATATGTAACCTCCTTCCATCCTTCGGTAAGTATATGTAACCTCCTTCCATCCTTTGGTAAGTATATGTAACCTCCTTCCATCCTTCGGTAAGTATATGTAACCTCATTCCATCCCTCGCTCCGTGTATGTAACCTCCTCTTTTCAATGCCCCCTTCCATCCCTCGCTCAGTATATGTAACCTCCTTCCATCCCTCGCTCAGTATATGTAACCTCCTTCCATCCCTCGCTCAGTATATGTAACCTCCATCCATCCCTCCCTCAGTATATGTAACCTCCCATTCCTCGCTCAGTATATGTAACCTCCTCCCATCCCTCGCTCAGTATATGTAACCTCCCATTCCTCGCTCAGTATATGTAACCTCCTCCCATCCTTCGCTCAGTATATGTAACCTCCCATTCCTCGCTCAGTATATGTAACCTCCATCCATCCCTCGCTCAGTATATGTAACCTCCTTCCATCCCTCGCTCAGTATATGTAACCTCCTCTTTTCAATGCCCCCTTCCATCCCTCGCTCAGTATATGTAACCTCCTTCCATCCCTCGCTCAGTATATGTAACCTCCTTCCATCCTTCGGTAAGTATATGTAACCTCCTCTTTTCAATGTCCCCTTCCATCCCTCGCTCAGTATACGTAACCTCCTTCCATCCCTCGCTCAGTATACGTAACCTCCTTTCATCCCTCGGTAAGTATATGTAACCTCCTTCCATCCTTCGGTAAGTATATGTAACCTCCTTCCATCCCTCGCTCAGTATATGTAACCTCCTTCCATCCCTCGCTCAGTATATGTAACCTCCTTCCATCCCTCGCTCAGTATATGTAACCTCCCATTCCTCGCTCAGTATATGTAACCTCCTTCCATCCTTCGGTAAGTATATGTAACCTCCTTCCATCCCTCGCTCAGTATATGTAACCTCCTTCCATCCCTCGCTCAGTATATGTAACCTCCTTCCATCCCTCGCTCAGTATATGTAACCTCCTTCCATCCCCAACTCAGTATATGTAACCTCCTTCCATCCCCAACTCAGTATATGTAACCTCCTTCCATCCTTCGGTAAGTATATGTAACCTCCTCTTTTCAATGCCCCTTCCAACCCACGCTCAGTATATGTAACCTCCTCTTTTCAATGCCCCTCCCATCCCACGCTCAGTATATGTAACCTCCTTGCATCCCTCGCTAAGTATATGTAACCTCCTTCCATCCCTCGCTAAGCGTACGTAACCTCCTTCCATCCCTCGCTCAGTATATGTAACCTCCTTCCATCCCTCGCTCAGTATACGTAACCTCCTTCCATCCCTCGCTCAGTATATGTAACCTCCTTCCATCCCTCGCTAAGTATATGTAACCTTTTTTCAATGCCCCCTTCCATCCTCCGCTCAATGTATGTAACCTCCTCTTTTCAATGTCCCAAACTATCGTCAATGCATTTCACCATATAGATTTTTGACTTTACCATTAAAGAATAAAGCCTGTGTTTGTGAAACACGAATGCCCCCGGTGGCATCTTTGTTAGTATGAACACTATTTTCTGTTAAGTACATGTATGTGAGGTCACTGGGTTAAAAGGTCAAAGGTCAAGGTCATGAGGTCAAAAATTTTGGTATCGATGGAAAGGTCTTGTCACAAGGAATACACATGTGAAATATGAAAGCCCTATCACTTACCATTCAAAAGTTATGCCCAATGTTAAAGTTTTTGAAAAGTAGGTCAAAGGTCAAGGTCACGAGGTCAAAATTTTTTGGTATCAATGGAAAGGTCTTGTCACAAGGAATACACATGTGAAATATGAAAGCCCTATCACTTACCATTCAAAAGTTATGCCCAATGTTAAAGTTTTTGAAAAGTAGGTCAAAGGTCAAGGTCACGAGGTCAAAAATTTTGGTATCAATGGAAAGGTCTTGTCACAAGGAATACACATGTGAAATATGAAAGCCCTATCACTTCCAATTCAAAAGTTATGTCCAATGTTAAAGTTTTTCGGACAAACAGACAGACAAACGGACAAACAGACGGACAGGCCAAAAACTATATGCCCCCGAATCTTTAATTCCGGGGGCATAAAAAGTTCTAGCTATTTTGTACAGAAATTAAGATAAACGCGCAAAACTGTCAAGGTATCTACTTATAGGTAAAGAAAGTTCAGTGAACACCCATCAACGCCAGGTTTCATAACAGTTTATAATTTATAAAATCCTCCTTGCCCTGGTCCAGTGACCAGTTGGTGTCATTAACCGATATAGTTTACAATATACATGTACAGGACCTGATGTAGGTACACAATACACGAAATGGAACAAGGAAGGTTAACTTTCATTTTCTGTCAAAGTACTCGGATGTTCTATAATATCATACATCATCAGTAACGTCATAGATTCATCAACAGGACATGAGCTGTATAGCAATGATATTTCTTTCCATACTGTACATTCAACATGTTCTACAGATGAAGTCAAACTCTGTTACAGATCAGTCCACTCTGAAGTTTTTACGTCTCAACTTCATGAAATGAATTCTGTAGTTGATGAAAAATAACCACAACTATTCTACACGCCACAATCACCTCGCCGCCTTGTAACGCGTATTTGATTGGTCAGTGCCATATGGTGATAATTTGGTTGGTCAATGCATGTCGAAGTTTTCATGACCCCCCCCCCCCCCCCAAAAAAAAAAACCCTAATCACACAGGGGCAGTGCCCAATTCGTACGGTTTTATTTCAACACAACAACTATATACAAGTCTCTTTGCTGTATTATTGAATAATACAAGAAGGAAAATCACCCATGTCTAATTAACTTCACGAGATCGCAGAGAATCCAAGTTTGTTTTTTATGAATCGATCGTAATATGGAATACTCGAATGATGCAGGAAATTTTGTAAAAGAGTTGTCATTTACGTAAAGAGAGGTTTGGTAAATTAGTTAGAAGCCAACAGTGAGTTTGACAATCCCATACATTCATGAAAATCGTTAAACTACGTCCAAGACAGACCTATCAAAACAAGTATTCACCCAAGGCAATATTCTCAGAAAATTGTAAATTAAGCGGGATCATTTAAAATTCTATGAAATTTCTGTCCAAAAACAGGGTAAATTAAGCGTTGCCAAAACGAAGCTTAAGGTTCTACAAGTGGACGGACATGACCTGACACTTGGTCACATGTACGTCCACTGAGCCGGTCACATGCACGTCCACTGGGCATCATATCTTATACGGACCAACGGAGGCTGGTGTCAGTAAAACCGCGACTCTTACGGACCAACGGAGGCTGGTGTCAGTAAAACCGCGACTCTAACGGACTTGATCATGAAGCTCCTCTGCTTGTTTCGCTTAATTCATTGAATGAGATAAAGAAGATCCTGATGACAAAATCAACAGCACTCACAAAAGAGCACCAAATGGAGCATCGACTGACCCCTAGCAAGCTAGAGGTGGGACCATGTGCCCGGGAGGAGTAAGCATCCCCTGTTTGGCTAGCAGCATCCGCCGTCGATGTTCATGCGCGAAAAATAAAACAATATCTAAAAACATGTACTGTCTGAGGTAATGTCTATATAGAAGTCACACACGCCGCGTTTCAATGACTATTAGTACAAGGGCTTCAACAAAATATCAAGCACAGACAAAAAGAATAAACTCACTTTCAATTATATTGGGTTGTTGTTCATAAGACTACATAGACTTACAAATGTACATGAAAAAAAAAATGACCACGCCCTTTCTCCAAGCCAAGACATTGGTGTCAAGAGTTCAGATTGAATCAACTAGACATGCTGATGCAAAAGATATTTCTCTATAAATTGCTATTTTTGAGAATTGGTGTTTACATAGTGTTATATAGGAGAAAATGACTACATCCGTTTTCTTCATCGTCGGAAACTCACGGCATCTTCTCCGTGATTTTACGTTAGATAATCGTACCCTGGCAATAGGCTGTTGGTTACCGACGATGCGTTTTCCTAGACACTGGGGATGCAAAAGAATCAACACTTTCTAAGTATTTGGGTTAATAATATATAGGGGATATATATATATAATGACCACGCCCATTTTCCAAGACCCTGTGTGTCAGGGACTCAAACAAAACTACACTACATCATGCAAAAATTAAAAATAGAATGAATTGTAACAATTTTCATACATGTCTGAGAACTGCTGTTCTCAAGATAACATAGAATTATATAGGTCAAAATGACCACACATATTTCCCAAGGCCCTGGCTCAAACAAAATATCAGGTGCACAACTACATCAAACATCGATTTTCATGTCAAAAAAAATAATAATAAATAAATTCCTACCACTGACCAACAGGACTAAAAAATCAACGTACTGATCTAATTGTTCTAAGTTTTAAAGATTTTTTTAAGCTTACGTCTATTCTTTACGTAAGTATAGTAGCGCAGTGGTGCATGCAATCGGGTTGGAGTTCGAATCTCATCTTGCCCCGTGAAACCATGACAACAATACAGTATATGAATGTATTGGTGTTATAAATCAAGTGTTTTGTTCCTATGTGATGTTATATTTGAAAAATTTATTCGCTTAGACTTGTGTATCATTTTATAACAGATTTGTGAAGAAATATATCGGAAATTGTCTTATTAGAATAACATATTTAGATTCGTGAAGACATTAAGTACCTCTCGTTTTTTACCTCATAAGATTGTTGATCATGATTGCAGCGTACTTCAGATCTCAAGAATCTTGTTATCCCTCGTCAATGACAGTATATATGACAAATAAAATCGTTTTTACGACTCAGGCAATAATGTGATATATTTCTTATATGACCTGTCATTGGATTTATTACTATCCGTATCTTGTTTCTACATCATGAATTGTCTATGTGAGGAGGTCCTGTCCATCTTCTTTAACAAGCGTAAATATTAAGAAGAAGCAAGAAAAAATTAAATTAAAAAAAATTAATCAATTAAAAGAAAATAAATAAAAGTGATCCCTAAGTGTCGCTATGCTTCGCAGGCGACACAAAAATGTGAATGTTTAAAATCTAATTCAATGAACTGTGGTCCCCCTTTTGAGTGTTTATCTTTAAAGAAATGCTTACAGTCCCCCCCTCCCCAAGGTCAATGTCACAAGGGCGAAAACGTATGGTATCAACAAAGAGGTCTCGTCAAAAGAAGTACACACGTGAAATATATGAACTTATCATTGAAAAGTTATTCCAAAAATTAAAGTTTTAGTGAATTACGGACAGACGGACTGGTTTCTACCAAAAATTAAAGTTTTAGTGAATAACGGACAGACGGACTGTTTTCTACGTCTCTGCGCTTTGTAACTACTGGAATGAGCTCCGCATGAGCCTACAACATTCCCTGTATGCCTTGTATCCACTCAACAACCATCCTGGAGGGAAATACGGGTAATTTTGCTTAAAACATGAGACAGGCGACTGTTCTTGAACAGTTCTATTTTCTATTAAAAGATGTAATGTAACCAATACAAGTTAAGAACCGAATTTCTTATTTTGGATACCATGGTTTAATTTCGAAACACGATTACCAACCAGAAGTCTCTGATGAGACTGAAGCTCTCCTGGTTGATTTGTTCATATACACTCAAGAGAATGAATGCTGGACTTCACCTTGCCTAATACCACTTTTTTCATCGACCCAATATATTTCTGTATCCCCCCTGTAAAACACTCTATAACGAATTTATCCCGCTGAATCGCTTTTGGTTTGTGTATGTTAAGTCAACATATTCTAAAGCATTTTGGTGACGTCAAAAGCATAAAGCATCTTAGTAGAAGCAGGATATCAAAATAATATTCTGTTAGTAAAATAATACAACATAATATTTGGTTCTTCTCGACCAATCAGATTGCAAGAAATTTGCCAGAGGCGGGATAAATGTGTATCAAGTTTTTTTTTATTAGAACCAACAACCACATGCCAATGCATATCCATCAATTCCTAATTAATTTTTTTCATCAAAATTCAGAGCAAAATTTTTTTTTTTTGAAAAAAACGGAGTCCCCCCCCCCAAGAATATCAAATGGACCGTGCCTTAGATTTCTCTAGAATGTGAGAGAATTACTAAAAACGTGTATATACAACATGTATAACATACCATATGTATCAAAACTAAAATAACAGATGTTTTTATTTTTCAAAAAATGTGGGTCAAAGGTCAGTGATGGGGTCAAAGGTTAAAAATTTGGCTCCAAAAGATGAGCCTTCTCAAGGTTCATAGACATGCAATATATGACAGCTCTATTATCTTATACCCTTTCATCAGAATTTAGTTGAATGGAATGATATACTGACAGTCGGATGGATAGACAAACAGATGAACAGACAGACCTACCACTATATGCCCTTTTATAAAATTAAGACTAAAGGCATAAATAACCTCTCATTTGAGCTGAAATAGTATTGCATAGGATACTCTATTATAAGAGATATTTCCTTCTTTCTTATACTGACCCGTGAAAATACTTAGATCAAGTAATCAGGCAGTTTCAGATTGAAATTAAATATAATAGGACATGTGGCCTACCGAGTGAAATTTTAAAAGAATCGGCCATTTTGTTCTAAAACCTAAAAAGGTTTTTAGCTAGGCTATTTATTTAGCAAATGTAAAACAATGTAAATTATAAAAGAATATTGAATGAAGAACATGAACTTTTAGGGCGAATGTGGTATTAATGTAGACGAGAAGCTAATTATTAAAATATAATACAAAATATTTTTACATACTGGTATGAAATATTTGATCCTCTATAGAAAACATTTCTACCATATATCCCAGTTCAGAAAAATATTTCAAAATCTGCATGAGGTTGAAATGATGTTTTTGATTGGTCAAATTTTAAAAGGACAAAATGACTCGAGGTCCAATTGACAAAAAGGCCTGAAACATTAGTTTATAACCATTAATTTATGGCAGGAACAGGTATCGTACCCAGATAGCTCAGTTGGTAAGAGCGTCTGCCCAGATAGCAGAAGGTCTCGGGTTCAATTCACGGTTCGGTCACATCTTTTCCTCTCCTGTTACAGAATTGGCACCAAACTAAATGACTCAAGGTGAAGTGGAGTTTTGTGTGAGGTTTCCAGTGCATGGAAACCTGAAAAATTGGTAGAGAGGAGTGTGGCAGAAACGGGCATTGTGCCCAGATAGCTCAGTTGGTAAGAGCGTCTGCCTTGATAGCAGAAGATCTCGGGTTCGATTCCCGGTACAGTCACATCTCTCCCTCTCCTGTTACAAATTCAACTTCTATAACTTACACAAGCACCTTTCATTTGGCAATGTGAAGGATGCATTATTGCTATTTTATTTGATAAAATGATCAATCTTTGTGATTCTGGTATTTCCATTTATCAGAAAGCACAGCTCAAGTCCGTGATCACTTAGGACATTATTCTACTCTTGCAACAAAAAGTCTCACTACTCTCTCTAAAAATCTTACACCTTAAACAATTAAAAAATAAGTAAGAAATACATGCATTTTTATTGTTTGTTATCTTTCTTGCACTGTATAAACATAATAGAAAAGATTTTGAAGTTGATTGATTGATCAGAGGAAATTCCGAAACTATCCCCTAGCGTTTCTATAGAATTGAAGATAAAATCCTGGGTCAGGCCCCAGATAAAATATGAGAAAAACTAAATTTCAGACTCATCTATGATAATATTGTCAAATGGCAATAAAGAAAAATTTTGGTAGAAGTTTTCCTAGGTTGAAATATTTTTGTATGAGTCGGCTTTTACAAATGATTTTTTTAGTATTTTATTTTAATTTTTTTTAAAATTTGATTAACACATAGTAGATATGGCAATAAGGCATCTCTTGATATATTATCTTCTATTAAAACATGTGTCACTTGCTTTAATGTAAACATTATGAAAAATTTTATCAAACCACACAGTTTTACATCCCATTGGGGGTGGTACTCCAAGCAGTGGAGGAATTTATAAGAAGAAAGAAAGATGTAAGAGTTGGAAAGGTCTAAAGACCTGAAAGTCTAATGTCCTGAATGTCCTGAATGACCTGAATTAGGATTTATTTTTAATAGAAAACTGGACTTTTAGGAAATATGTGAAGTATTGTCAATGAATTTAGTCTAAACATTACCCCTCTAGATATTGCAATAAAAAATATGTATATTAGGCACCCATACGTTCTCACATACGCATTGACCTGAATTTTGAAATGACCTGAATGACCTGAATTTTAGATAGTTATCAAAAAAACAATGATTAATCAAAGTGTAATTCGATTAATTGTGTTTTATTTTTTATATTTAATACCCAATCTAGACATAAGGGAAAAAATATAAAGTAAATACATGTAATGCAACCAGTTTTGTTTCATTTAACTTACAAATTACGACCTATATCGAAATGACCTGAATCTTGAAATGACCTGAATCTTGAAATGACCTGAATTTACCTGAATCAGTCTCTGAAATGAGGCGTCTATATGTGTTTACATTAAGTTTTTGTTCAACACTCTATAAAATGTTAGAAAAAATATCATTGTAGATATTCAACATAGTAGTTGATTGTTATTTATTGATTTTTTATTGATTTTATTTCTTTTTTACATGGGAGTTGACTTGAAGTTTGAAATGAGTAAAATCAAGTTCAGCTTGATTATGTTTTTACATAATAAATCATAATTTATCAAAATGTCTTGAATTTTGTTGTTTTTGTAATCACATATGCATATTCTAGTTCTAGAAAAAAGGGATACTGATAAATTATTATAATAGTAATATATATTATTAGAAGACACAATGTCTCATAATTTGATGACCTGACCATTAATTTTACCTGAATTTGTCATCATATCACTAAGGATCAATTGAATCGATTTATCTTTTCATATCAATTTATAAGAAAGAAAGAAAAAGAAGAAAGAAAGAAAGAAAGAAAGAAAAAGAAAGAAAGAAAGAAAGAAAGAAAGAAAGAAAGAAAGAAAGAAAGAAAGAAAGAAAGAAAGAAAGAAAGAAAGAAAGAAAGAAAGAAAGAAAGAAAGAAAGAAAGAAAGAAAGAAAGAAAGAAAGAAAGAAAGAAAGAAAGAAAGAAAGAAAGAAAGAAAGAAAGAAAGAAAGAAATTTTATGATCTGTCAAAGAAATGACTTGAACGCTTGTCATTACATCACCAAATTATACGAAACGAATTTCTTTCTTTTTCTACATACGGCAAAGAAAACCCTTAGTGTACTAAATTCTTTTTCTATTTATCATATTGAAAAAAAAGAAAGAAATAAAGATTAACATAAGATTAATCGGTCAAAAATGAAAGAAAAAGCAAATTATTGAAAGAAAGAAAAAAATATTAAAGATGACGACAAAACAAATTAAAATGAAGGAAGAAAAAGAGAATAAGATAAAAATCAATAGAAGAGCGAGAGGGATAAACAGAAAGAAAGAAAGGGGCGTGTCCTAAACCCAAACAAAGGTTTATGATTGGACATTGCGACAAACCAATGAGGGCAATGTCAGATTAACATCGTTTTTGTGTACACATCGGGTAGAAGCCCGATCGTTGATAATTGATTAATTGATACCCAATTGTCATACCAGTACAGTACAGTTTGCAATGACAAGCTGAGGATGAAAGACTAGAACGTTTTTAATTTTTTTTTTAATTAAACAATCGTTGTTTTAGGAATTTTTCTTCAAAGAATCAGTTTTTTGTGTATATAGCTACTTGTGTATTTTGTTGACTTCTTTTTAAAGCCATGGAATTCCATACGTAACATCGTCCAACAAAATTATGCTCTAATAAGTGCAATTAAATATCAAAGTTCCGAAAAATTCCGCCCACTTCCCGCCCATCACAAGCCTTGTTGCAATAAATACTTTTTTCAGTTATTTTCACAATATATGCTTACCTAACGCGATGGGTAAAGCACGTTTGTCAGGTTTTCTTGTGCAACCGTGCACTTCTTGTAACGCTGCTTGTCAGAAACTTTGGTTTCGTGGCAAGTTTCGATTTATCTGTAGATCTTGCGCGTTCGGTGTCGATTTTAATAGGTAATTTATTGTATATTTTGTTTGTATTAAATAAAGTTTGCAATTAAAACAATTTTATTTCAGCTATATCATCGCTCTGGATATACGCAATTCATGCATAGTTGAGGTCCACATTTGGACAATTTGGCATATTAAAAGAATTTATCGATATTTAAATAACACATAAAAGTGAATTTCTCTTCAAAAACTCAATCCTTGCGTGAATTGCATTGGTACAGTATATGTGTTCTTTTTTACGCACACTTTTTCCACACTCCTTTCATATCTGCGTCTGCATTCCTTCGGGGGTGTTCGGGAGGACAACATGCGGGATATTTGGTGAAGACTGCAATATGATGAAACATTCATATGACGTCTGTATCCATTGTATGTCCTAACTCCCGGCCGGGTATTACACGAAAGGAGACTAACATGTTAGGGCCCCTCTAACAATTTATAAATAAAAAGGTGTTTACAAAAATTTACTCTTATTTTTTTTTCAAATTCTTGTAATAAGCTCTATGTCGTCTACACGTTATTATCCCAAGTTTTCGTAAAATCTATTAAGTATATTTGGAAGCTTCGTAATTTTAGACAAACAATTTTTTTGTTTACTTCTTTATTTTCCATATTATTTTGCTATTCTAATCTAATTAAAGTTGATCAGATCAAGGTAATAAACGTTTACCCTCTGATAATCCCCAGCTGATCACCCCCTGTTGATGGCTTCTGAATACCTGATTCAAAATTGATTTCTTACCATATACTTTGTAATTCTTAAAGTATGGCGAATATTGAAATATATTTTCTATAGTACCAATTTTATTGTACTACGTGTTTCGGATATACACGAGAATCTGTTTAAAATATGTATAACGTGTAGACAACATTCTGCATACTTGCCGTCCATGTGGAAACTTAAAATGAATACTGCAATTGTACATTACTTTTTTGTTATTGAATGGAAGTGAGTCTGTGTGCATTTCTGTATTTGAAAGCGTCTTAGTATTTTTGTGGTATTGTTTTATTTTCATACATTTTTTATACCAATGTGTAGGTGTAGGTAGGGGATTCTTGAGAATGTGTACTACCAAAGACAGATCATATTCTCTTGAATACTGTTGTATAGTTAGAAAAAGGAATACTAAATTTTTATTTATACATTGTACAATATAGATGGGCCGTAGAAAAATAATTGTATTTTACCTCTCTAATTCAAATTTAAGAAAAATCTTTGTGGTTTGTCTTTTATGATTTTTTCTCGTACAAAAACTCAAAACTTTACGAAGACAAAATTATATTTCTACGGCTCGGTAAGGGAACCTAGTAAATGTGTACAACCTAAGACAGATCACTTTTGCTAGATTATTATTGTATAGTTAGGGTTGATGAAATTTGAAAAATGAAGAAAAAAAAGAAAAAGAAAAAAATATATACAAAAAAAAAAGAAATGAAAAAAAAAAAAAAAAAGAAAACCAAAAAATAGAAAAACAAAGGAAAAAAAATGAAAAAAAGATAAAAAAAAAAAATATATATATAAAAAAAAAGAAAAAGAAAAAAAAACAAAAAACAAAAAAAAAACAAAAACAAAAAAAAAGAATAAAAAGAGAAAAGAAAATACGCAAAAAAGGATATATAAATATATATATATATAGAGAGAGAGAGATCGAGAGGAATGTAAGGTTTGGTCCCACTTATCTATTGTAACTAGGAGAGTGAACTATCCTGGAAAGGTCTTACTTCAGGACCCCATGTTATGATTAGACGTACTACCTTAGACAGATCGTCTAATCATTTCATGGGTGGTAGATGGCTCTCACGTTAAGAAATCGAGTAATAAGTGTACAACCAAGAGACAGATCACTTTTACTTGATTATTTGTGTCATAGTTATAGGCCCCCATTTATATATGTGTAAGGTTGTCGGTAGATACTCCTCCTCCTACCGACATCCAATTCTTATATGGAGGCGTTTTAAGTTTTCCACATGGACAAATTGTTTTCAAATTTATGATTGTGCCCGCATTATTACGAGATAATAACCTTTCTTATTTACATTTCAGACTTTGGTACAACCAGACGCACCACGCAGACCATGATTCTCCCCCCTCCCGGTTCGAGCCCTCCCATTGTGCAGAGCCATGTGACCATCCCACTGGCACCTCGTCAGATGATGTGCCTCTCCCACCACCTGATACCACTCTTACAGGTGGTGGTCTACAACCGTACACTAAGGATAATCTGGGTATTACAGATATATATACAATACTTAGAACCCCAGATCCATCTAAGCTTCTAACAGTCCCCCCTGTAAAACCAAGAGCAGGGGAGACTTACGTCATTGAGTGCTCAACATTCGAGGAATGGGCCTGTGACCAATACCAATGGGTACACATTGGAAAAAACAACATAAAAACTGATGATAGTTCCATCATAGTTAAAAACTATTATCACATAAGAGTACCAGGCTTTAAGCAGGGAAAAGGTCGAGCAAGACCAAATTCATGTAATAAGTTTAAAAGGTGCTCATATTATCTCGATGGCGCTCCTAAGCGAATATTAGTTTCTTATCACGGAGATGAAAAGATATATGTTCCCCTTGCTCATGGAAATAGCAAAAAAAATGATTCAGAGTATGTTAGATCTTGTAAGTCTCTGTTGAACGAATTAAAACAAAGTGATGATAAGCCAATGAAGGTATACAGAGACATGGCATCAAAGCCAGGTGTAACAGGGGAACACCACGGGGTTCTGAACCCCAGAAATTTGAAACAAATTAAGAACCACCAAGCTGTATCACGATCAGAAAAGACACTGGGAAAGGATGACATATATAATTTGATTCAATTAGCTCACCATCTAGAGGGTTTTATTGCAGAAATCACGGTTTTTCCTGATTTGCTGACAATATTCGCATTACCAGAGCTAATAAGCACATTTGTTGAACTGCTTCAAAGCAATGCTAGCGCCCCAATTTGCTTGGTGTACGACACCACTTTCAATTTGGGGGATTTCTACGTTTCTCCTTTAGTTTTTAAACATGTTCTCTTCGAAGAGACTCCTTGGATACCTCTTGCTTTTTTAATTCATGAGAGGAAATTACAAAAATGCCACAATAGGCTGTTTGAGTACCTTTCCGACAGAATCCCTATTTTGAAAAACAAAAGGATTCCATTTATAACAGATAGGGAGCCTGCTCTTACAAAATCTGTTGAGAAGTTCTTCCCCAACATGCAAGTACTGCATTGTTGGAACCATTTAAAAAGGGACTTCAAAGAGGAACTAAGAAAACAGGGTGCAAATCCCTCAGAGAGTAGTCTGTACTTGTCTCACTGGAGACAAATGGCTCAATGCCAAGACGAGACAGAGTTCCTACAGACTTATGATGAATTAACAGCCAAATGGTCAGAAAGTGTAAAACGATACTTTGATAAACACATGAAAGACGATCTTTTGAAGTATTCTGGTAGATGGATTATTGAGACATTCTCTGGCATTTATGATCCATACTCAGGGGTTACCAATAATCCATCTGAAAGTATAAATGCAGTTCTAAAAAGACTTACAGGATGGCAGGAACTGCCAGTGGACTGCATGGTATTAAGTTTGTATCACTTGCAAAACTTTTACCACGTTGAGATTCAACGTGGTCGTGCAAGCATTGGCAATTACAGATTGAAATCTAGATACAGACAAGCAATGCTTGATAAAGATGAACTGGTACTTCCTAACAGGATAATTAAACCCGAAGAGATCATTGAATACGTAAAATCAGCAAGAACAGTTGATCTTGTAATGAAACCAGCATCTGAAATCAAAGAAAATGAAATTACTGTTGATACACCCAACAAAGAAGACAATGACAAAAGCAAGGCTTCAAATGACAATGATGAACTGCCAATCATTTCAGAGCCTAAGACTTCCCCTCTGTCATTCAATGACATTACATCAGAAAGCCCACTTGCTTCTTCACCAGAAGAGATAAAGCCACAACAGGACAAAAACATCAGCCAGAAATCGTTAGCTAGATATGTACTTGACAACAATGGTGTAACTCATGTCCCCCAATGTGAAGCTTTTGTAGTTCAAGGAAACAATAAAATGAAGTATTGTGTAACTTTGAATCCAGAAAAATGTGCATGTCCATCATCTTCATTGTGCTACCACATAATCGCTGTCAGAATGTTTGTTGGCTTGCCAGTTGAAGACAATCCCAAAGAGGTCAACTTAAGATCACTATCAAAAAGAAGCCTCAAAAGGAGTGACAAGAAATCTGGACGAAAACGACCAAGGCAAAACGATGTAGATAGGGCTTTTACACCTGCTCCAGATTCAGCTTTTGTTCAAAAGGATAATGATATAAAAGCTACATGCAAAACACCTAAATCTAAGAAGAAACTTAGATTCACATGCGCTTCTCCCACTGAAAATTCTCTACCAGCAAAAAAGAGAAAAATTTCCTTTCCATTAAAGAGTCCCGATTCTTGGGTCGGTGGATTGACTATCGCACATAAAGAGAAGATAGTCAGTAATGAACCTCTATGCTCTGACATTATTAATTATGTTCAGACTTTGTTAAGAATACAACATCCTGACATAAATGGTCTCCAGAATACTGGCAGAGCTCCTGTGTGGTGTGACAATTCGAAGTCATGGCAATATGCCCTCCCATTTACAAATGTGCTATCACCTGCTGCCCAAATCCATCACAATGGAAAATTCCACTGGGTAGTATCTGCAAGTCTGAATGGCCATATTTACGTATTTGACAGTTTAAGTACAGGAAAACTGTCCCCTTCATTGCAGATTCAAATTGCATCTCTGTATCGTACAGAAGTCAGATCACTTCCTGTCCAGATTCCTCCCATACAACAGCAAACAAACAACGTAGACTGTGGCTTACATGCAATTGCAAATCTGGTTGAGTTTTGCAGTGGTTCCTTCGTAGGTCACAGACCATTGCAATTCAATGAACGATATCTGAGAGATCACTTAGTATACTGTATAGAACGTCACATGATGACTCCTTTTCCAAGAGTACCAATCAAAAAGAAAGCAATCCGCAAAAAGAAAGTTGTAGCAGAAGTAAATTGCGATTGCAGATGTGGCAAGCCAAATTGTTTTGAGGCCATGATTGGATGCGATGGACGGAATGGAACTTGCAATGTTTGGAGACATAAATCCTGTACTGACAACAAAGATGCAAAAGATGACTGGTTTTGTACTCCTCATAGAAACAAGTGATCAAGTGCACATGATTGAAACTTAATGAAATCAGACACTATTCTGAGAAATTCAGACAGACACTTAAGAAGTGTATATATTTATAAATACAAAAAAAAAAAAAAAAAAAAAATAAGAAGAAGAAAATGCATAATGTCAGATAAAACATTTCGAATACGTAATACTCCACAATCTTTGAAAATATTAATAATGGTATAGAATATATATATAATTTGGATATCAAATAAGAATTTCGAATTCAAAATTTCATCTTTTGGAATTTCTATCATGGTTATCTGACACATTGCAAAAAAAAAAAAAAAAAAAAAAATAAAAAAAAAAAAAAAAAAAAAAAAAATAAATAAATAAATAAAAAAAAATGCTTCCTTAAGTCTAAGCCTCACGTCCACGTCGTAGGAAGCGGAAACAGATGCATGCATGTTTGACATCATTGTAAACATGCATGCATCTGGCTAACGAGGCTATGCATTAACCAGTTAAAATAAAACAAAATATATAAATAGTGAGTTTCCCTGCATATTTAATCCACATTCAAAACTTGTATATCAGAAAATCAAATCATTATCTCAAACTATAATTCAGGTCATTTAAAATTCAGGTCAGTTAATATCCAGATCATTTCAAATTCAGGTCATTTCGAATTTCATGCCATTTTAATTTCTTTTCAAATTCATGTCTCATTAGTGTCAGTCATATCATAGATAATCCCTTCCCATAGTCATTTCAATATTATGTTATTTCAAAATTGTTCAGGTCATTTCAAATTATTCAGGTCATTTCAAATTATTCAGGTCATTTCAAATTATTCAGGTCATTTCAAATTATTCAGGCCATTTCAAATTATTCAGGTCATTTCAAATTATTCAGGTCATTTTAAATACTGGTTTTCTTTAATTATTCTAGTGATTTCAAAATCATGTGAAGAGATCTTATAACTAGCAGCATACATTTCATATATCCCTTCTATACTCATTTCATTTCATTTCAAACTAAATTCATGTCAATCAAATTCAGGTAATTTCAAATTCAGGTCATTCAAAATTCAGGTCATTTCAAATTCCGTTTCCATTTCACAAGTCATGTCATGATTCAGGTCGTATGGAGATCGTATCACTATAAGCATATATAGTTCATATCATCCTTTAATTTATCAGGTCATGTCATTTCAAATTCAGGTCAATTGAAATTCAGGTCAATTGAAATTCAGGTCATTTATAATTCAGGTCATTTCAAATTCAGGTCATTCCATTTCTCAAGTCGTGTCATATTCAAATTGTCTGAAGATCATATCTATGATATCACATATAAACATGTACTTATATATTAAAGTAATTTCTTTTTTATTTGAAACACATACATCTATCAAGATATAAAGGTACACTCTAGCGCACATTGCATGATCATCCAGGTCTATAAAAATTCAGGTCATTTCCATTTCTTCGGCGCGATCTTGATGGTCTCAACGGGACAACAACTGTCAAGATAATTTATAAATATTTTTAAAGGTCACTAAATGCCTGAACATAGTATCAAAACATTACTACATTTGTTTTACAGCTATCATTCTTTAATTTCACCTAAATCAGGACTTTCAGGTCATTCAGGACATTAGACTTTCAGGTCATTAGACCCACCCGTAAGAGTTACCTCCCCCCTCTCCCCCCCCCCCCCAAAAAAAAGCTTACACAAGCACAATATTCCTTTCATTTGGCAATGTGAAGGATGCATTATTGCTATTCTATTTGATAAAATGATCAATCTTTGTGATTCTGGTGTTCCCATTTAACAGAAAGCACAGCTCAAGTCTGTGATCACTTTGGACATTCTAGTTACCTCCCCCCTCACCCCCCCCCCCCTCAAAAAAAAACTTACACAAGCACAATATTCCTTTCATTTGGCAATGTGAAGGATGCATTATTGCTATTATATTTGATAAAATGACCAATCTTTGTGATTCTGGTGTTCCCATTTAACAGAAAGCACAGCTCAAGTCTGTGATCACTTCGGACATTCTACTCTTGCAACAAAAATTCTCACTACTCTCCCCAAAAATCTTACACCTTAAACATGTTAAACAAATAAAAACTAAGTGAGAAATACATTCATTTTGACTATTTGATATCTTTCTTGCACTGTATAAACACTATAGAAAAGATTTTCATGTTGATTGATTGATCAGAGGAAATTCCGAAACTAATTCTCCTAGCGTTTCTATAGAATTGAAGATAAAATCCTGGGTCAGGTCCCGAATAAAATATGAGAAAAACTAAATTACAGACTCATCTATGATAATATTGTAAAATTGCAATATCTTTGTTTATTTATAGTTTCTGTCACTTATGTACTCTAAATGCATGTAGATAGGGTAAGAGAAAATAGCCATATACCCATTTTCCAGAATCCTAGGGAACAGGGACTGAAGTAAAATACTGTAATGACATCTAAACTGCAAACCGATAATATTTTGGAATAAATCAATTAACTATTATCCATAAATTCTGGGAAATTAGCTATCATGAGATCACATGTAGTTTAATAGAGAGAAAACAACCACACCCATTTTCTAAGACCCTTGGGGTCAGAGACTCAAACAAAATATGAGGTGGACAACGAGATTACAGACCCATCATATTGCATAAAGAATTTAGTCTCCATTATTTATAGTGTCAGCGCTGTAAGCATCATTAAAGATTATATGGAATAATATAAAAGAAAGTGGCCACACCCTTTTCTAAGACCCTGGGGGTCATTGGCTCAAACAAAATATCAGGTGCACAACTAGACTACAGACCCATCATATTGCAAAAAGAATTATGTCTCTATCATTTATAGTGATAGAAGAGCTATCCGGACAAAATTACATAGAATTTAATGACCACGCCCATTTTCTAAGACCCTGGGAGTCAGGGACTGAAACTGAATGTCAGGTGCACAACTAGACCATGGACCAAGTAAAATACAAAAAGAATTAAGTTTCTATCTCTAACAGTTTCAGAGGACTTGTCCGGACAAGAATTGTTTACGGACAGACGGACAGACAGACAGACGGACAGACGGACAGACGGACGGACGCCGGACGAAGGGTGATCGCATAAGCTCGACTGGTCTGAGACCAGTAGAGCTAAAAATTACGGTATTTCGAGCAGATCAGGAATAAAAGACTAGATTCTTTTTCTAACTAAGTGATTAAACAGAATTAAGTTTATCGAGGTAATACAGATGACATGTAATTCCGGTTCAATCTATTTTTATTTCAAATCACAAGATGTGTAGATGTATAAAATTCCATTCATGCACACAAAGATCTGTTATGAATCTCCAGTGGCGGATTTAGGAGATGCGGAGGGGGCGTCCGCCCCCCCCCCCCCGGGCATTGACCTAAAAATATCAAAAACCCTATATTTTGACCCATTTTCAGTAAAAATCGGCAAATTTCGCACCTTGACCCCCGGCAAAAAGGGGCGCTGGATCCGCCACTGATCTATATTTTACTCTGATTCCCATTTACATTAACGACTTGTGAAAGTATCTACAAAGACTTTAGAATGCTGTTGGATCGATCAGCTGACGATAAGTGCATGTAAACCTATAATTATATACATTTTGTACATGTATAGAAATCATTGAACTATGACCATGTATGGCTTTACGTAAACGTTCTAAATTAGAGCCGTTCAGCTTCACTTATTTCTTTGTTAAAATACGGATGTAATGTACCCTTCGTCATGATTAGTCACGTTTTCTTGTATATTCTATTTTTGTAAATGTTTTATTTAACGTGATTTCAGAGTATTGTATCAGATTAGTGTACACGATTATATACGATTCCCTCTTCAGAAACAAGATGTAAAGAAGGCCCCTATCACTAACCTCCTCCTTATCTAAAACACACTTCCTACTAGTTTCAAAAAGCATTTAATTTAGTAGGAAGTGTACTTTTGACCAGGCACATGCGTCTTCTTTTTTCACAAATATATATTTTTTTGATTTTTTTTATTTATTTATTTATCTATTTTATTTATTCATTTATTTATTACTTTTTTCAACATTTTTTTTACATAGGATCACATTAAAAATATCGTAACGACACACAATTCATAAATGACATACATATCATTATGACGAAGCACCATATACACACATATTGACCAATGAGAATTCTGTTTCACTTTATTACTGTAGGAATTTAAGTAGAATACTGAACTCTGGTCATAAAATATCAATGTATCACTGGCTAAAATCATTAATAGTTTGTTCACCAGAATTCACTGACTTCGATAGTACTCAGGTGTTTTACTTGCTACATCAAGTTAATATAAGACCTTGACCCCCGACCTTGAAAATCATTTGCTGAGATTCATGATCTATGTGCTTAATTCAATAAGATTTTACTTTTGACTCAAACTCAGAAGATTTAAAGCTTTTACCACGTGCAGCTCACATGCATATTGTCTTTAAACGATTTATTGTGTCCAAAGTGTTTTATTTTCATCCCTTCGCTCTGATTTTGACACATGACCTTCAAGAGAAGGTAGCTCGACCGGGGAGTTTACATCCTCACATTGTCAAAAACCAACCAAATTAATCGGTAACTTCTACCCACCACCTAACCATTCAGATCACAGTACAACTGGTGTGGACAGACAATAAGAGTCCAGCAGGCCGCTTTCTGCCAGCAGAGTTGAGAACCCTTAGCTTTTTCCTGAATTGTAGTATCAACAAGGATTTCACTGTTTGTATCCACCGTCTTCGTTTCATGAAAATCAATTTACAAGAATAAGTCTTTATCAATTTATTGATTAAAGCCCTGATTAATTGGTCAACTTCTTGAAATAAAGAATTGACTGAAAGAGTAACATTATCTCGAAAAGTTCCTATTTTTCAGATTTTACTCATTTTCCGAGGTCTTTTGTTTATTCTATAATTTAAACCAGAAGTCTCTGATGAGACTGAAGCTCTCCTGGTTGATTTGTACATATACACTCAAGAGAATGAATGCTGGACTTCACCTTGCCTAATACCACTTTTTTCATCGACCCAATATATTTCTGTATCCCCCCTGTAAAACACTCTATAACGAATTTATCCCGCTGAATCGGTTTTGGTTTGTGTATGTTACGTCAACATATTCTAAAGCATTTTGGTGACGTCAAAAGCATAAAGCATCTTAGTAGAAGCAGGATATCAAAATAATATTCTGTTAGTAAAATAATACAAAATAACATTTGGTTCTTCTCGACCAATCAGATTGCAAGAAATTTGCCAGAGGCGGGATAAATGTGTATCAAGTTTTTTTTTATTAGAATCAACAACCACATGCTAATGCATATCCATCAATTCCTAATTAATTTTTTTCATCAAAATTCAGAGCAAAATTATTTTTTTTGAAAAAAAAAACGGAGTCCCCCCCCCCCAAGAATATCAAATGGACCATGCCTTAGATTTCTCTAGAATGTGAGAGAATTACTAAAAATGTGTATATACAACATGTATAACATACCATATGTATCAAAAGTAAAATAACAGATGTTTTTATTTTTCAAAAAATGTGGGTCAAAGGTCGGTGATGGGGTCAAAGGTTAAAAATTTGGCTCCAAAAGATGAGCCTTCTCAAGGTTCATAGACATGCAATATATGACAGCTCTATTATCTTCTATACCCTTTCATCAGAATTTAGTTGAATGGAATGATATACTGACAGTCGGATGGACAGACAAACAGATGAACAGACAGACCTACCACTATATGCTCTTTGATAAAATTAAGACTAAAGGCATAAATAACCTCTCATTTGAGCTGAAATAGTATTGCATAGGATACTCTATAGAGATATTTCCTTCTTTCTTATACTGATCAGTGTAAATACTTAGATCAAGTAATCAAGCAGTTTCAGATTGAAATTAAATATAATAGGACATGTGGCCTACCGATGGAAATTTTAAAAGTATCGGCCATTTTGTTCTAAAACCTAAAAAGGTTTTAGGCTATTTATTTAGTAAATGTAAAACAATGTAAATAGAATATTGAACGAAGAACATGAACTTTTAGGGCGAATGTGGTATTAATGTAGACAGAAGCTAATTATTAAAATATAATACAAAATATTTTTACATACCAGTATGAAATATTTAATCATTTCTACCATATATCCCAGTTCAGAAAAATATTTCAAAATCTGCATGAGGTTGAAATGATATTTTTGATTGGTCAAATTTTAAAAGGACAAAATGACTCGAGGTCCAATTGACAAAAAGGCCTGAAACATTAGTTTATTACCATTAATTTATGGCAGGAACAGGTATCGTACCCAGATAGCTCAGTTGGTAAGAGCGTCTGCCCAGATAGCAGAAGGTCTCGGGTTCAATTCACGGTTCGGTCACATCTTTTCCTCTCCTGTTACAGAATTGGCACCAAACTAAATGACTCAAGGTGAAGTGGAGTTTTGTGTGAGGTTTCCAGTGCATGGAAACCTGAAAAATTGGTAGAGAGGAGTGTGGCAGGAACGGGCATCGTGCCCAGATAGCTCAGTTGGTAAGAGCGTCTGCCTTGATAGCAGAAGATCTCGGGTTCGATTCCCGGTACAGTCACAATTCTCTCCCTCTCCTGTTACAAATTCAACTTCTATAATTTACACAAGCACCTTTCATTTGGCAATGTGAAGGATGCATTATTGCTATTTTATTAGATAAAATGATCAATCTTTGTGATTCTGGTGTTTCCATTTATCAGAAAGCACAGCTCAAGTCCGTGATCACTTAGGACATTCTACTCTTGCAACAAAAAGTCTCACTACTCTCTCTAAAAATCTTACACCTTAAACAATTAAAAAATAAGTAAGAAATACATGCATTTTGATTGTTTGTTATCTTTCTTGCACTGTATAAACATAATAGAAAAGATTTTGAAGTTGATTGATTGATCAGAGGAAATTCCGAAACTATCCCCTAGCGTTTCTATAGAATTGAAGATAAATCCTGGGTCAGGTCCCAAATAAAATATGAGAAAAACAAAATTTCAGACTCATCTATGATAATATTGTCAAATGGCAATAAAGGAAAATTTTGGTAGAAGTTTTCCTGGCTTGAAATATTTTTGTATGAGTCGGCTTTTACAAATGATTTTTTTTAGTATTTTATTTTATTTTTTTTTTAAATTTGATTAACACATAGTAGATATGCCAATAAGGCATCTCTTGTTATATTATCTTCTATTTAAACATGTGTCACTTGCTTTAATGTAAACATTATGAAAAATTTTATCAAACCACACAGTTTTACATCCCATTGGGGGTGGTACTCCAAGCAGTGGAGGAATTTATAAGAAAGAAAGATGTAAGAGTTACCTCCCCCCTCTCTCCCCCCCCCCAAAAAAAAAGCTTACACAAGCACAATATTCCTTTCATTTGGCAATGTGAAGGATGCATTATTGCTATTTAATTTGATAAAATGATCAATCTTTGTGATTCTGGTGTTCCCATTTAACAGAAAGCACAGCTCAAGTCTGTGATCACTTCGGACATTCTACTCTTGCAACAAAAATTCTCACTACTCTCCCCAAAAATCTTACACCTTAAACATGTTAAACAAATAAAAAATAAGTGAGAAATACATGCATTTTGACTATTTGATATCTTACTTGCACTGTATAAACACTATAGAAAAGATTTTCATGTTGATTGATTGATCAGAGGAAATTCCGAAACCATCCCCTAGCGTTTCTATAGAATTGAAAATAAAATCCTGGGTCAGGTCCCAAATAAAATATGAGAAAAACTAAATTACAAACTCATCTATGATAATATTGTAAAATTGCAATATCTTTGTTTATTTATAGTTTCTGTCATTTATGTACTCTAAATGCATGTAGATAGGGTAAGAGAAAATAGCCATGTACCCATTTTCCAGAATCCTAGGGAACAGGGACTGAAGTAAAATACTGTAATGACATCTAAACTGCAAACCGATAATATTTTGGAATAAATCAATTAACTATTATCCATAAATTCTGGGAAATTAGCTATCAAGAGATCACATGTAGAGAGAAAACAACCACACCCATTTTCTAAGACCCTTGGGGTCAGAGACTCAAACAAGATATGAGGTGGACAACGAGATTACAGACCCATCATATTGCATAAAGAATTTAGTCTCCATTATTTATAGTGTCAGCGCTGTAAGCATAAGATTATATGGAATAATATAAAAGAAAATGGCCACACCCTTTTCTAAGACCCTGGGGGTCATTGGCTCAAACAAAATATCAGGTGCACAACTAGACTACAGACCCATCATATTGCAAAAAGAATTATGTCTCTATCATTTATAGTAATAGAAGAGCTATCCGGACAAAATTACATAGAATTTAATGACCACGCCCATTTTCTAAGACCCTGGGAGTCAGGGACTGAAACTGAATGTCAGGTGCACAACTAGACCATGGACCAAGTAAAATACAAAAAGAATTAAGTTTCTATCTCTAACAGTTTCAGAGGAGTTGTCCGGACAAGAATTGTTTACGGACAGACGGACAGACAGACAGACGGACAGACGGACAGACGCCGGACGAAGGGTGATCGCATAAGCTCGACTGGTCTGAGACCAGTAGAGCTAAACATTCCGAATTCCGAGTAAATTTTTTTCACAGAAGTATCTCAAGACTGTGGCTTTCAGAATTTCCATTACCTTATAGATAAAACAATATAATAAGACACCTGTCATGTTGTACAATCCATCCCATGTCTGTTGAAATCGGAGTCGGCGGTCCAGTACAGTATACGACATCTAATACACAAGGATGCGTTAGGACTACACAAAAATGAACTTAAATTTTCCTTGTCGACTCTGTCATCAAAGGGAGGATGAAGGGAGAAAAGCCCCAGTTTTCAATATGTGAAAGGTAAACAAACAAGGTAAAAAGCAGGCTAAACAGAAAATAAATCAAGGAAGACATATCGAATAGCTCTCTCTCTTTACCTATTATATTGTTTCCATGATAACAATCTGGGTAGTTCAACGTGTTGTGGGAATACTTTCAGCTTTTAACGCTGTACAATATAAGGAATTAAGAATGTAACATTACATCGGGTATATTCTCAAAATCGATTTTCCTAATTATAGTCCGATACAATAGCGCGTGTAGCTCCAGAACACGTTCAGGTTTAAAGTAGAATATAGGGAAAAGGTAAATCGATCAATTATCGACTTTAATTTGAAACAAAATTTGACGAATTAATGTAAGAAAGTCACTCTTGTTTTTTGTAGAGCTTGTTATTCAAGATCATAACAGGAAATTTTATAATCACATAGAAGACAACGGTTACGTACCCCCCCCCCCCCCCTTCAGATAATATTCAATGACCCACTATAGAACAACTAAAATTATCATCTGATCATCGTATTCAATACCCCACTATAGAACAACTGATCATCGTACCTTCACCAGACACCTTTGTTACAATATACCATGTACATGACAAACCACAATCAGGATTTATAAATCAGCGGTTTATGTATTACTTTATTCATGTGACATTTAAAATATCCAGTTATTTCGAAATTCCAGGGTCGGTACTTCCTATTTGTTTACAAACATGACAAAGGTTTCAATAAATAGACGTGCCACGGGAATCATGAGTTCTGTTGTTTTTTTTTTCAGATTTGTTTTCTCTCTTACTTTCAGATAAATAACACTTATACATAACAACATGCTGAACTTATGAAGTACAATATTATTTGAATTTTATCTGAAAGTAACGCAATAAACAGAATGTTTCAACACACCATCATAATTTATTAATTCAACTGTTGACCAATACTACGACATCATGTATAATTGCGGTTTTATTCAGATACAGATCTTGGCAGATGAAAGAAATTGTGCTAATGTGATTCTACATCGCAATTCGTAACTTTATAGCACCTGTTTTCTGGCTAAATGAGTTGGATATGACTTGCAATAGAAATGCTTCTCACAGATCAATGCACTAATTGCTTTTTCAAGATACAATGTATACCCATCAATATGTTTACTTAACAAGACGCTTTATGTGACGTCAACGACGTCATTATAAGTAAACGGTACGTTGGGGTGGCGTCATTTATTTATGGCGTCATTCAAATAGCCATAGCTATTATCATGATTATATAGCCATATTTATCGAGATATTTTCAAAATTGAAGCAATACTATAATCAGTAAATGTTACTCTTTTACAATGTAGAATATTACAAAATTTTGAATCTAGGCCATATTTGGTAGTTAGTGACTTTTCTCCTTTATGCATGAATTGGTACAGTACTACTGTCAATGACGGTACAACCAAGCATCCAATGGTGTTAATATTCATGTATCATATAGCTATCATTTCGCCATGATTTCTACACTGTAAGCCTAAACCTGTCAATTTTGCCATCAAATTCTTCTAAAAGTGTGTCTGTTGAGCACTTTTTTCTTTCACTGACATGTGAAAAATGTAGTCTATGTCGTCGGTAAGTGTGATATTTTCAAAATGATACGGTATATGAATGGGTGAACAACAACATACACATTATATGAATAGTTTAAAATAAAAATTTGGTCTGTTATGATATAACGGTATGATTTTTCCAATTTCTTCAACCTTCAAGACTATTCTTTTCTTATACACAAAAATAAGGAATGGGCAAACAAAACTGAATGTAAAAGATACAAAATCACACACAATATCGACTATAATCAAGTGGACACATCTGCGGGATATAGTCCAATTTGGACCTCTTGTTATAAAATCCCCAGAGGCCAGAATGCTGATGCTCCTAAAAATCAAAATGTAAGGTTCACAATAGACCAAAGACCTGTTTAACTAAATGCGAAATAGATTAAGAATTCTTAGACTATCGTGTATGGCTTCACATGAGTTATGTACATAAGATAGTAGAGGGAATGACAAATGGACAGACGAAACTGTCGCCCTTGGATACAACCCGGTTTTACGAGAAGAGCTCAAAACATAATAGTTTGGCTTTGACATTTTCTAAAGTACGGCTTCCTGCGAATCCTCCATGAAAATAATACAGTTTAACCACTAAAGCTACTTTGATAAAACTAATTGTCGCTTTTTTTTTCGGCCAGACCCTCAACAGGTGGCGCTACCACAAGCAAATGTAATGTAAGTGGGATCGCCCTCCTTTAACAAACTAATACAGATCATATAATGACAGAATGATGACAATGTTAGTTATTCCAATTTGGATTTAGATTTGGAAGCTGAAAATTGAAAAATTACAAAACATAGAAAAAGAAATCAATCCGACATTGCTTTTATTTATAGAATCGACTTATTTGAATGATTCTATATGGATTCCTTTAAATTTTGTTGACAAATACTCCAATGACTGTATATACAGCCCTTTAAGTTCTGACTGACCATTGACGTTACCAGTCTAATCCAATAATGCTACAAACATACTAGTATTATTGTCCTGTTTTGGAAAATCCATTCATGTAACAAAATGATTTAAATGGCGAATGAATTACAAAATCCTCGGTATTGAAAAAGATATACATGTACAGCATTAAATACATGTATAAGCCTTGAATACCTCGGTAGTTTTGGCAGATGACATACAAACTGTAACGGCTGACGGTTCCTACAATTATTTCAGCCATCAGTTTCATGTATTTTGTGCCTTTCAATAAATTCTATTAATTTTCGATTTCCCAATTAAGAGGAGGAGGAATCGTAGTTCCCCCAAGTGGGGGAGGATGGGGTTTCCCCTCTAGATAATTTTCAGAATTTTGTATTGATTACTGCAATTTCTGCTAGAACACACTCTTCCTGTTCAATAGAATTGGAAACTTCATGAAATATGACATTGAAATTTTGCGTAGTTTTTGCCTTTTTAAAAGTTTAAATGCCTTAAAGCATATAAAGGAAGTTTCACAGAGTACATAACACGTCAGTAATTTGTTAACATGTAGTACATTTGAATGCATATTATTGAAAAGTTTATAATAAATTACTTTCAATATCTGACTGTCTGACATCTCGGCGAAAGTGTGGTCGGATTGCAGATCGTTATTGTGCCAATGGAAGGCTCTGAACAGACAGAATATATGAAGAAGACGAATATCAAACTAAGATGTTAAACATGTTAAAGTTCATGGACTGCAACTAAGACAGTATGTCGAAGCGCACCCTCATACTCTTTGGTTAAGAAGACATACATGTACATGTAGTCCAAAAGTTAGTTTTTTTTTAAAGTAGGCCAAAGTCCAAGGTCAAGGCCACTACATGTAGGTCAAATGTCACGGCATAAATTGAAAGGTCTTGTAATGGGCAATCTACATGTATAATACAATGTTTCAACCCTAGATTTTGCTTCAACCAGAAACTTTGACCAAAACTTTTAACTAGGTCAGAGTCCAAGGTCAAGGTCACTAAGTTAAATGTTACGGCATAAATCAAGAGGTCTTGTCATGGGTAAACTACATGTGTAATATTGTGTTTCTAATGCATACAGTTCCTTAGATTTTGCTTCAACTAGAAATTGAAACCAAAATCTTTATTTAACATGCTTAAGTCTAAGTAAGGTCTAAGGTCAAGATCAGTGGGTCAAATATTATGGCATAAATAGAAAGGTCTTGTCATGGGCAACCTACATGTATAATATCATGTTTCTACTGCATATATTAGTTCTTTAGATTTGCTTCAACCAGAAACTTTAACCAAATGATGACGACAGACAGACGGACGGACAGACAGACATCGTCAATCTTCAATCGAAATGCTCTGCAATCCGGCCGAAAAGGACAAAGAGCTCAAAGAGCTCCCTTCTGAGAGGAATTCGGTTTTCAGGTAACCAATCGCTGGTAGATGTTTGATATAAAGGGATGGAGGGAAACTACATGTGCCAATAGCAGAAATGCTATAGATTGCCTATTAAGTTTTCATTTCCTCTTATGAAATAAAATTTCTGTAAATTTGTCAGAAACGATGTGAACGTATTGGCCTAGGGCTACAGGAATCAATAGCCAAAGTCTGTAAGCTTAGCATACAATTTAAGGGAGCTCTGAGAGTAAGACCGGTACTAGTCAAGTCTAGCTAGAGTGATAAGTAGATTTACATCTAGGATTCACAATTCCCATTTTACGAAATAGATACAGAAAGCTTCAGAAAACGTGAGGAAATTCTGCCCTAATCTGCAAACGACTCCATTGATTGTAGCGTTGTCACAACTTGTTTATATTAATGACGGCAGGCCAGCACTGTCTTTTCCAATTTCCCAGGTCGATTGTTTCCATGTAAAATAGAGACAATTCGATTACCCACTCTATCATTTCCTTTGATACTTTCAATATTGGTGTTTTACGTGGCGTTATGCAAATACCCTGACATTTATCCTTATCCTGTCCTGAATATTTTGTCGTTTACCAATGGAATGTTTGTTAGTGGTGTACCACAGAGACTTTAATTTTATCGTTTGACTATTTTATATTAAGAAGTACATAGGATCTAGCCAATTCCCCGTTTGTAGGACCAGGGACTAAGCAATGATACAGAGACCTGTCTATTCACTATTATTTATCATTTAGGTTTGTAACTGACCGTCTACAGAGATGCCGAGCCTTCTAAGGGCTTGATCAACCCGACAAATCTCTGTGGACGGTCAGTAACCATGGTAACAAACCTAACAACTAATTTTCACGTGACTTCTTTCATTATACGACAATGGTTGTGGGTCAGGCCCTTGATCTAAAGGGGTTTTTGGGTCAGAACCCTGATTTAAAGGGAAGTTGTGTGTCAGGACACTGATCTAAAGGGGAGTTGTGTGTCAGGACCCTGATCTAAATGGGGTTGTGCGTCAGGACCCTGATCTAAATGGGGTTGTGTGTTAGGACCTTGATCTAAAAGGGAGTTGTGTGTCAGGACCCTGATCTAAAGGGGGTTGTGTGTCAGGACCCTGATCTAAAGGGGAGTTGTGTGTCAGGACCTTGATCTAAAGGGGAGTTGTGTGTCAGGACACTGATCTAAAGGGGAGTTGTGTGTCAGGACCTTGATGTAAAGGGGGTTGTGTGTCAAGACCCTGATCTAAAGGGGAGTTGTGTGTCAGGACCTTGATCTAAAGGGGAGTTTTGTGTCAGGACCTTGATCTAAAGGGGAGTTGTGTGTCAGGACCTTGATCTAAAGGGGATTTGTGTGTCAGGACCCTGATCTAAAGGGTGTTGTGTGTCAGGTCCCTGATCTAAAGGGGGTTGTGTGTCAGAACCCTGATCTAAAGTGGGTTGTGTGTCAACACCCTGATCTAAAGGGAGTTGTGGGTCAGGACCCTGATATTTTCCCATTTTACAGGCTACCTCCTGATTTTTCCTATTTTTACAGGCTATCTCCCCTGATTTTTTCCAATTTTTACAGGCTACCCCCCCCCTCTGATTTTTCCCATTTTGCAGGCTATTCCCTCCCCTGATTTTTCCCATTTTTACAGGATATCTCCCATTTTTTCCCTTTTTTACAGGCTATTCCTCCCCCCCCCCCCCTTAATATTTTCTAGATGCGTCCATGACTTATGTAACCTGTACAATGTTCAGATAGCATAAAAGCATACATCACATTTTAATCCTTAGTTCATCAGAAGGTAGCCTGAGTAAGACAGCAACGCTGGCTACTTAACACATAAGTAATATCATCAAATTACAGGATGTAATAGGTATAGAACAGGCTTCCTATTAACACTTCACTTATTATGATATAACTTATGAGTGATATGTATCCACTTGTATTAACTGAACAGTACTATGTAGGCATACTACACACTTTAAGTCTTTTCCATGTTATGTGCTACAGTTCAGTACAGATCATGACATGGTACATTGTAAATATATAAAATATCAGAATCAACATGTTCAATGTCTGTCATTCAGTTCTTCTCATTTAAAAAGTTTAAATTCAAAATGGGATCGAGTGTATTAACAACTGTAAGACACTTCCTTATTATAAATGGCATAATTTACAACTTTTCATGAATATACATAAAACAGAAATCATAGACCTTAACATGCTATAAATGCACAGGTGTATAATTAGAACCAAGAGGAGTTTACATAATTCATGTAAATCAGATTAAACTGAAATTATTAACGTCATGCTAATGTATTGTAATTTGATCTATATTAAGAGTAAGAGGAAAACTTTATGTAATGTACAGTGTTTAAGTTGAACAACACGAACAAAATCTGTCTATTATTCAAACACAATCTCCCTGGCTATCAATTCATATATATTCAAGTTTCTTGCATCTATTAACTCTGATTCATACATAAAGGGTGAACCCTCCCCTGCTTTTTACAACATTACGATTTGAAGGAAAATATACTACATTGTAGTCCCAAAACTTGACATTCAGAAAAAAAATATTATTAGGCTATTATAGCTACATCATGTACATGTCAGTGGCGGATTCATGGGGGTGCGGAGAGGGCATCCGCCCCCCTGGCACTGACCCAAATTTTCCAAAAATCCCTTTATTTTGGCCCATTTTCAGTAAAAATTGGCAAAATTCGCCCCATGACCCCCTGGCAAAGAGGGCACTGGATATGCCACTGCATGTAGCTATGATATGTAATTGTATAATTTAGAAATCTCTACTATTGATACTTTCTTTGTGTCTTTCAATGAAAATTGATTATTTCAAAGTCATATTGAGAATACTCAATTTATGTTTTACAATGTAAAGATCATAACTTACACTGTGGTAAAATTTGTTATATGATATGTTATCTTAGAAAAAGTTTTAGATGAGGGGGTGGACAGGGTGAAAGGGAGGGGGAGGAAGGGGGTGGGAGGAGGGAGGAGGGAGGAGGGGATGGGAGGAGGGAGGGAAGGGGAAAATGGGAGGGAGGGAGGGGGAGAAAGGGGGCAGGAGGGAGGAAAGGGGGTGGGAGGAGGGAAAAGGGGGCAGGAAGGGGGAAGTAAGGGAAGGATGAAAAGGAGGGGGAGAGAGGAGGTGGGAGGGGGAGGTAAGGGGTGGGAGGGGAGAGAGGTCCCCCCTTGAGATCATTATCAAGTATCAAATGTAGATCAAACAAACTTATGGCAAAAGTGGTATCAAATTGCACCATTTTCATTTATTTGACACAAAACTTACCGGGGAGCCCCCCCCCCCCTATGCTTTTGGCCTGGAGTTGAATCCCTCTGGATCTGCCATTGGCCAAACATAAGGGAATGAAGTATACATTTACTGAGTTCTAATCCCATCCTTCTTGAAGATCAACAATATAATTATATAAAAACCAAGTTTTATTCTAATAGCTTCCAGAAATATTTCAAATGTATGGAACCAGTCTGAAAATAATCATCAAGATGAATGAGCAAGATCATTATTTGTTTTATTCCTCATATGAAGTAGAGCCATTTGAAAATTTTTTAGATTAAAAACCCTTTGTCTTTGAAGACGCACTTGCTTTTTCTTTTTTGACAATCTTGAAACCCCCTCCCCCCAAAGGGTCTATTGGGAGGAAGGGGTGTCAAGATTGTAAGTATAGGGTCGATCTAGTGATGCACATCAGAAAGGAAAGGATATATTATTTTCCATGTCATGGCATGTGTTCATCTTTTAAAAAAAACTTTTTGAATAAAACCAAAGGAGGGGCCGGGGGGGGGGGTTCCAGCCAATATAGTGATACCCACTTGTCTTGACCAGATCCGCTTCATGTACTGCATTCTTTTCATCATGTTCATTTAGACGACAAAGCTGAGCCGAGTGTCGATTTCCTAAGAAAATAGATAGATCTACCTGGTTTTGCATATCGCAGATCTATTATGTCCACAGCTCTGCTGATTCAAATTTGAGTTCATTCAAAAACAAGATTACCTTCCCCTCAAAATATTTTCTATACACAATATTGAATATTCGATAAAAAAATACATTCTCATTTGACAGTGACACCTTTTTCACAGGTAAAATAAGTTGGTCAAGGTGAGAATTAGCCAAATCGCTTCAACGAAATTCGATCTACACATTTTTCTATTCCGAAGTTACAAAACTAATACACTTACCTTCAGAATTGATAAAATTCGCAATTAAACATATAAATAAAGCAAAATACATTATTGAATGACACTGTACATTCCGGTTGTGCGCCATGTCTGTTACTAAACTGTTTACTCACGTACTATCTCGCTTCGGAAAGGGAAACCCCGAGATATTCCAAATATAGATTGACCTCTCTCAATTTTCATTGGATGAAATTTATAAATAAACATCGGTCTGGGAAAATTAAAAATGGCGATTTTCAAATGCATGTTTTGAATTTACTACGAATGCAATCTTGTCTAACATAAACTGCAGGATATTAACAGACAATGATCTTCGTATTGTAACAATTTACAAGGGTACAGAAATATTGGTTTTCTTTCCAGTGATAGTGGATCGAATTTACTCAGACTCGCTCACAGGCACATGTAGAAAGTTTACAGGTCATAAGAGAATATATGTATAGAAAGACAAGGCTTCCGACTAATTTTCAGCTAGAAGTAGCATATGAAATGTTTGCATTTGTCATGATTGAAGGGCAAAATGGGGTATGATCATAAAGATTTATTTGTATACTTCCTAGAAACATCAATAATTCACCCAAAAAGATCTCATAACATAGCCTAATGGTCTACCTAAGTTGGACTGTTTTCTACTTTCTGTCTTGAATCTCCATTATGCCAGATTGGACAAATACTGATTCATTCAGAGGCTTTACTCTGCTTACTGTAAGCAAAGTAAAACACCTGGATGATTCCGAGTAGCTAATCCGGCAATGGAGGTTCAAGAAAGAAAGTAGAAAAGAGTCCAACTTAGGTAGACGGTTAGGCTATGTTATGAGATTTTTTTGGGTGAATTATTGATGTTTTTAGGAATTATACAAATCAATCTTTATGGTCATACCCCGTTTTGCCCTTCAAATGTAAAAAAACTGCAGAAATGCTACGTCTAGCTGAAAATTCGTCGGAAGCCTTGTCTCTCTATAGATACCAGTATTCTCTTATGACCATACAGGATATTGACGCTCTTAATTTCTACATGTGCCTGTGGACTCGCTGTACTGAATTTTAACTCAGATTTACTGTACTGGTCGAGCAGATATTTCCGAACTGAAGTATTTCCGAACGATTCGCTAGTTCGGTTACTTGGAGATACTTTTTTACAATTTTGGTGATACAGATGTCTAGATATTCAGAAAAATAACCGACATGCAAAAGGAAATCTCAAAATAACTTTATTTAGTATATTTTTAGCGTTTGTTTCTCCTGCTGTTTGTAACTTTCGTCTGTTTGGGAGCTGGGGAAAGTGACGTCATTGTGTTAAGAACATATCTTGACCTAGTTTCGGAGTCATATATTTTCAAAAAATCTATTCTTGTCAACAGATCGATGAAAACCTGCATTGACTGAGGCCCAGAGCAGGATATTCACGAAAAAGCGTATACATTTCATGTGTAAGACTACCAAAATCATTGGAAATAAGTAGGAAATAAACGTACCTCATCATGGTTCATAAAGTCGCTTTAGAAATAAATTTTGTAAAAGTTTTATGATAATATATGTTGAAACAGAATTCTTCAATAAGGATTAAAGGATAAAATAACAAAGTTTTGAAACATTTGATTTATATTTGACCCCAGGACAGACTAAAATGCAAATCGTTCGGAAATACCTTTAGTAACTTGCGTAAAATGGCCGTTAGAGGGGGTATTAAAACGCCCTCAAATCAGCATTTATAGGTCGATTTTCAAAATTATTTTAACATAGGCATTTGTATGAAGGGTGAAGCATTATTTGTTCCGAGTTTCATGGTGATTGGACGTATAGGAGCCGAGTTATTGACGAAAAACCGCAAAAATCGTTCGGAATTATTTGCTCCACCAGTACTGATACAGTGTACTTTTGTACTTTACGAACAGTGACAGTGAATTGAATTTACTCAGACTCACTGTACTGATACATTTACATGTACTGCCCCGTACTGTCGACTGTCCGCTGAGCTCACTTCAGAAATCGAAAAATTGAAGTTTTCTCTACTTTGTCGACAAAGTTTGCAAATAAGATTTACAAAGGGGGATATCAGATCTCAAACTCACATAACTATTGGTGTATGATATGTTTACCTACGACAACTGTCTGCACAGCTCACTTCAGAAATCGGTAAATTGAAGTTTTCTCCTCTTTGTCGGCACATTTTCCGATTAAAATTTATATAGTGGGATAGATCTCAAACTCTCATAGCTAACGGTGTATGATATATGTCTGTAGGCCAATACTAATACTCACAGTGAAAAAATAAAATTTAAAAATGTTCTCCATATCCCTATTAAAAACTATTTTCTTTCACTGTGAGCTCAGTATTAATGGTAGGTACAAATATCATACACTGTTAGTTATGAGAGTTCAAGATCTATATCCACCTATATAGATTTTAAATTGCAAAATTTGCTGACAAAGTAGAGAAAACTTCAATAATCTGATTTCTGAAGTGAGCTGCGCAGACAGTAGAGATATAATACTACTGTGAGGGGAGCACATTATGTTAGATTATTTTCATACCATTATTTAACATAGTAAAGTACCCCCCCCCCCCCCTTTTTAAAGATTTATCTGTGTAATTGACCCTTCCAATTGCGGGAAAAAATGCAAAATTTCGTGATGTCACAATGCTTTTACCTTGGACAAACAAGCTTCGAACCTCGGTCAAACATCAAAATTGCATTGTGACGTCATGGAATTTCTCAAATTTTTCCCGCGTTCGGAAGGGTCAATTTACCTGTACTCAGAGTTAACAAATTTATTGTATATATCCCTCGATAAGGATTGAAAGAGAAGTCACGGTACTATATTTAGAATATCGAGTTATTTGCTCAGTATATATTATAAAGCGCTGCACTGGGCTTGTAAAGCTGTCTGTAATGCTGAGGCTCTTGGTGGTAGGACCATTCTCTCTTAAGCAATGACCTGGCTGGGGTCCACTAACTTACAGAGAGTTAAAGGGGGGACCCGTTTTCCATAGGAATAGCACATCATCCGTCGTACCCTAAGGTTAGGGGGGTAGACTTTTGAGAATATTTGCTGTTCGTCAGTTAAGATTAAGGGCTGATTTGATAAGATTATCGAGAGGTTTACTAGGCTTACACTATTTACAAGTGCTATTTGCATATACTTTTTTTTACTTTTTATATTAAATGTTATAACTGCTGTCATTCTTCTGTTTTATTTTATACACGTCTGTCAAATTAAGGTGTGGCTGCATGGTGGAAATGCTTTGGACTTGAAGACAGGCACCCACCCCACTGGGTCCTGTTTCACTACGCTCACAGTGATGTTTAACACTGAGTCTATGGAGAATGTCAATGACGTCTCGCTAAAATAAACATAGAAATCTCCCCATCTTAAATTATTTTCTTTCACCATGTTCACTGTAAGCATGGTATTGGTCGTACAGACATATATTATACACCATTAGTTATGAGAGTTTTGAGATCTATCCCCCTATATAAATTTTAATCAGAAAATATGCCGACAAAGTAAAGAAAACTTCAATTTTCTGATTTCTGAAGTGAGCTGCGCGGACAGTTGTTACATTGCAACGAACATGCTATACTTCCTGTCTGGAAATAACCGAATAAGAATATAAGACTCTTTCATGGTCTTCTATGAAAGATACATCGGTTCCACCCGAGGGGTCTCAAAATCATGTAAAACCTGAGGCTTGCCGAGGGTTTTGCAAAACGATGTATCTTTTAGTGAAGAACATGAAAGAGTATTTTTCTCTCATATCTAAAGGTCTAAACAAAACTGAAAGAAAAGGGACGAAATTTGAAAAAATGTCAAGTTGATCTAATCGCAAAAATTTTGCGGTATTCAAATTCAGCGCCCCTGAAAATGGTTTATTCTATAAGAATAAACTACGAATATTAGGCTTTTCAAAATGAAACGCAAGAGTACATTGAAAAACCATCTTTAAATTGAAGTTTTATGGCGACGTCGCCGCTAGCTTGTTTGTTTTGCGGGGCTGAAATCATGACGTCACAATAGTGTAAACAATCGAAACAATAGCGTCACGTGATATGTGATACAGCTGTCACGTGATATGTGATACAGAAGTAGCTCACATAGCTGTATTTCATGGGCCTACTCTGTAACACATATGCGGGTATGAGAGAAAATAGTGTCTTCATTGCACTGTAACTAACAGGGTTGTAATCTTGTTTGAGATTCATGCATGCGTCTATTTGCTATGCTGCTGTTTACTATTACCACTATGCTATTGAGAGCGCGCATAGTAGTAAAATAGAAGTGTGCATGAATCTCAAGTGAGATTAACAGGGTTGCACTTAAGGATTTTGAAACCAGTTGCAGGGTTGGCAACCTGATTATGAAATTAAGTTGCCCCCTTGAAAATTTTCTTTCATTTTTCTTCATTTTTCCCGTCATTTTCTTCTTCAAATTTTTGTTTATTTTTATATGGCAACCTCTTTTAAATACAGTAACAGTATGTACAATGTTATCCAGGTCTCTTTCAAGTTGTATTCAAAGTACAGGGTATACAGTGAATAGTGTTTCGACTAAAATCACTATCGATAATCTCATTGAATCGGAACACCACTATCGATAATACAATCAATTATTTTATGTTGAAAATTTTGTTAAATTCCTTTGATTACTCTTAATAATATCTATCAGGGGCATACCTTTACCAAAACATCTAAGGGGTCAACTTGGCTCCCAAACCAGTGATTAGGAAGGATGTGCACCATGTGCCATATGCACACTGACGATGAAAATGTCCCATTCTTTTTGCAATGTGTGCGCCCATATGGCGCAGGAAGACTTTTGCTAGCTGGAATTTTTTTTCTGGCCATTTTAAGAGCCGGAATTTTTTTTTCGCTGGCCCTATGGGCCGGATTATTTTTTAAAATATTTTCCAATGTTGAAAATTACTCTTAAAGTTTAGATAATTCAGTGTGGGTTTTTTTTTTCAACCATATTAAAGATCAAATACAGAATGAGATCAGGTGCCAAGGAAGAGTATTTTAAGGCATCTCTTGCTAGCAGATTACTTCTTTTTAATTTCTGGAATGGCATATGAAACCTATAATCTTATCACATAATGATGCTCAATACAGACAGGCTATATGGTGCTAATGACCCTGGCCACATGGCCTTATACTAATGTAAGCTAAGACCAATTGATCTGTGTAGGTTTATGCAATACATCATGCACATTTTTTGACTGCGGCTTTTTTTTTTTGAGTTTGACCTACATACTGACAAACTTGCTCACAGGAAAAGTTATGTTTGACAAAGTTGAAGCACATCTTGCTATTAACCACATATTTTTATTTGTTGAATATATCCTGATTATGAATATATGATGATGTTAAATATATGTATTATGCAATTTGTAGATGACTTAAATTAAAATGATACTATGTACTCTTTGTAGACAAAGAAACCTAACATGAGTAAAGTGGCCTTAACATCAAGAATGCCAGGCTCAGTCCAGAAAAGGTAAGAGGTTGTAGCTGTCTCTTTAAGCCCCTAGATCATTTTTATGCCCCCGTAATCGAAGATTCTAGGCATATAGTTTTTGTCCTGTCCGTTTGTCTTCTGTTTGTCTGCAAAAACTTTAATCTTAACTTACCTTTCCTTGATACCAAAATTTTTTGCCTTGTGATCTTGACCTTGACCTTGGACCTACTTTTCAAAAACTTTAACATTGGGCATAACTTTAGAATGGTAAGTGATAGGGCTTTCATATTTCACATGTGTATTCCTAGTGACAAGACCTTGACGACAAGATCAAGACATTGACGGGCGGGTTAGCGCAGTGGTAGCGCGCTTGCTTCTCAGAATCTCACCTCTAAGGTCCCAGGATCGAATCTCAGATTCGGCAAAGGGTCTTATGTGAGAGGGTAGGTAGTTCCCCACCCAGGCCTCTGCAGGGGGGTTTTCTCCGGGTACTCTGGTTTCCTACTGCTCCTTGGACCCCCTCACGCCAACATCTGAGCCAATGTGAGACATTTATACATGTATAAGTTTTGTAACTTGTTTGTTAAACGTTGTAAAATAAATAAAGTTAAATTTAAATAGTGACAAGACCTTTCTATTAATAACAAAATTTTGACCTTGTTACCTTAACTTTGACTTTTGCCACCTGGGGCATTCGTGTTTCACAAACACAGGTTTTATTGACCTTGACCTAGTGACCTTTGACCTTCTTTTCAAAAATGTTAACCTTCGCCATTATCTTTAAAACCATAAATGGGTAAAGGTTTCATATTTTACTTGTAGATTCCTTACAAGACCTTTCATATGAAACCTTGACTTCAAGACAAGTTTAAGTTTTTGAAAAGTTTGCAAATTTGCGAGGTCAGGGTCACAAACATTAAAGTTGACTCTATCCCTAGACCGGTAAGTGGTACAGCTTTCATATTTCACATTCACATGAAGAATTGTAATGGCTTGACCTTTTATTTGAGATAGTGACCTTGACTTTGAAGTTTGACCTACAGTTAAAAAAAAACAAAAAATAAAACTGGCCTTGTTTCTTGAAGAATTAGGAGTACTTAGGGCTTTAATGTTTCACTCATAGATTGCTTTTATAGTTCCTTAGGTAAATAAAGTGTACATTATAGAGAAACTTATGTTTGCAATCCAGCCAGACCATCTTGAGCGGTTTAGGATTAATTGAAGATTAAATGTGAAATTGGATATAAAACATGAAGATTTGTTATTTCTTTTTCATTTCTATTAGTAGCAGAATTCCAGTAGTGACCTCTACAATGAAAAGCAAGGCTCATCCAGCTCCGGGCCCCTCAAAATTACATAAGAAATGGAGAGATCAGTTTGAGACTGGAGAGGCCAGCAGTAAGAAACCTGAGGTAAGAACACAGATCATAGCTTAACAGCAGTCTTTCCCAAAAACTTTCAGCTGACATAGGTCATTCGGACCGATGTGTTAAAGAAACACATAGGTCCCAAACAAAAGCTGTCTGTTCTAGTAGCCCCAGTCCGAACAACTTAACCTCTGACTACTTGTCAATCACGTTCTTGTAAACATTTTAAAACAAAGCTAAGAAATTAAAATTACATTCATGAAACGTTTATAAGAGCATGATCAGAACATGATCGTTATGTTCTCAGGAGGGACCGAAAATTATAAAAACTTGCACTGGAAAATTTGATTGCATTACAAATAGACTCCCAAAAAGGCATCGGTCATTCGGACCGGCTATCGAGAGGAAAGCACCGGTCCGAACGTAATTTTGCATGTCAGGACCGGCGGACCCATGTTATTGGGAAAGACTTTTAACACTTTGGCTGACAAATATCTACAAATTGTTTTCCATAATGCCTTATTGAAAATTTAAAAAGGCACGTATAGTACATGTGAAATGTATCAAAAGATACTACTAAAATCAATTTTGCTTCGTGAACAAAAACAAAAAACCAATAAAAACTTCTCAAATATAATATCCTTCTGAAATCAATAAGTGTCACTTGAATGTAATATCTTTCTGAAATGAATACACCTTAATAAGTTATTTGATCAGATGCACTCTGTGACTATTTTTAGCTCACCTCGACGAAGTTGAGTGAGCTTATGCTATAACCCCACGCGTCCGCGTCCGCGTCCTCGTCCGCGTCCGCGTCCGCGTCCGTGTCCGCGTCCGTGTCCGCGTCCGCGTCCGGTTAAGAAGTTTGGGGTAGCTCAGTATCTGACAAAGTACTAATGCTACAGTAACCAAACTGGCACAAGTGATTCATCTTTGGATGCTGAGGTGAACCCATGCATCGGATGCAGCATCTGACCTACATTTTCCGCTTGAGTGACTTGGTTAAGAAGTTTGGGGTAGCTCAGTATCTGACAAAGTACTGATGCTACAGTAACCAAACTTGCACATGTGATTCATCTTTGGATGCTGAGGTGAACCCATGCATGGGATGCAGCATCTGACCTACATTTTCTGCTTGAGTGACTTGGTTAAGAAGTTTGGGGTAGCTCAGTATCTGACAAAGTTCTAATGCTACAGTAACCAAACTGGCACAAGTGATTCATCTTTGGATGCTGAGGTGAACCCATGCATCGTATGCAGCATCTGACCTACATTTTCCGCTTGAGTGACTTGGTTAAGAAGTTTGGGGTAGCTCAGTATCTGACAAAGTACTGATGCTACAGTAACCAAACTTGCACAAGTGATTCATCTTTGGATGCTGAGGTGAACCCATGCATCGGATGCAGCATCTGACCCACATTTTCCGCTTGAGTGACTTGGTTAAGAAGTTTGGGGTAGCTCAGTATCTGACAAAGTACTGATGCTACAGTAACCAAACTTGCATAAGTGATTCATCTTTGGATGCTGAGGTGAACCCATGCACCGTATGCAGCATCTGACCTACATTTTACACTTGAGTGATTTGGATAAGAAGTTTGGGGTAGCTCAGTATCTGACAAAGTACTAATGCTACAGTAACCAAACTTGCACAAGTGATTCATCTTTGGATGCCGAGATGTACCCATGCATTGGATGCAGCATCTGACCTACTTTTTCCACTTGAGTGATTTCGCTTTTAAAAGCCAATATTGAGCAAAGTATAAGTGCTACATGTACCAAACTTGCATATTGGATGTATCTTTGATCAAACTTTCATAAAATGACCTTGACCTACTTTTTCCGCTTGAGTGATTTTGCCTTTAAAAGCCAATATTGAGCAAAGTATAAGTGCTAGATGTTCCAAACTTGCATATTAGATGTATCTTTGATCAAACTTTCATAAAATGACCTCGACCTACTTTTTCCGCTTGAGTGATTTTGCCTTTAAAAGCCAATATTGAGCAAAGTATAAGTGATACATGTACCAAACTTGCATATTGGATGTATCTTTGATCAATCTTTCATAAAATGATCTTGACCTACTTTTTCCGCTTGAGTGATTTTGCTCTATAAAGCCAATATTGAGCAAAGTATAACTGCTACATGTACCAAACTTGCATATTGGATGTATCTTTGATCAAACTTTCATAAAATGACCTTGACCTACTTTTTCTGCTTGAGTGGTTTTGCCTTTAAAAGCCAATATACATGTACTAAGAAATATGTGTGAATTGAATTTTGCTGTCACGAGGTGAGCTTTGTAATCTGTGATTACCTATGTTTGTTCCAGCCACCAGACTGTGGAGGAAGGAGACCTGACTGGGAATTTCAACAAGCCGTTTCAAAGACCTGTGGAGTGGAGTGAGTTTATACAATTTCAGATTTTGAATTCTATGGTGACCAAGGGCCCTTGTAGTTGTAGAGTCAATTTTGATCAATTGAGGATAGGCCAGACTTATGCTTGTCATAAAAGCATTGCACTTGTAATACCAAATATATCTTATTGAAACTTGGCACATACAAAACTGGAAATTCTTTAATATAGTATATTCTTTGCCGATGTCCCATAATGGGAGAGCAATATTCACAGTATATATCCAGAATAATTATGGCATGTAATGATGTCAGTATTAAGAATTTGTTTTGTCCATCATTCTTTGACACTATCATTATCAGATGATAACTCAATAACTTTCACCTATCCTTATCAAATACTGTAAACGACTTCATATTGGCATGACCTTATTTTCGCGCGTACACAACAACAGATTAATTTGTGTGACGTATATTTCGTGAGTTCATCATCTGAAAAAAAAAAATGTTTTTCCTACTTTATTATATAGTGGACTTATTCGGTATTTATAAAGGTACCTTTTTGAAAATGGCTGGCAACAACTTTTCCACTTAAAAACAATATTTCATAGACTATGTATAAGCATAATTTGTTGCTGAATTATTCTGAACGTAGAAGTAATCATTCAGTGAGTCAAATGAAGATTATGTCACAGTCAAAATCTGTCATAATTTTTAGATTGGTTTAAAATTCAAGGGCTTCATCCTCCTTGATGTTCTTTACGAACGGATGTTAAAATGGCATCACAGATATTTATTTTGTGCGTTTTTGATATTTCATTGTTTATGTATACATTACAGTGTACCAGATCATATCAGCAAATGTAAAAGCTATGGTATGGGAAATCATCATCAGATCCTTGGTGAGCTATCATGTGATCCAGAGAAAGAGCATGTAAATCGACAGAGCAATCCTAGTGTAATGAAACCTGTCTGTCAGAAGGTAGACACTTCAAAGAAAGGTATTAAATGGTTACATTTCGTGCATGAAATATAGAGTTGTGCCGATTTTTGCTGATATCAGCAACTTCGTCACCAGACCCTTCCGATTACGATAATCGATTATGATTTTGATAATCGATTATAATTGGGCAAGGAGCAGGTTTGGTAACATGGAAAATCAGCCCTAATTTTAGAATTTTTAGCCGAGTTGCAAAACTCGGCTCTTAATTTGATGTGAGACGGGCGGGCGGGCGGGCGGGTGGGCGTCTGGGTGGGCGGTTGGGCGGGCGTCTGGGCGGGCGGGCGGGCGGGCGGGCGTGCGTCAACAATTCGCCTATCGCCAATTCCCAGATAAGCTCCGCCCATATTACCAAATACGCTGGATCCCGCTAGCTCAGACAAAAACCAGCTAAGGCGGATGTAAACAGTACATGTTCTATAGGAAAATCAGCAACAAAATATGCCATTTCAACTGATTTTCGTAATCATTTTTCCATGAAATATAATATGTGTAATGTACTTTATCTCTAAAATCAACATAACAAGAGTATAATATTTTTGTGAAAGTTATTTCGAGGGCGTCCAACACATTGTTTCAGGATGCGAAATGAAAAGTCGGTTCGGGTAGGGGTTAAATATGAAACACCGTCGGCGGGTACAGCCCGGGGGTGTGAGCATTTTTTTTATAACACGTCAATATATATTATTACGATAATTGATTTTATTGATTGGGGGGGGGGGGTGTCATTTATAATATTTGATATTAACTAAGATTTAAATTGCAAGTGTAATAAGCCTGACAATTTAGGAAATTAATGCATAAGTGTATAGGATCACTGATAACAACCAAAGGAGTTGGGGGGGGGGGGGGGGGGGGCAACCCTCTATCCATCTAGTTGGATTTTCCTATATGAGCTTTATGCTATTTAAATGATTCTTTTTGATTTTACAATATAAGTACTTAAGAATAATAGTATGAAATGAATTAATGTCAAGATAATGTTAATATGATTTCATCTAAGGCAAGTCAATTGGTAACATTCATTCAAAAACGAACCCCCCCCCCTCTTTTGCCTATTCTTTACTCTTTCGCCTGCTAGACCGACTTTTATACAGCTTGTAATGGGTTTTAATTTGGGTATTCATGTATGTTTGAACTTCTCAAAATCGGTTTTTTATGAGATGAGCATATAATATATTTGATTAACTGTATACGCAAATTATGTATTTCGTGTTATCCGTTGATGACCGTGTCGATTTTTGTCTATATTTTAAGCACTTTTTATGTACATTGTATTTGATCTGAGAAAAATATTACCCCGAAATCTGTCATCATCACTACTACTTGTACTATGTGCACATTTTCAACCATTTTAATAAATCAAGAAAATGATGAAAATCTATGTGCTAAATGCTCATGTTATCTTACATTTCTATACTAAAGTTAAGAGGATAACGCGTTAGCTTGTCTGAGCTCCCAGCACGTGCAGAGCAGAGGCTATTATTAGCATGCCTGTAACGATATGAGATAATATCATTGGTATTGCGGCAGCAGGGGGAGGAGTTGGCGGTAGGTCAATTGGTTTCCGGACTATAAGTCAACTACGAAAGAGGCTATAACAATGAAACTTCATACACTTACTCACCATTAGTCAAGGATGAGCCCTATTGATTTTGGGGTCAAAAGGTCAAAGGTCAATGTCACAGGACTCAGATGATTGAAAATGGTTTCCGGACCATATTTCAGCCTGTATTGCACCTATAATCATGAAACTTGCCAGAAATGTTTCCCTTGAATCAAGGATGAGGCCTATTGATTTTGGGGTCAAAAGGTCAAAGGTCAAGGTCACAGAAAATGGTTTCCGGACCATATTTCAGCCTGTATTGCACCTATAATCATGAAACTTGCCAGAAATGTTTCCCTTGAATCAAGGATGAGGCCTATTGATTTTGGGGTCAAAAGGTCAAAGGTCAAGGTCACAGGACTCTGTTGATTGAAATTGGTTTTCGGACCATATTTCAGCCTGTATTGCACCTATAATCATGTAACTTGCCAGAAATGTTTCCTGTGAATAGAAAATGACCACTTTTGATTTTGGGGTCAAAAGGTCAAAGGTCAAGGTCACAGGACTCTGATGATTGAAAATGGTTTCCTGGCCATATTTTAGCCTGTATTGCACCTAAAGTCATGAAACTTGCCAATAATGATTCCCATGAATCAAGAATGACCCCTATTGATTTTGGGGTCAAAAGGTCAAAGGTCAAGGTCACAGGACTCCGATGATTGAAAGTGGTGTCCGGACCATATTTTAGCCTGTATTGCAATTATAATCATGAAGCTTGCCAGAAATGTTTCCCATGGATCAAGGATGACCACTATCAATTTTGGGGTTAAAAGGTCAAAGGTCAAGGTCACAGGACTAAGATGATTAAAAATGGTTTCCCGACTGAATTTGAGCCTGTATTGCACCTATAATCATGTATCTTGCCAGAAATGTTTCCAGTGAATAGAAAATGACCACTTTTGATTTAGGGGTCAAAGGGTCAAAGATCAAGGTCACAGGACTTAGGTAATTGAAAATGGTTTCCAGACCATTTTTGAGCCTGTATTGCACCTATAATATATTACACGCTGATATAGAATAAAGAGAAGACCATTTCTTGATCCAGAAATTTTCATTTAGGACCACAAAATGTTGTTACAAACCATACACATTTCATGTTAGTCTGCATATTCATACTTACATTCCAGTTTTGCAACTCGGCATTTTGCATCTTCGATGCATTTTGAGCTTATCTAAATTTTGATTGTATTTCGTATCAAGGAAGATAATATATGGTTGTTTGAAATATCAAATGAATATAGTAATTTTCGTTCAGTACACTGAAACATAAGGCTTCCAAATTGGCTTAAAGTTGTTAAATGCTTAAAAAGCGTAAGAAATTGGCATAATTTTGTTCAAAATTTATGAAAATAAGTAGGGCGGCAGCCCTCGCCAAAAATCATTTTCATATAAAAAGTAAGATTTGCAATTGATCTTTCGATCTACATAATTTTTTTTTTGGGCTAGGGTTGGCACTTATACTAATTTTAAAGACGTGAAGTTTTAATAATGAAAAATATTTACTACATGTATCTATTTTGGCAGGTATTTGAGATAAATATAAGAGATGTGGAATCATAATTTTCATAAAATCTTTTTCGCAAAAAATTAGGGCCTATTTTTGGAGTTAGTGAGCCTACCCCTTTAAAACATTATAAGAATGAAATATTTGCATCATTAAAATGTATTTTTGTTAGAGAAACAGTTCTTACATCGTTCTAATGATTTAAGACAATTAACTGATAATTGTTATATCTTAGACTTGGGTCAATATATATACTCGTACCAAGCCTTTTGCCAAGTTTCCATAAAATTTGCTGTCAATAAAAAGTAAGTTATACATATCCATCTGTGTGTTTCTTGGGCCCCTGCGTCATGCTATCTGTTTGTATGTTCATCTTACAGTGAGGAGGTTATTTTACACCACAATTGTGCATTCTTCGAGATCTCTGGATACTGTGAAATCATTATATTTTGTGGGGGCTCAATTTTCATGGTTTTCGTGGAAAGCCTCATCCACGAATTAACATCCACAACAAATGATTTTACATGAAGCAAGAAAGAACAACATTCTAATTCAAATAAAAAACATTAATATTTTATGGACGATTTTATGTAAATACCTTCCAATAATGTGGACACATACCTTAATTATAACCCCGCCATATAATTTTAATTGCAATGTTTGTCAACTCTGTTTTTACAATTTTTTGTCACAAGCCGACCTTGCAAACCCCGCTTTAATTAGGTCACACTTCAGCGAAATATTGGCATAAGTGGCAATAAGCCAGTTGGCATGGATGGGCTTTAAAGTAGATGTTTAATGATCAACATCAATGTAATCGTCGCCACTTTCAGACTTTTCAAGCCCTTCAACTACCTAGGCACTAGTACCATTTGTGAAAGTTTAATCTCACAAACTCTTTATTCCTTGAATGGGCGGCATCCACGAAAATACTGAATCTCACGAATCCACGAAAATTGGGCCCCAAGAAAAATAAATGATTTCACAGTAATTGGAAAAGTGGGAGGGTTGTGCACACATAATCCGGATAACTACACCGTCTGCTACTTGCGTGGCAGATGGCCGTCTTAAGTCTGCACCGATTGGCCATTGGTCTCGTTGGTTTATGTGTGGTCTGTTGCGTTTCATATTTCTATGTTGTGAGTTAGTGAACCTTGTCCCCATTACGTCTCTTCCTGTTGGTTTCTACTCTGTGCTTTTGCATTGGGTGTTTTGGGGTTTTACTGTGGGTGCTGCAACCGAAATATGATATTTATCTTGTCAGTCTATTTGATATACATTTTAAGGTCTATTCTTCCCCTTCTGCCAAGTAAAAAAATCCACAATTTTCAAAATATACGACAATTAGTTTTAATTAGATAGAACATTCATGTTTGTTGTGATTTTGCTGGTGGCAAGAACTTTCTGTTTGTACCTTTTGATGTTAAATGTATATTGAAGGGAATCATGTACAAAATAATGAAATTATGTGTAGAAATTATTTCATATTTACCTATCGCTTTTGTTGCACAAACTTTGAATTCGACTTCGGCAATGTTCGGGACAATACATATTCATGGCGAGTTGAATGAAACATAAAAAATATTAAATACGGTATCTGAAAATATGTAAGATATGGAAGTACATAATTTCTAACTTTTTTGCAGAAATTGTTATTATACCCCTATTACCTTTAAACTGTCAAACAATGAGAAATATTGTCTATGATACCAGGATATTTATGTGTATATATACAGTATAGGATCTCAAATATATTTTCATTTCATACGATGTATTATGAAATGAGTTGTGTGTTTTATATCCCGCGAGCCTTGGCGAGGGGATATAAAACGCACAACAAGTTTCATAATACATGTACATCGTATGAAATGGAAATTCATATGAGATTCTTTTTATCACATGATATTGCCTAAATATGTGTACAATTTCTAATGTGAAATCAATGTTTCTGAGAATAAGAGGCGAACCATGCTGTGACCTACAGGTCGTCTGCTTGAGAAGTAGAACCCCATCGTATAGATATATTCTGTGCGTAAGAGAAAAGATATTTCAAATTTGTTGAATCCACGTCTGAATTTAACAATCGACCGATATTTGAAAGGTCATACTTTTCAAAGTTTATGTGATTAGGTTCAAAACTTGACCAATCGCATTTGAGCAGAGCGATATGTAACATGTTATCCTATCATATATTTCATGAAATGGCTTTATGAAACTGCATAATGGGTGTATCATGTGATAATAAGTTATAACATGAAAACAGATCATTTGTGTATTGTGTAAAATTCTGTATTTCTTTTTGTACAGATGATGATTTTGAAGTGAATGAGGCGTCTTTACAGAGTATTCTATCTAACAAAGGCATACAGCCACTCAGGACTCCGTGTAAACAAAGACAGACATTTACAGCACAGTCTGCTACGGTAACTTAAGTATTATCATCTCAGATCTTGCCTCATAATTTCATATCCTGTATGTTACATAGTTTGTACATGGTTTGTACAGTTCATGGAATTAAGTGTAAGGGTCTTTACAAACATAAAATGTAATGTAAATTGTGAAATCTCTTTGATGAATCTCTTGCTATATAATAAGTAGAGTTTCCATGTTTGACATGATTCCCCATGACTAGAACTTTTGACCTCCGACCTTGGACTTTGAGCATTTCTTTTCAATGCTGCAATTTATAAGCAGTCACCAGAATTGTGCACTACCATAAATCTGCTATAAAGGACTATATGTGCTAACCCCTTAAATCAGCCCTATAATTTTGATGAAAATAGCTTTTCTTAAAAGAATAGTTTTAAAATTATCACTTATTGCAATGTACAATATGTAAGAAAAATGTAATACTGCGTCTCATAATTTTGTGCGTCATAATTTTGAGCCCTCTTAACATCATGTATGTGATGTATGACATCATACTCTGCCATCATTTTCCCTGAAAAGCAAAATCATTGTATTTTACCCACAAATCTTTAAGAGGGCGTGCCATTTTTAAGCCTTGCCCACTAAACTTTTAATTTGAATTGCAAGGTTGATCATACATCTCTCAGTTGGTGTAAAAATTGCCCTTATCAGCTCCTTAGGGCTTTACATATGTCTCATTCTGTACCAGAATAATCACATTTAGGCCTAAAAAATATTATTTTCATCAAAGCAATTTGAAATTTAAAAATATACATCTGTGTGTACATTGACAGTAGCAAATCATCCATAAGTTTTTAAGCTTAATAATGATCAAAGATACATAGGAAATGCGGGTATGCAGTGCTCAAAATAAATCTTTAGACAATGCAAGCAAGTCTTTGTTTACAATTACGGAAATAATATTAGTTTATGTATTTGAAATGAGAATTCCCACTTCCTATGATTGAGACTGTCATTACCAAAATCATACGCATTTCACATACTTTTTGGAGTCAACACAATCTCAAAAGTTTAGAGTTCAAAGTACTCTTTGATATGAACTCTGGTAGTATGTATCTCTGAATTAGAAAATATATTATCAGTTCTTTTTCAAAGGAAAATAATATAGGAACCACAAGGAGCCATTTCTTACTCTGCGACCAGACATTTTTATTATGATTTTAAAAAATTCAACAAAGTTATGAAGCAAATACATGTAGATAAGAGACAAATTATGATGAAATTTTATTTTCTTTAGACGTGATGAATTCGTAAACTTTGAGGCGCAAAATTAAATCATAAGGCTTTTTGCTTGAAATAAATGAATTGATGGAAAAATTTTTAGATTTATCTTAAAGTTTATCCCCGATGTTCCATTGAAAAAAAGCTCAGACAATTTACTTTATACATGTACCTTCAAAGCTGAAACATAGTATTAATATTTTCTTTTCGTTGATTTTTCAGAAAAGATGTTCTATTTATAATCATCCAAGAAGCAGTAATCTGTTTGATTCTGTGATACCTGCAATGTCAAAGGAGAATGTAGATCATAACAAGCAAGAAAAAGGTACCAGCTTTGTAGTTAAGTCAAATTCTTCATCTTTCCATGTTGAACACTCTTCTGAGACAAAGGCTTTGTCACGAAAATATCACCAAATTTTGTGATGTCTGGTATCTGACAGTTTGACTGGATTACTGGGAAATGGTATAATGAATGTCAAATTTTTGTTTGCATTTTTAGAAAAATGTAAAATAAGTGTCTTAATTCATGCATTGTTACAGGTATGCAACACACAGCAAGTGTTGTAGCGCATTTCATGCGAAAAATGCTCTTCCTCTGTGTTGCATAACTGTAACAAAACACAATTATGACATTTATTCTATATACATGTATATGTACCACGATTGTCAGTTACATTCTTGTTTTCTTAAATCACATTTTTTCCAGATATAAAGGTGACATTAAAATTGAGGTCACTCAGTTTACAGGTGAGAACAGCCATCACTGCATGTTTCTTAAAGCTGTATACTGTATGTGTGATGTCTCAAAATGCAACACATTCCTTTCAATAGTTTTATCTCAGGGAATTTCATTTGTTGTGGATATACATGTATACTGAATAGGCCACTTGCCGAAATTCATAATGGCTGACAAAATGACGAAAAGTGTCCGTGGTAGGCAATTTTTGGGCTTTTTTGCATTGTTACGTCACAATGGAATTGCGTCTTTTAACAGTGACGTCATAATGTAAAACAACGCCAAAATATGTTGACTAGGACATTTTGTTCTTTCTAACAAAATCGAAAAATGGTCTATTGAAAGATTATAGATACAGAGGTTGTGCCACACTGTGAATCAGATAGTCCACATATATTGTGAACTTGATACAGAAAATAGCAAATACTTCAAACCAAGATTATATGGATGTTTTCACACACTTTTTGATTGTTTTCCATCGTCTTGACATCATCAGTTTACATGGGCAGAAAAGCTGCCCAAGTTTTGAACCATGATTTAGGCAGGTGAGTAAATTCAATTCAGAACAGACAAGCTGTAGTTGCAATCTTGTGTATTGCAACCCTATTTTTTGTATCAGAAATGCCTTGAACAAATTTCTTTTATAAATGAAGCATTATTTAGTATGTGCAGAGAAAAGATGTCATTGTTTTACAAACACAAATTTTTTCCTGTACAGATGATGATTTTGAAGTAAATGAGGCATCTTACAGAGTATTCTATCTAACAAAGGTATACAGCCACTCAGGACTCCGTGTAAACACAGACAGACATTTACAGCACAGTCTGCTACGGTAACTTAAGTATTATATTTCATCTTTGTTATAACAGTCAAAGTTATCTTCCTATCTATATTTCAGCCAGGCATACTCGACATTTTTAAAATGGTCCTCAAATTTTACGAGATACTTTACTTCAAATTGTAATCTTGATAATGATATTATGATTGGTTATAAATACATGAATAAACACATTTTCAGTCGTAATTGTCGGCTATAGACAGCATACTTACAAATTGTTAATATTTCACATCTTTTATTATCCCCTCACAACTCCATTATGGAGGATATATAGCATCACTGAAGTGCATCTGTGTGGGGGTTGGGGGGTGTGTTAGGGTGTGTGGGAGGGTGTGTTTGTGTGTGTCCTGATTCTTGTGAACAGCATAGAAGAAAAAAAGTCATCATATAGAAACATTAAACCTTCCACAAATGTTCCCCATGAGGAGAGGATGAATCCTATTTATATTCAAGGTCAATAGTTAAAGGTCAAGGTCACTGTTGACTTAGGCTTAAATTCCTTGTGAACAGCATAGAAGTCAAAGCAATCTTTGTAGAAACACTATACTCAAAATATGTTATACTCAACACCTTAAAAGAAACTTCATACTTGTGACCTTCTACAAATGCTTCCCATGGGAAGAAGATATAAAACCTATTAATTTTCAAGGTCAAGGCTCAAAGGTCAAGGTCAGTATGGACTTGAAAATAATTTTGCTAATATAGAACATACAGTTGCGAAGGGGATTTTATGCTTGCATTGCCTCTATTTTATATTGAGTTACATGTTCCTTATTCTTTACTAATCACCTGGCACATGCCATGTACAAGAATTCAGACTGATTAACAAATGAGAAATCAGTCCACTTGGGCCTCCTTTTATATGAATAATTCCTTCCATGAATATTCAGCAGAGTAAATTATGTTTATTATTTTACTTCAGAAAAGATGTTCAATATATAATCATCCAAGAAGCAGTAATGTTTTTGACTCAGTTATACCAGCTATGTTAAAGGGAAAAGTTACAAAGGCATGTGATGGAATGAGTGTCACAACATCAGAAATAGGTATGTAATATATACAATTACAATAAATACAAATACATGTACATGTATACAAATACAAAAACTTAAAATGAAAGTACAGTCAAACCTGCCCTTGCAGTCACTTAGTTTTCTACGGTCACTCTGTCTCAACAGTCAATTTTACTCCCCCAACACGATTTGCTATATAAAAGTACCTAAACCAACAACCACTCTCTTAACGCAGCCAGCGGTCACCAAACATTATGACCGAAATTGCTTCCAAGACTGTTTTCAACGGTCATTTTTAGCAGCAGAAGTAATTTTTTTGTGTTTCAATAATGGATATTTACTACTAAATTAAATATTACAGAAATATGCATAATCATAAACATCGCTGTATTGGTTCAATTCATAAGAGATCGGAAATACAACGTAATTGTACCCTAGACAGTATGATTAGTTATGGTTCCATATCTCACAAACCTGGAATGAAAGGCCACCTGTCTAAAGCAGCCATGTTTTGATTTTCCCCAAATGACCGTCTATCACAGGTTTGACTGTATACGTCAATAATTACTAAGTACTTCTAGAGTTACTTCTCTTTATACATAATGTTATTTTTAGTTCCACTAGTCTTCATTAGTTAAGCTTATTTGATGGAACCTTGTCCTGCATCTGTCTGTCCAGCTGGTCGACCTCCCTCTGTAAACCTCTCGGTGACCACCTCTGTATGAAGACTCCCAGTGACCACCTCTGTAAACCTCTCAGTGACCACCTCTGTAAACCTCTCAGTGACCACCTCTGTAATCCTCTCAGTGACCACCTCTGTAAACCTCTCAGTGACCACCTCTGTAATCCTCTCAGTGACCACCTCTGTAAACCTCTCAGTGACCACCTCTGTAAACCTCTCAGTGACCACCTCTGTAAACCTCTCAGTGACCACCTCTGTAAACCTCTCAGTGACCACCTACTCTCAGTGACCACCTCTGTAAACCTCTCAGTGACCACCTCTGTAAACCTCTCAGTGACCACCTCTGTAAACCTCTCAGTGACCACCTCTGTATGAAGACTCCCTGTGACCACGTTTTTCTCATACAAAACATTATTATTCTCATTGAAAATGAACCTGTATATAGTGACCACCTATCTTATCTGACCCATTGTTCCTGCTTCCCCTGAGAAGTCACATAAGACAGGTTTGACTGCCTTTGAGCTCCTGGTGTTTTTTGTGCCCCTGACACAAAGGGTAAAACCGGTAGAAAAATGGAGTTAGAATCTTTATATATTTATGATTTAATTTATGAGCAATCCATTTTAGTGATGGTAAATGAAAAATAACTGATGTTAATGTTATACAATTTTTATAAATCATGATGATATAATGTTTGAGACTGCTCCAAATGGGAAAGAGGTAAATTAGAATTTCATTTCTGTATCGTCACTCCCATACATTAAAGAATGTTTCACTTGTATCAAATTTTATATATCTCAGATAAAGCTCCAGGTACAGTTACCGGAGAGAGACAAGCTGATAAGATGGTTGACAAACTGGCTCATGTGATGTTGAAAACACCAGAGAAAATGTTTGAGAGTGCAATAAATACAGAGAAAGATTCTCCATGCCATTCTGATGCTAACTTAAGATTACAACAGAAGACTCAATTGAGAAGTGATTGTACCACACCACTGTCAGCTACACGTCGAGTGAAAACAAAAGAAAACCTTGAGATGACCCCTGTAACACCATCCAGAGTTCTATCCACCAATAAGAACCCAAAACCATCAAGACAAATGACAACTCCAAGTCCTGGTCGTTTCTTGTCAAATATAGATAGACTGCGTCCAACTTCCACCAAAAAATCGCTATGGGACTCACCTTTTGGTCAGGTATGTATCGTACAAGGGCCGTTTCAAAAGTTCGTGGAAAACACAGATTAAGGATAGATCTAGAAAATTGGATAAAAACAAAGTTGATATCTATATTATACAGATTATTTTTAATACATATGTAGATTTTCATTACCATTTGTCAACAACAAAGTAGAATTTTCCATTTAACAACTTAAGGTCACAGTTCACTGAGCGGCAAAATTTCATTCCCACCGACAAAAAGTTTTAAGTTTTGCTACACATTCTTTATTCGGACAGGCTTCATTTTCAAAATGACTGGCACGCCTAAAAACATCTCTGCTGTAGTCTAGCCATCAAATGAAACATCTCGGAAATCATCTATTCCAGTCGTATCATTGATAGTAAAGCTTAATCTTATGTATTTTAATGTGATTGCTAATCGTTCAGTTTTGCTTTATTAGAGTCAATCCTCTAGAAAACTTGCCGATTTTTGCCAATCTTGACTCAAATCCTGAATTTCAGTCCCACTTTCAACCACAGCGGTCTGCTGCCAACACACCAAAGCAATTCAAATAATCAAATGCTGTTGGCCGTTTCTGCAGCTGTGACTATTCAGGTATCGTGCCCGGTTAGCTCATTCAGTAAGAGTGTCTCCCATGTAAGCAGAAGGTCTCGGGTTCGATTCTCAGATCAGCCATGCGATTTCTTATTCTTACCATCATTTTACTCTTTTATTGAATTAAACAACACAAACTAAAACCAAACCGAAAAAAAAGGAGAAACCAGTCTTTCCCAATAACATCGGTCCGCCGGTCCTGACAGGCAAAATTACCTTTGGAACGGTGCTTTTCTCTTGATAGTCAGTCCGAATGACCGTTGCCTTCTGGCGAGTCTATTCGTTATGTAATCAAATGTTCCCGTGCAAATTTTTCTAACTTTAGGTCTTTAGAGAGAAATTGATCACGCTCTTGTAAACATTTCATGATTGTAATTTTAATTTCCTTGTTTTAAAGTTTGCGAGAATATGATTGACCAGTTTTCAGAGGTTATGTGGGCCTTGTCTGCTACCATATTGCCGATTTTGGCTAAACAGAAGTATATACATGTACATGTAGATGGGACAGTTCTGATTTTTGCGTATTTTTTTGGACAGACAGTTTATGTTTCGGACCTATGTGTTTCTTTAACACAAAGGTCCGAATGATCTATATGAGCTGTAAGTTTTTTGGGAAATACTGAGAACCGCGGTTCATTTTCCTGAACCGAACTGACTAAAGGCTTAATCGTGACAGCCCTATCGCCCGTCATTTCAGAAGTTACATCCCAGCAAACGAGGACACTTGTTTACGAGGTAGAAGTATTCAAAATTAAGTTGAAGTGAGCATCACAACGTCTGGCAGTGGTTAACATATCGATACAATGAATAAGTTCTAGTCTCACCTCATATCATGCCTATGTACAGCCTACAGTTATGACAGTACCTGTTAAGGTTAACTTTTTGTGGAAATTAGCAAGACAACAGCTTTAACATAATGTCAAGACCATTAAGTATTAGTATTGAAAAGATATTAAAGCCATTCAGATGCTTACGATAATCAAGAGCATCCAACAATCTAAGAGGATAAATACTGGACACAGTGTAAATGAAGAAGTTAAACATGTTTTGAAGACAGAACAAATATACAAATCAACCGCATATCGCGAAACAAGGCGAAAAACGAATTTTTATGAATCAGTTGATTGTGCAATCATCAATTTGAATTTTCAAAAACAGTCTCTTAAATTCGAAAGATGTTTTCAATGCCCCTTCAAGACACAAAGTACATGATAATCAATTTAAACATGGAAGAGTTGGAGAAAGATTTATTCAAATTTCGATTACGTAAATATTTCTTTTCAACAGTAAGAGATAGAAAAAATCTGAAAGACTAAGGCAGATAGGCAAACGCTTCAGCTATCAAAGGAAACAAATTGCACAGAAATCGGATGATAAACAGGGATTTTGCCTGTAAAAATGTTATTTTTTTAAAAAGTTGCATAACTTCTGAAAATATTGAGTTAAACCCATTTCTATCATTGATATAGATTTGCCATATTTCTGTTGACTTTTGTGACAACTTCACTTATTTTACATGTAAAAACGAAAGTGCTAAGTGAATTTTTACTTTCGAAAAAATTACGTAATGAGTATTTTAAACTATCGAAAATTTTTAACTTGTTCAAAAACGTCTTACCATGAGCTATCATATGACACCAAGATCGTTCATATCATGGAATATATAGTACTTATAAAACGTTTTATTTGAATTACGTAATATTTGCTTGCACATTTCTCTTAAAAGGCTACAGATAGAAAAAAGTGAAAGGTCTCAGGCGAAAGGAAATCGCCTCTGCTTTCAAATGAGTCGAGTCGCATCAAAATCAGACCAAAATTCAAGATTCTGTAGAAGGTTATGTGTTTACATGATATAGGGGGCGCTGCAGTCAAAAAACATTAACATAGACTCAAATAACAGTGCAAAGGCTAGAATTTACTCCAAAAGTAATGTTGGCGAAGTTTCATCGTCCTAGCTTAAAGGGTTCTTGAAAAATCGCTGAACCAATTTTGAACAAATTTTCCCGCGGTTACGAAAACATAAGGTCTTCCGACGAAAGTTAGAGTTATTAGACTTCATTGTTCCAATACTGTATAAAATATCACATTAAAACTTGACTTAAGAGTGAACTTGATTTCTAGTGATGACTTTGATTTAAGTTTCGGTGGAATATGTATAAGGATTTTATGGTAAGAAGATAAGATCACCATAGAATAACACTGTATTGTATAATTGTTTTAAGACTAAAATAGACATAGCAATCGTCAAAAAATGAATAGAATTTTATATTCAGCATGTTTATACATTTATAACAGGTTGTTCAAGTTAAGAGGACAGATTCTATATTCCCAGAGTATAAACGGTTAGAAACATTTGATGTAGAACCGGAGTGTGAGAAGGAAGAGGCCAACAAGGGACTTAGTAAATGTTACATGGTATGATACTTATTATTCAAGAAATAATTAGATGGAGTTTGAGAATCTTAACCTTTGACAATTAGTTATAACGTAAAATTTACAATGTGAAAATTAGTGGAAAGTTTTTCTCTGATGGGTTATTGAAAAAAAAATTAAAAGAAAAAACAGATAATGGGACAGACGGACGGACAGACAGACCGAGAGGAAACTAGGAGTCCCCTTCGGCGTTGCCGGTACGATACTAAAAAAAAAAGCCTACGCTCACGCAGCAAGATACGCCCGTTGGGATTTTTATCACAACACCAAAATATCTAAGTCCCATAACTCCATAAGGACAAATCGGATGAACCTGAAAATCGAAAGGCCGCTTCCTCTTCAAAGTCTGATCACAATGCACAAATATCATGAAAATCTGTTGACACATATTCAAGTAATTGCGTTCCATGCACCTATATTTTGCCCTTAGCTTAACATGTTTGTGCATATAACCCCCCCCCTCCCATTACAAATATATCAATTATGCGACCAAAAATTTAAAAACCCGTTACATAAGTCAAAGAGCATCCTTTCTACCTTAAGTATACAAAATTTCAAAACATTTCGATCAAAAATAGATTTTTAAATAATTTCTAACTATTTTAGTATATTTTCAATGTATTTTAAAATATCTAAGTCCCATATCTCTGTAACGACAAATCGAATGAACCTGAAAATCGAAAGGCGGCTTCCTCTCCACAATCCAAACATAATGTATGAATATCATGAAAATCTGTTGACGCATATTCAAGTAATTGTGTTCCATGCGCCTATATTTTGCCGTTAGCTTAACATGTATGTGCATATAACCCACCCCCCTTCCCATTACAAATATCTCGCTTTTGCGACAAAAAAATTTAAAACCCGTTACATATGTCAAAGAACATCCTTTCTACTTGAAGTATACAAAATTTCGAAACATTTTGATCAAAAATAGATTTTTAAATAATTTTTAACTATTTTAGTATATTTTCACTGTATTTTAAAATATCTAAGTCCCATAACTCTGTAACGACACATCGAATGAACCTGAAAATTGAAAGGCAGCTTCCTCTCCACAGTCCAAACATAATGTATGAATATCATGAAAATCTGTTGACGCATATTCAAGTTATTGCGTTCCATGCGCCTATATTTTGCCCTTAGCTTAACATGTATGTGCATATAGCCTACCCCCCCTTCCCATTACACACAATATCTCGATTATGCAACAAAAAAATTAAAAACCCATTACATATGTGAAAGAACATCCTTTCTACTTGAAGTATACAAAATTTCAAAACATTTGGACCAGAAATAGATTTTTAAATAATTTTTAACTATTTTAGTATATTTTCACTGTATTTTAAAAATCTAAGTCCCATAACTCTGTAGTGACAAATCGGGTGAACCTGAAAACCGAAAGGCGTCTTCCTCTCCACAGTCCAATCGTAATGTATAAATTTCGTGAAAATCTGTTGACGCATAATCAAGTTATTGCGTTCCATAGGCGGACGGACAGACGGACGGTCAGACGGACGGACAGACGGACGGACTTCGCCATACCATAATACGACCCGTCAAATGACGGGCGTATAAAAAGGTACAACAATACAGACATGAAGATACAACACAGACAGTAACATTTTTTGTATAGAAGTATATGTAATGTCAACGGAACAGCATGACTAGTGTGGCTCAAACCAGCAACCTTACAGTTACTGGCCATGACACCGAAACCACTAGACAACATTTATGTTTTCTTTACAAATACATGTATAAGAGTGAGAAAGTTTTTAAATCTCTCAGTTTTAGTATTTTATTCTCATCAGTTTTAGAGTTTGATTTGAGAAGGGAAAATAGGGAACATACAGTGATCTGTTTTCAAACAGATTATGTGTATTGATTTTTATAACATACCAGAGTTCATGAAAAGTATCGGTTTTATTAGATTTGCCCATAAAAATTTGTTTGGTCCGATGAAAATTCACACTGTAACTATTATTTGGACAGATTAAAATCTCCAAATGTCCAATATTTCATGAAAGTTTTCAAGAACTCTGACACCATGCAATACATGATATTTTTCTCATATCTTTCATAGCCCAGAAGAATCTTAAAGAAAGAGTCAAAAACAGAAAATTCATCTACAAATAATCCTTGTCAATATTCATCTGAAAAGGTAAGAATATATAATGTGAAAATTCTGTCACTTTCTCTATATTTTTGGTGACTTTCACTTTCTCTATATTTTTGATGACGTTCACTTTCTCTATATTTTTGGTGACTTTCACTTTCTCTACATTTTTGGTGACCTTAACTTTCTATATTTTTTGTGTCTTTCACTTTCTCTATATTTTTGTGACTTTCACTTTATATTTTCATTTTTAGCTCTACTGGTCTATGACCAGTGGAGCTTATGCGGTCGCCCTGTGTCCGTCATCCGACAGTTACACACTTCTTGTGGTTTCAAGTAATCTGAAACTGGTAGTGATGGAAAGTTAATTCTTTTTACAACATGATTGGTCAATGCTCTAGTTGTGCACCTGATATTTTGTTTGAGAAACTGACCCCCAGGGTCTTAGAAAATGGGTGTGGTCATTTTCTCCTATATAACTCTATGTGATCTTGTGGTCACCATTTCTCAGAAAGTATAAATGATAGAAAGTTAATTCTTTTTGCAATATAAAAGGTTTATGATATAGTTGTGCGCCTGATATTTCATCTGAGTCCCTGACCCCCAGGGTTTAAGGAAATGGATATGGTCATTTTTTCCTATATATATATATAACTAACTGTAATTTTGTGGTCATCATTTCTCAGAAAGTATAAAGGATACAATGTCAATTCTTTTAGCAACATGATGGGTCTATTGTCAAGTTGTGTACATGTACCTGATATTTTGTTTGAGATTCAGACCCCAAGGGTCTTGGAAAATGGGTGTGGTCATTTTCTACTATATAAATTTGCAGTTTTGTGAACACCAATTATCAGAATGCATAAGTGATAGAGTATATATTTTTTTTTTGCATAATACATATGTAAGCGGTATGTGGTTTGATCATCCACTTGATAATTAGTCTTAGCCCCTGACCTCCAGGGTCTTGGAAAATGGATGTAGTCATTTTCTAGTATACAACTCTGTGTAATCTTCTGAACACCATTACTTAGAAAGTATGACTGATAAAAAGATTTTTGCATTATGTTTAGACTCGCACTTAATGTTATGCTTACTCATTTGATATACTTTTTAGCCCCTTACCCTTGGGTCTTAGAAAATAGTTGTCATTTAGTTATAAATTTTACTAAACAACCAGGAGAGCTTCAGTCTAGTCAGAGACTTCTAGTTAAGTTAAGAATTAAATATTTGGATGGGTCCATTCAGAAATCGGCGATTTTATGTCATCTGCTATGGATTTTTTCAATATATTTTATTCATCATTTATTTATTTTTTTATGCTAACCAACGTCCGGAACTTCATTCTTTTCATGCAGAAATTTTCTCTCACAAAACATTTACATAGTACATGAGCTTGATGTCATGCACGAATCTACAATCGCATCCTCCTTTTCTTAGAAAAAGTAGAGAAGGGGCATATAGGCCTATAATTGAGGGTTGTCTGTGGTACAATGTACCGACTTCATATTCAAGGTCTGTCAGTTTGGAGACTGTCTAGAAAATAAATACACAAAAGAATCCCGTACATAATGATGACTGTAAAAAGAAAAACAGGCAGACGACAGACGGAGTTAAAATGCATGTCACTCGCAGAGAAAAGATATAAACAGCACAAAAATGGTGCGAAAGACTCACAACACTAAAATAAATTTAGAACTCAAATTTCGAAGCTCAATGGCTTGTTCTTCGTGAGACAAAACTTACATTCAAAAGAAAAAATAAATAAATAAATACATAAATAAAATGAACAAAAAGATGTACATATATATATATATATATAATATAGGCTGCTTTATGAGAATTTCATCATATATTTCATCTACTTTAAGACAAAGGTCATTCATTATGATAAATCTATTTAAATTCAAAATGGTCTGAAATTATGTTTATCAAAGGAAATGTGCACATTTTTTTGCACCTTTGTTTATATATGTAGCAGGTTTTAAGATTTGTATTGCATTGGTGAGAAATTGTGTACCAAAAAAAACACAGAAGATCAATCTTATTGTGTTCAGAGAGCATCCGTCAGTTTAACTGATTTTGTCTTTATCTATATTAATCTTTCTTTCCTTATAGATTAGTTACTGTACCCATTCAAGGCTTTAAAAACAAAACATAATCTAAAGCATATTAGAATGATCAAATTTCCAAACATGGATCAAATTTTCAAACATGAAAAAAATACGACCTGATCAAGGGGTAAACAGCTCTTAGAGTTGTGGTTCTTTGATCACGTCCTATCATCCTATAGGAAAAAATACTTTACAGGATTGACTTAAGGGACAAACTTCTTCTTTTGTTTTTGTTTCGTTTAATTTCTTGCTTTGCTTTGTCCCTTAACAGCAGAACTGGAGGGGATAATTAATTAGTCTGTCCATCTGTCATTTTTAGTTTTCCAGACATTTTTTGTCATTGATATTCTGGTATTGTGATGATATTTTATATATAGCTTATCTTGGATAATTACAGAGCATGTTTGATTGATAATGAGTAGATACTTTCAAAATACTTTACTTGTAGGCTGCCCATGGCAGGTCCCGTCATTTAATGTTGTAAAATTTGACCTAGTGACATCAACCTCAGACTTATGAGGTTTTATTTCTTACACAACAAGGGATAGGGTTTTGATATTTCATAAGCTAATTTTCTATGGCCAGAACTTATTATTTGTTCCATAAATAAGTATGCCCCCGTAATCAGATATTCTGGGGCATATAGTTCTTGGTTTGTCAGTTTGTCCGCAAAAAACTTTAACCCTGGTCATAACTTTTGAATGGTAAGTGATAGGGCTTTCATATTTCACATGTGTATTTCTTGTGACAAGACCTTTCCATGGATACTTAAATTTTTGACCTTTTGACCTTGAAGTTTGACCTACTTTTGAAAAACTTCAACCTTGGCCAAAACTTTTGAATGTTAAGTGATAGGGCTTTCATGTTTCACATGTGCATTCCTTGTGACAAGACCTTTCCATGGATACTTAAATTTTGACCTTGTGACCTTGACCTTGAAATGTGACCTACGTTTTACATTTCAGCTGTTTTACTGACAAAGATGCCAATGGGGTATTCATATTTCACAAATACGTGTTGGGTTTTTTTCCCTGGAGTCTGTAGATTTTGACTTTCTTTAAAATCTAAGTAAGCCTATATACAGATTTTCTATTTTATTTATGGATTCACTGTGGCTATAAGTTTGGGATGTATCACTGGGTGGGCTGAAGAATATAACATATACTAGTATGTCATTTGAAAGAGGAGACTTAAGGAGTTTTAAACATGTATATTGCTATGTCCAGGATTCATTTTCAAAGCATCCATCCTTCATGTCTTGTCATTAAATGATCTGTATAGTGAGAGTTGATGTTTTATAGTGATAATGGCACCTCTTTCTTACACTTTCTTACAGAGATCACATGTTCAGTGGGCAGATGAACCAAATCATGATGTTGACACAGTGGTAAGTATTGTACTTTATTCACCAGCTATGGTACATTGTGGAATCTAAACTTCAATATGTGTATATTGATTGATAATACTGCTATAAATGTAAGTGATTATGACCATACCAGTTAACATGCAATTATAATATTTATTGTATCTTCTATTAGTTAGTTTAAATAAATGCAGAAACGGGAACCTGAGCCCTTTCCCTATATTTTCTTTTTATAGACTGCTCACTTGTGAAAGTTACGATCTTTTTGATTTTTATCATCGTCGATGGGTCACATGAATCAGACCTCAGTTGTTGTTGTTGACAGCCCAATATTTGCAAATGTGATATTCTCTAGTTGATTGTAACCTATATCTTTTCTTTTTCTTTTTTATGCCCCCAGGAATCCAAGATTTGAGGGCATATAGATTTTTGGCCTGTCCGTCTGTTTGTCTGTCTGTTTGTCTGAAAAACTTTAACATTGGGAATAACTTTTGAATTGAAGGTGACAAGACCTTTCCATTGATACCACAATTTTTGACCTCATGACCTTGACCTTGGACCTACTTTTCAAAAATTTTAACTTTAGGCATAACTTTTGAATGGTGAGTGATATGAATGGTGAGTGATAGGGCTTTGATATTTACACATGTGTATTCCTTGTGACAAGACCTTTTATGCCCCCGGAATCACAGATTCGGGGGCTTATAGTTTTTGGCCTGTGCGTCTGTCTGTCTGTCTGTTTGTCTGTTTGTCCGAAAAAACTTTAACATTGGGCATAACTTTTGAATGGAAGGTGATAGACCTTTCATATTTCACATGAGTATTCCTTGTGACAAGACCTTTCCATTGATACCAAAATGTTTGACCTCATGACCTTGCCCTTGACCTTTGACCTACTTTTCAAAAACTTTAACATTGGACATAACTTTTGACTGGAAGGTGATAGAGCTTTCATATTTCACATATGTATTCCTTTCGACAAGACCTTTTCATTGATACCAAAAGTTTTGACCTCATGAACTTGACCTTGACTTTTGACCTACTTTTCAAAAACTTTAACATTGGGCATAACTTTTGAATGGTAAGTGTTAGGGCTTTCATATTCCGCATGTGTATTCCTTGTGACATGACCTTTCCATTGATACCAAAATTTTTGACCTCGTGACCTTGACCTTTGACCTACTTTTCAAAAACTCTAATATTGGGAATTAGTTTTGAATGGTAAGTGATATGGCTTTCATATTTCACATGTGTATTCCTTGTGACAAGACCTTTAAATAGATACTACAATTTTTGACCTCGTGACCTTCACCTTGATCTTTGACCTACTTTTCAAAAACTTTAACAATGGGCATGTTTTTTGAATGCTAAGTGATAGGGCTTTCATATTTCACATGTGTATTCCTTGTGACAAAACCTTTCCATTGATACCAATATTGTTGACCTTTCACATACTTAATAGAAAATGAAGTTAATACATGTACATGTATTAACAAAGATGCCACCGGGGGCATTCGTGTTTCACAAATACAGGCTTTATTGATCTGGTGACTTTGACCTTGACCTTTGACCTACTTTTCGAAAACTTTAATATGGGACATAACTTTTGAATAGTAAGTGATAGGGCTTACATATTTTACATGTGTATTCCTTGTCATAAAATTTTCCAATTGATACCAAAAATTTTTCACATACTTAAACATGTTAAAAGAAAATAGTGTTTTTAATTTCAAAGATACAACTGGGGGCATTCGTGTTTCACAAACACATGCTTTATTTATATATTTATTTTATTTTTATTTTTTTGCTTTCAAATTGTACATTATCATCTCTATGTAAGTAAAAAAAAAAATTAAGATGAGATAGAATATATAGAAGGAGCGTACCAATCATCACGACCTGTTAATCTTTACTGACACCAATACTATATGATCCTTTATCATGTTTATATAACGGTCTAACGGCTAATAGTCGTATAAATCTCACTTCTACATGTTTTTGTAAACCGCATACCGTTAAATGCTTACACTTGCAAATGCGCTCGGCTTATTTTAATCAAGTAGAGATATTGAGGTTTGATGGGAGGCTATCGTAGCGTGTCAATACTGCACTTTATTGGCTTGTTTTCACCCATTGTATGGCAATGGAATCGACAGCTGCCGCACGCGCTCAACTCCTCGCCAATCGTTCCTTGATTGGGCCATCTCTTACAAGCCTATCTTTCTCATTAAGACTCGCAACCTGCAGTGTCGTAGGCTAGCAATGCAATTTTGGACCTCGGAAGTTTCGTCAATCAATACAATCGTTTAACCAAAGCTTTTATTTTGTGAAGAAAACACCGTTAGAGCGTTCATGGTAGTTACAGATGAATTGTGATTATAAGAAATCCTAGGTAACAAATACCGGTAATACCATATAATAATAGAGGGAACATGGAAAGAATCTGGACAAATACGATTTCTGCTTTGGATCTTGTATTTCCATGATTTTGTAATAAGTTGTGCACATTGCTCTTGTCATGTTTTCCTGCTTGACTAACATTGGCCATAACTTTTGAATCGTATACATCTTAGCTATAAAATGTGCAATGGTCGTGATAAAACCTTCCTTTACTTTAAGAAAAATACGATTTTTTCTCTAATCTTCTATAGATACCATATGATCTTTGATCCCGCGACCTTGGCCGTCATACTTGGAATTTTAACAAGGCAAAAACTTTTTGATTTGTGTTTGCATTGTGACAAGGCCTTTCATTTGATAGCTTAATATTTGGCCTACTGACTCGATCTTTTTAGTTTGACCTCATACTGTACTAATGGCAATTTATCCGTCTTCTTTTAATAATTTTTTATGCCATACTTTTACATGTGCATTGTTTGTGACAAGACTTTTTATTTTCATTTGTGTGCATTTACTTCAAAAATACACTTAGTATAATATTTCTTTTTGCCTTTAAATACAGTTAGTTCATGTTTCACACGTCCATTGATGGTGACAAGAACTTTAACATCACGACATCCGATCATGCGCTCTTGGCATTGCACTTTAATGAAAGCCGTTGACGTCATTGTGTTTCGTTATTAGCTCGCCGGGACGAAAAAGTCCGAAGAGCTAATGCCATACCCTCGGCGTCGTCGTTGTCGTCGTCCGTAGAGAAAACTTTAACCTGGGCTATATCTCTAGAACTATAAAGGGTAGGGTTTTGATGTAGATACCTAGTGACGAGACCTTTCATTTGAGACCATGACCTTTGACCTAGTGACCTTGACCTTGGACTTTGACCTACTTTTCAAAAACTTTAACCTGGTTTCTGACAAAAACCTGTATAGGCGAGCTATGTAATCTTTGATTACCCTATTTTTTGTAGAATTTGAGTGCCTCCTTAATAAACGGTTGTCTTTGATGGACATAGTCAACTTGCAATGAGGAATTCATTCAGTATAAAATCAATTATTAGACAATTTTTAGCTCACCTCTACGAAGTAGAGGGGGGGGGGGGGCTTATGCTATCGCCCCGTCGTCGACGTCGGCGTCCGCACTATAGGTTAAGCAAAGCGGGACAGGTCCATTCCCGCTAAACTATAAGTCCTACACCAACCAAACTTGCATGGATGATGCATCTGAGGATGTTTACAACAATGCATGGTACGGAGGCTGCATCTGACCTACATTTCATGCTTGAGTGAGCAGTTTAGGTAAAATGGGACAGGTCCATTCCCGCCTTACTATAAGTCTTACACCAACCGAACTTGCATGGATGATGCATCTGAGGATGCTTACTACAATGCATGGTACGGAGGCTGCATCTGACCCACATTTACGCTTGAGTGAGCAGGTTAAGGTCCACTTGCCTTAATATAAGTCCTACATCAACCAAACTTACATGGATGATGCATCTAAGGATGCTCAATGCAATGCATGGTACAGATGCTGCATCTGACCCACATTCCATGCCTGAGCAATCAGGTTAAGGAAAATTGAATTTGAAAAACTTCTATTAGTATTGCATGGGCATACTTTTTTAATAGTATGTGATCAATGGTGATAGGATTTTCATATTCCTCTTTGGCTTGGGTCAACACTTTGAGCCTGATAACAAAATTTTGGACCCGATGACCTTGACCATGGATACTAACATAGTTTTGAAAAGTTATTATTGGGCATAATAGTAGGTAATAGGACTCATATTTGTAATGTTAAATACTTGTGACAAGACCCTTATACTCATAAATTAATTTTAATACCTGGTGATCTTGACTTTGGACTTTGACCTGCTTTTGAAAAACGTTGATATTTTGGCACAATTTATGAATGGTAGGTGATAGGATTCTCATATTTGGATTCTCATATTTCTCACGTGTATTACTTTTGTCTTTTTCTGACTTTAAATTTTGAGAAAATTTCAAGTGAGCTCACTTGAAATTTTCTCAAAATTTAAAGTCAGAAAAAGACACCTTTGACGATACCTTTATGGTGATACCGAAACTTTGACCTGGTGATCTTGATCTAGGACTTTGACCTACTTTGGAAAAACTTTAATATTGGACATATTGCAATATCAGAAACTAAAAGCTAGCATTCACTTGCTGATTATGATGTATCTTATTGGCTATAGCAGATGATATAAAACTAAGATGTCATTACAGATTTAGTTATGTTGCCGCAGACGACACATGTATTTCTTGTAGCCTATGCCAAGTATGAGTATCCTAACTCATGGGCGGATCCAGAAATTTTTTTCAGGGGGGGTCCTAAAGTCCGAATTTTTTGAAGAGCAAAAAAAAAAAAAAAAACCCAAACGCAAACGCAAGAAAATAAAGTTATTGATTGCTGATTGTCAGTTCTGTCTCTAATGATGAATTTTCACATCATAGTAATTGATTAAATTGATTGTCAGTTCTAATATGTAAATACAACAAATGGCGAGCGATAGCGAGCCAGCGAAATTTTTTTCCAAGAATTGGAATAAAATCCACTATTCGTGTCTTTTTCAGTTTCTGTTCGTTTCCTTAGTGCCCTTGTTTATTGACCTAGGTGTAATATGTATGTGTTGTATATATAGGAAAGCGCAGCATCATTTGAAAATAACGTACATGTATGTAATAAATCCCCCCCCCCCTGCCCATTCTCATCCCTTCCCCTTTTCCATGCAAACACACCATTTCGACACGCATTTCTCCAGCACAAGAATAAATTTGATTTAAAAAATATGTTTAAATCAATAAATTCTGGCGAGCGGAAGCGAGCAAGAAAATTTTTGAAATACTGACGGCAAAATATTATCAAAATGAAAGATTTCTGATAAAAATTCATGATATATTTTTCAAATATTATGACAACAAAAGGGAATTTGGACTTAATCTTATGAAATATGCATATTAATAACGAAAATTTAGCAATGTTTCGAAAATTCCAGGGGGGGGGGGGTCCGGACCCCCCCGACCCCCCTCTGGATCCGCGCTTGTAACTACTAGTCTGGGATGTATCACTGGGTTGGGTGCACCCCCCCCTTGATCCTCCAAAACCGGCCTAACTTTGTAGCATTTTTTGCGCTCTTTCAGGTAAAATTTTGTCTCATGGAAATTTCCATTGCAAAAGTGGTGTTTTTTGAGAAAAACATGTTTTTTTAGTCAAAAATCACTGAAAATAGGAAAAAAATTATAACTCTTATATGGCTGATGTTTTTAAAAATTGAAAAGTGTAAATATGAAGTATTTTTGATGCTCTTTCAGATGAAATAAGTTGCAAGTTCCAATTCCTATTTTTACTGTGTGTTTTGGGGTAAAAAAGTTGAATTTTGGCCAAAATTCACAGAAATTTGAGGAAATTTTAATTTATTTCTGCTTCTCAGCTCCTCAATATTGCATATGATCGTTCAATGATGATTTAAAAAACATCTTTAAAGTCTCCTCTTTCAAATGACATATATTTTATATTCTTATTTTTTTGCAAAATCCTCGAAATTAATTATTTTATACAGAAACCTGTATTTTCAATCAGAAATCTCAGATTTCTGTATATTTATTTAAAGAACCCTTATTTGTTATAAAAGCAATGATTGAAAGCTATTTTCTAGTGTAACTTTTCACACTCTATCAGATTATATATGTTTTACTAACATTTCATTCAAAATCAGCGTGTTTTTTGGGGAAAAAACGTATTTTTTCATTTAAAAATAGCTGATTTCTGGAGAATATTTATTGAATTTATAAAAGTTCTTGAAATGATAGCAGGAATGTATTTTGAACTGTAATTATTTAGGTTCACTCATAAATTACATGTATGAAACATAAAAGGTATATTTTCTACTTAATTTTGGGGCAAAATGCCTGTTTTTTGTCTAGAAATTACAGATTTCTGGAAAAATTTTATTAATTCATTTTCTTTGCTAAAACTATACATTTAAAGCTATTATCATTATAGAAAGTAATCATCTTGTCAGATGATTGTGAAATTAAATGTAATAATCAATTAAAACCATCATTTTTGTGTAAAATATGCATTTTTATGCAAAAACCACTTATTTTGAGAAAATAAGTACTAGCTCTTTTAATTTGCCTAAATTGATATGTTTTAGCTTTGATATTATGCTGTTTCTTATTATAAATGGATAGAAATGTTATTTGATAACTGAAATTTAATTTATATCTTATTTTGGGGCAAAAAACCTTATTTATGTGAAAATTTCACTTATTTCTAATAATATTTTTAAAATTTATATTTCTTATTCAATCAACACTGGAGAGGTTTCATATAATTGGATGGCATTAATGTGATCAAATTTAATGAGTTAGAAGAGATTTCTTTGATTATCTTGCTACTTTGGGTGGAAAATCTTGATTTTTATTTAAAAATCGCTAATTTCTGGAAAATCCTTATTACTATGAAATCAGACGTTATTATTTATATTCAAAAGAGTTCCTGGGTATATCATAGCTTGTTCTTGTAAGTCATATGCATTTGAAATATCCTCTGTTCATTCAATTGATATTTTGGGGCAAAAAACCTAATTTATGTGCAAAATTCACTTATTTCTGTGAAAATTGTTTTAAATCTATATTTTTTATTCAATCAAAGCTGGAGAGGTTTCATATAATTGGATGGCATGAAAGTGATCAAGTCTAATGAGTTAGAAGAGATTTCTTCGATAATCTTGCTTTTTTGGGTGGAAAATCTCAATTTTTATTAAAAAACCGCTGATTTCTGGAAAATCCTTATTACTATGAAATGTGTCGTTATCATTTATATTCTAAAGTGTTCCTAGGTATATCATAGTTTGTCCTTGTACGTCAAATGTATTTGAAGTATCCTCTGTTAATTTAATTGGTATTTTGGAGCAAAAAATATATTTTTTATGAATTATATATAGCCTATATCAAGAAACTTACTAAAGAAAGTATCATATTTCAAACTATGATTATTATCCTCTGTATTCCCTATTCAACTGAAATATAAGACTTTCATTAGTAAGTTTCTTGATATAGGCTATATATTCATATAAAACATATTTTTTGCCCCAAAATACCAATTAAATTAACAGAGGATACTTCAAAAACATATGACATACAAGGACAAACTATGATATACCCAGGAACACTTTAGAATATAATTAATAACGACACATTTATTAGTAATAAGGATTTTCCAGAAATCAGCGGTTTTTAAATAAAAACTGAGATTTTCCACCCAAAAAAGCAAGATTATCAAAGAAATCTCTTCTAACTCATTAGACTTGATCACTTTCATGCCATCCAATTATATGAAACCTCTCCAGCTTTGATTGAATAAAAAATATAGATTTAAAACAATTTTCACAGAAATAAGTGAATTTTGCACATAAATTAGGTTTTTTGCCCCAAAATATCAATTGAATGAACAGAGGATATTTCAAATGCATATGACTTACAAGAACAAGCTATGATATACCCAGGAACTCTTTTGAATATAAATAATAACGTCTGATTTCATAGTAATAAGGATTTTCCAGAAATTAGCGATTTTTAAATAAAAATCAAGATTTTCCACCCAAAGTAGCAAGATAATCAAAGAAATCTCTTCTAACTCATTAAATTTGATCACATTAATGCCATCCAATTATATGAAACCTCTCCAGTGTTGATTAAATAAGAAATATAAATTTTAAAAATATTAACAGAAATAAGTGAATTTTTCACATAAATAAGGTTTTTTGCCCCAAAATAAGATATAAATTAAATTTCAGTTATCAAATAACATTTCTATCCATTTATAATAAGAAACAGCATAATATCAAAGCTAAAACATATCAATTTAGGCAAATTAAAAGAGCTAGTACTTATTTTCTCAAAATAAGTGGTTTTTGCATAAAAATGCATATTTTACACAAAAATGATGGTTTTAATTGATTATTACATTTAATTTCACAATCATCTGACAAGATGATTACTTTCTATAATGATAATAGCTTTAAATGTATAGTTTTAGCAAAGAAAATGAATTAATAAAATTTTTCCAGAAATCTGTAATTTCTAGACAAAAAACAGGCATTTTGCCCCAAAATTAAGTAGAAAATATACCTTTTATGTTTCATACATGTAATTTATGAGTGAACCTAAATAATTACAGTTCAAAATACATTCCTGCTATCATTTCAAGAACTTCTATAGATTCAATAAATATTCTCCAGAAATCAGCTATTTTTAAATGAAAAAATACGTTTTTCCCCAAAAAACACGCTGATTTTGAATGAAATGTTAGTAAAACATATATAATCTGATAGAGTGTGAAAAGTTACACTAGAAAATAGCTTTCAATCATTGCTTTTATAACAAATAAGGGTTCTTTAAATAAATATACAGAAATCTGAGATTTCTGATTGAAAATACAGGTTTCTGTATAAAATAATTAATTTCGAGGATTTTGCAAAAAAATAAGAATATAAAATATATGTTATTTGAAAGAGGAGACTTTAAAGATGTTTTTTAAATCATCATTGAACGATCATATGCAATATTGAGGAGCTGAGAAGCAGAAATAAATTAAAATTTCCTCAAATTTCTGTGAATTTTGGCCAAAATTCAACTTTTTTACCCCAAAACACACAGTAAAAATAGGAATTGGATCTTGCAACTTATTTCATCTGAAAGAGCATCAAAAATACTTCATATTTACACTTTTCAATTTTTAAAAACATCAGCCATATAAGAGTTATAATTTTTTTCCTATTTTCAGTGATTTTTGACTAAAAAAACATGTTTTTCTCAAAAAACACCACTTTTGCAATGGAAATTTCCATGAGACAAAAATTTTACCTGAAAGAGCGCAAAAAATGCTACAAAGTTAGGCCGGTTTTGGAGGATCAAGGGGGGGGTGCACCCAACCCAGTGATACATCCCAGACTATACCGTTTTATTCGCTATCCTGTTCACTACCACTAAGAACATTAGTACACGTACACAAGAACGACTTCATGTACGTCCGTTTGTCCACGTACTTATTGTAATGTCGACCTATTTACAAGATTCCTTTCCATTTCTTTTTCTTGTCGTTTACCAAAGTGCAGGTTTATAGAACATGGAATTTATTACAGTCGTGTTGCTCGTTTGATAAATCATTTACATACTGAAACAATTAATTTAACGTTTATTTTCTGGCGTTCATCCTCTGAATAGTTCATGCCTAGTGATTAACAAAAAGGTACATATTAGATACATGTACAGTACTGTAGCAATTAATAAATGAAGGAGAAAATTATCCAGTTTGAAAATATCCAGCAACTTGTCAGTTGTCTTTGAGGCGCATTCTGACACGTGCTGCTCTTCTCGTGTTTTATGTTGTGTGGTCCCTCACCCTGTCTACAGAACATTTGATAGGTATGTAGCCACCCACAGCACTCACAATTTATGTCCATTGAGGCCTGGGTGGCATTATTAATATTACTTAAATGAACATGTCAAAAACTTATGAACGAGCGAATAGTGTTGTTTTAGGCATTGTAATGACTTGCAGGTGAAACATTCAAAAAGTACATTTAGATTTCAGATAAAATAGGTGATCCCCCCACCGTAATCGGTGAATTGGAGACGCATGTTGTTTGTCCGTAAAACATTAACATTGAGTTCAACTTTCAAATGGTAAATAAGTTACATATCATATGTATGTTTTATATGTCATAAATGAATTATGCCTTTTTGAAAGACCTCTTTTGGGGTCAGTTGTTTTGACCTCGTGACCCTGACATTGGTCTTTAGATTTGAATGGGAGGAGATAGGCTTTCAAATTTTTAACATTTCGTGTGGACAGGATATCTATTGGCACCATTGATTTAGACCTTGACCTAATTCATATATGGCTAGTGGTTATAATTGTGCCTCTGCTTACGTCACGTCGAAGGCATATACAGTGGTTTCTCGATATCTGTCAGTCTGTCTGTTTGTTGTCAAACAAAAATTTAGTTTCTACGTCATACATGGAGTAGTTGTTTACATGATGAAGCTTAAGACATAGTATGGAAAGGAAGACCCTACTAAAAGCAATAATTGACCATTACTCGAGGGTGACCAAATCTAGAGGGAAAGCACGTATTCTGTGTGTGGTTCAACTCTGGGTATTTATAACTGTCTTAGTCTCACAGTAGACTCGACCTTGTGCTTCTTTTGCTTCATTTACAATCTACCGACCAAGAGGGCATATAGTGTTTGAACAAAAACCGGTTACATGTCTTCTGTAGGGGCAGAAAATTATAAAGTACTGTATTTTTAGCTCACCTCGACGAAGTAGAGTGAGCTTATGCTATACCCCCGCGCGTCCGCGTCCGGTTAAGAAGTTTGGGGTAGCTCAGTATTTGGCAAAGTATTGATGCTACAGTAACCAAACTTGCACAAGTGATTCATCTTGGGATGTCGAGAGGAACCCATGCATTGGATGCAGCATCTGACCTACATTTTCCGCTTGATTGACTTGGTTAAGAAGTTTGGGGTAGCTCAGAGTAGCTTGGTTAAGAAGTTTGGGTAGCTCAGTATCTGACAAAGTACTGATGCTACAGTAACCAAACTTGCACAAGTAATTCATCTTGGGATGTCAAGATGGACCCATGCATCGGATGCTGCATCTGACCTACTTTTTCCACGTGAACGATTTTGCCTTTAAAAGCCATTATTGAGCAAAGTATAAGTGCTTCATGTACCCAACTTGCATATTGGATGTATCTTTGATCAAACTTTCATAAAGTGACCTTGACCTACTTTTAATACTTGAGTGATTTTGCCTTTAAAAGTCGATAAAGAGCAAAGTATATGTGCTACATGTACCAAACTTGCATATAGGATGTATCTTTGATCAAACTTTCATAAATTGACCTTGACCTACTTTTAACACTTGAGTGATTTTTCCTTTAAAAGCCGATAAAGAGCAAAGTATATGTGCTACATGTACCAAACTTGCATATAGGATGTATCTTTGATCAAACTTTCATAAATTGACCTTGACCTACTTTTAACACTTGAGTGATTTTTCCTTTAAAAGCCGATAAAGAGCAAAGTATATGTGCTACATGTACCAAACTTGCATATAGGATGTATCTTTGATCAAACTTTCATAAATTGACATTGACCTACTTTTTCCACTTGAGTGATTTTGCCTTTAAAAGCCAATATTGAGCAAAGTATTAGTGCTACATGTACCAAACTTGCATATTGGATGTATCTTTGATCAAACTTTCATAAAATGACCTTGACCTACTTTTTCCACTTGAGTGATTTTGCCTTTAAAAGCCAATATTGAGCAAAGTATAAGTGCTACATGTACCAAACTTGCATATTGGATGTATCTTTGATCAAACTTTCATAAAATGACCTTGACCTACTTTTTCCGCTTGAATGATTTTGCATTTTAAAGCCAATATACATGTACTTAGAAATATGTTTGAACTGAATTTTGCTGCCACGAGGTGAGCTTCGTAATCTGTGATTACCTATGTTTCATTTAGATATAATGTGGGCAATCGGATATGTATAGAATTTTTAATGATCACAAAGACTTTTAAAGAAATTGTCGAATGTAGATAGATTAATGTCCATTTTCAGAACATTTTTTAGTCAACTTGTTAATTTCTAATAATAAAGTCCGTTTATCTGAAGCCCTGTAATTATAACCGCCGCAAATGAAGTTTTTTTTTTGAGGGGGTATATAGGAAACACCCTGTCCGTCTGTCTGTCCGTCCGGTTAAGAAGTTCTTTTAAAGCAGATAGCTCTTCAAGTATTAGTAATAGGGCTTTCTACATTTTGATACCAAGACATTTGACCTAGTGACCTTGACCTTCGTTATATTTTGGTTCAGAAGTTGATCTTTTTTTTTTTTTTTTAATTATTTTATTTTATTACATATAGCATATTACCCAATTGACAAAACCATTCATACTCCGGGCCAGAATACGAAGGGAAACTTATATCACTAATAATCAGGCATAATACATAGGTCAATAGCGAAAAAATTAAATAATGAGTAGATGCGGAACGTATTTATCGTGTCGGTTTTTTGAAATATTGAGGCTGTTGTGGAAAGTGTGCAGCGAGAACGTGGACATACTGCCTGACCATGCTTGTGTATTTTAATCGGTTGAAAATTGCGTGATAGCGTGAATTTATTCATTGGACCTTGATCTTGACCTTTGACCTACTTTTAAACTAAAAGGGATAGGGCTTTGATATTTCACGTATAGATTCCTCATGATAAGAGCTTTTCATTTGAAATCATGACTTTTGACCTAGTGACTTGACCTTGACCTTTGACCTACTTTTCAACTATAAGGGATAGGGCTTTGATATTTCACATATAGATTCCTCATGACCAGAGCTTTCATTTGATACCATGACTTTTGACCTAGTGACCCTGACCTTTGACCTACTTTTTAATTGTAAGGGATATGGCTTTGATGTTTAACATATAGATTCCTTATGATCAGAGCTTTCTGTGTCGCCTATGACCTTGTTTGCGAGTTGAATATTTTTATAATCCCCCATTTCAAAACTCTTCATTGTAGAGGAGACAGCAACGTATTACCCAGTTCTTTCTTTAAAAGTTGAAATGTGATCGTCTTACTCAAACACACAAAAACAACAAAATACAAAAAGGAGAGCTTAAGGTAGAGTATCTTTCAGGTCAGAATTGCTGGTAATTTTGTGCCTGGATACCCTATTTTTTCTCTTCAGAATATTGTTCATATTATCAAAATAATACGATATTGGGAAAAGAAACTTTTATAGTTACATTTTATCAACTCTAAAATGGGATTTTTCTTACTTTTCCCATACGGTCCAATGTTTAGTTCAAACGGCTATTAGAAGTTCTCAGTATAAACATGAAACCACAAATTATTTTTTGTTTTTATATCAGATGAATATATGGAAATAAAAACATTGTTAAAGTTGCTATTTTGGAAATATGAGCATCTTAGACCTGAGGGATGCTCTACCTTAACTTCATGTTTTAAGGGGACATTTTTTCTGATACTCAGAAACAATATTATACAGATAAGAATGAATCGCATAGGAAGAAGGTGGGGGAGGGTGGTTTGTTACCTTACTTATAGGTGTTACCATCACGAATCAGGTGAGATTATTCACGACTGGCAAACATTGGCACGTGACTATTTCAATTATTACACGCGCCTTTTGGCTCGCTTTGATAAAGACGTGACTGAGTCATTAGCATTTTGTGCGTTGTAGAAGTTCAGAGACAAATATGCCGTGTCATTTATATATCCTTATAATTAATAGATTTGCTGAGTACATGAAAATAAATTATCAATACATTCCAGTAGAGCTCTTCACTTCCTTTTTTTAAAGAAAGGAAAATGGCATACACGTAGCTAAATATTTAGTCAGTTATGAAAATTCATATGGGGGTTGTGGACAGGGGGTACCTCGCTTACCTCCCCTACCCCCTTACCTTAGCCATCCCGCCCCTCCTCCCTCCCCCTCCTTTTCACCCTTCCCTTACCTCCCCCCTTCCGCCCCCTTTTCTCCCTCCTCCCGCCCCCTTTCATCCCCTCCCTCCCCTTTCTTCCTCTTCCCTCCCTCCCTCTTCCCTCCCCCTCTCTCCCTCCTTTCTCTCCCTCCTCCCGCCTCCTTCCTCCCCCTCCCTTTAACCCTGTCCACCCCTTCATATGTGACTTCAATTAACATGTATGTGAGATCATATGTGATAACTGTCATGTCTACAAGAGCAGGTCATTTAAAAAAAAAAAGAAATAGGTTGCAAGATTCTGCTCTACGACCAATCATCTCATTTGACAGGATTAGAGAACTGTATGTTATTCGTAACTTCGTATTCTTAAGGTGTAGTCCGAATATCAACCATTCGTATGACCCACTAGTTTGAATGTCGGATTAAGAAGGTCCATCATTACTTACAAACCTTCAAATGTGATTCTTTTGTTATTCATCGGTCATTTTATTTCATAAAGACCGCGGACGATTCTAAATATACGAGGTTTTATGAACGTTCAATGAAGTGTGGAGGTCAATAAAAAACAATGAGGGGCGGAGAAAAGAAAATTATTTCGGTCGCGGGTGTGAATTGTTTTGATTATAATGAGCATTCGGCCATAGTATACAAAATATTATGTTTCAAGTCCGCTAAAGACATCCTTTCGTGAGAAATAATAACAGACGAAGAATAGATTTTTCTATCCCGAAAACCGAAAACCCCCAAAATGCCATTTCAAATAAATCTAGATCCCAGTAAAGCGATTCTTGAAAACCAATTATTCTAAATGCTTTTCAAATACATGTATATTGAGGAACTTGATGAACAATATAAAGAAATATTATCCTCACTTGATTAGAAAATCGTAATTAATTCCTTATCACTATTTGCAATCATGTAACCACATATTTAAAAACTTTTATGGAAATAGAACTCATTGTTGCACTATTATTTTCTTCTTTGACCGAATACATGGTACCTTTCAGAAAATTATCGGGATGTATAACAAATTATTTTACTTCTATGGCCTGATAATCGTTACAGTTGCATATTTCCACCCGATAATTTGCATGGTCGATTTCATTTTGAAAAGCCGGGGTGTACTAAATATTTAGATTGTTATTTTTTTGGAAAATTGAAGAAAATCTGCGGTTTGTAAGTCGGATAAAGACCTCGTTGAGGTCTGTATGAAGGTTAGATGCCCTCGGAGAGAACAGGATGGTGTTTAAAGACCTCGGCCTTCGGCCTCGGTCTTTAAACACCACCCTGTTCTCTTCTCGGGCATCTAACCTTCATACAGACCTCAACTCGGTCTTTATCCTATACATAAATGTCATAGCAAAAGAGGTTCAAATATAATATACTAGTACTAGTATTCTTGGAAGTTGGCGCAAGAGACTAAACACCCCCATTGAATTTCATACATAATTGGACAAGTTTTCATCATGTGATTAGTCATTTGGTGAAGGGACACTCTGAGCTTTAGCCTTTCACTTTGTATAAGAATTGCAAAATTATGGATGGTCAATATTAGGGGGACTTTCCGTGATCTTCCCTGCTGGCCTTGAGATACACAGATAGGTACATGTATAACAAGATGTCTACTTGAATTAAAAGCACATATAAAGGAAGGAGGATAGGCCACCTGGAAACTGGGGTCAATAAATGCATTTCTCCTTCTTGTTTGAAATTTTAAAGAAATAATTGTCATAATATTTCAGTTTTTTTTTGTCTGTGAAAACATATTGGGTCACATCTTCGACAGTAATCAATCAATCATGTATAGAAAGACAAAGGGATGTCTGCGTTATCATCGTCAGCATGATTATGATGAATCACGAAAAAAAAAAAGAAATCTTTCTTCTTTGCTAATGTAACAGTTGTCTTCTATTACGCTAAATGCTGGGCTCCCACTGATTCCAAATTATTTTGTTTAGATCAGCTGTCTGTCGAACAAGAAAGGAAAGCCTTACTGGCGCTGTACGTCTTTAACGAGTACCACGTGATGACCACTGTTGTCAATGTGAGATATATTGAACAGATGGCAGACTTGATTTACACCTTCAGGTTCATTCTGGCTTGACATTCAGTAATAATTGATCTAACATTTGTGTAAGGTATATATGTCGCTTACAAAGCATAGCGAAAACTTTGTAGGTTGCATGTCTGTCCGTCTGTCTGTCTTTCACTTTTTAGGTGTCACATCCCATACTTTTGATTGGTAGGTGATCGTGCTTTGCTGATTGACATGTGCATAATTTGTAACAATACCTTACAATAGCAATACAGATAGCAAAAGGTATTGTCTATACCTAGATGTTTACAACTTAAAAATGCCAGGGTGGTTAAAATAAATTAATGCTGTTGTGTAATGGTCATAGGTGAGAAACTAGAGTAAGAAAACTTACAAATACAACTGTGTATCTCGATGTGATAAAAGCTCCACAAGGATTTCCTTTCTCTGACTTAAAAAAAAAAAGAAATGAACTTCAATCGAAAATTTCAAGAAATGATCAATGGCTTTTTATAGCGTATATGATCCTGTAGTTACCAAGAGAACATTTATGCATGATGCTGTAGCCATCTACAGTTTTGTACCATCAACTTTTCGAGCATTGTATACTGGGCAACCATTGCGATGAGACTCCATGACAGGTATTGTCTTAGTCTCACCAGAGATCCTTCGTCTAATCTGACTGAAAGGATTAATCATGAACTCGCTTCAGTCAGCAGAGCACGGATTGTTTTCCGCATGCACACTTCTTTTTGCTAATAATTTATGTATTGTTTTGGACCCCTGTGCTTTACTGTCATATTTGTGATACCACCTTACAGTGCATCGTCGGATTATAAATCGACTATTTCATTGGTTACTATATATAAACGTATGACGCATTAAAACGAGAATTCCCTATAATCGTAGGGCAATAGGCTGTGGGTTTCCGACAATGCTTACAGTGAGATGCATATACAACAGTTCAGCGTCTTGGGAGACCTTTGTGTATCCTGATAAGAGGGGATGGGTTGTGCGCTTGTATTCTGGATACAGCTGCTATACAATGGTCGGCACTGGAAACAGATTTGTGCTGTCTTTCTTTCTTTTTTCACTTAAAAGTCTTTGTTTCCAATTCTATCCCGTGTTAATATTTTCATTATCGCATCTTACTGTTGGTTGAAGTGGTAGTAGTATGTCCAATGTTTATTGCTATGTTTCTGAGTTGATAGTCACAAGTCTTCATTCTTCACCATGTCCAGCTATTTGAAATTTTTGCAAACAATACAGAAGTCACTATTTTTTCTCGTCGAGAATCAGATTTATAGATCTAGACAGAATAAGACCTCTAATTCAAAAATCAAGGTAGAGGGCGCTACTGAAATAAGTTATGGCTTGTCTGAACATCACTTTGGCTTGAAATACCTCTGATGATGATCGGACTTAAACAGGAATGGACTAATCAGAACATAGATTCACATGACACCAGCTGTGTTTGCAAAACATAAGCACGTGGTAAAATCGCAGAAAATTCTAGGAAGAAGGTAGCATGAAGATGCATGACGAAATTGCTTTAAATTAAGTTGTCCTGAAAATATTTACAATATTTACAAGAGCTTTCTTATATCCAGCGTTTTCAAGAACAACTTAGATAGTGTAAACAGACGACATTGTCCAATGAAACTTTGAGTGTAAACGCGGCTTAAATTGGCCCCACGCAGTCAGAATATGTATATGTATATCAGAAGTTCTTATCAGAGATTCGAAGCGATAGAATCCATAGTACGACAGTCTTGGTTTGTATAGACAAAACCTCAGACAGTGCATGTTTTGTAGATATTTTTTTAATTTTCGTGCATGAACATCGACGGCGGGTGCGGCTAGCCAAACACTGGCAGGGGATGCTTACTCCTCCCGGGCATGGTCCCACCTTTAGCTTGCTAGGGGTCCCTCGATGCTCAACTTGGTGCTTTACTGTGAGTGCTGTTGAGATTGTCGTCAGGATCTTCTTTATCTCATTTGCAATATTTTGAATCATATTGAATGTATGCGGCGCCGTATTTGATTAATTCGAGTGGCGCCACCTACGATGAATTTTGTTTTCTCACTGTGGTTCTGTAAAACGATAGTGTAGCACAATCTACAACGGATTCGAACCGAAAATAATCATTTTAAAATGTGGCAGAAACCGCAGAATCGATTTTGTTTAATACAGGCAACTTGGGTATTCCGAATCACTTTTTAAACTTTGCCCTCATTTTGTTCTAAGATAGAGCATACCATGATATATTTATTTTTGTTAATACATAACTAAATAATGCTATAATCACCGAATTTTTTTTTACCAAGATAAGACTTTTTATAATAATACCGAAGAACAATGATCACGTGGTCAATATATAAGACGTTTTAGAAAAAAAGATAATTTTATATTGTGTAAAATGACACAAATTCTGAAAACGGAATTGTTTAAGTTTTCAAATTTAATTTTTTTGTATGGCAGTGTATGTTCTATACATTTACAAAAAAAGGGGGGAGGAGGGGGCGTCTTACTTTATGTTTTTTAGAAGAAAAAAATGTCCGTCTGTAGGTCTTAACAGTTCTTTGGCATTATTATACCTTTTTTCATTAGCGTTGTATGTTTGTTTATAGAATGGTGTCCATCACTATAACTCTTCTAGTTTCTGTTGAATATCTACATGATCTGTATATATCAGAGTGATGAGTAAGGCTTTATCTACCTTTGCCGACTTTCCCACGCTTCTCTCTGGCAGCATGTGTTTCCATCAAAAGGTGAAAATGTGCTGTGATCGCGGCAGCCTGGCATCCACTCCCATCATTTTTACATAACATATTTATTAATCACCGCTCACCTTGCACCCTAAAGATTTTATCTCGGTGTTCAATCAGATCATTTCATATCTCATCCCCTCTGTCTTTTAGGTGATGGCGTCTTTTTTACGATCATGTATCTTTTTGCTGTTAAAACAAAGTTAATTTCAATCGTAGCCTTGTCTTTTCGTGTAGCATTTTCATATTTTATTGATTTTTTAACGAAAGTTTTTTCTTAACCTGTTTGATTTTTCAGACGTTCGCTTTTCAAATCCTATCATTTATCATTTCGTGTTTCAGCGCAATCAAAAACAAATAGGCACCTACTTACTTTTATGTAAATTCTTTTCATTCAAAGGATCATCAATTGATGAGTTGGCTGTCTTTGAATAAGCCACCATGATAGATTAATACCTGAAGAGGTTGGGTGCCGATAAGACATACATTTGTATATAACGTGTATCCGTAAGTTTTACGTTTTGCCAAAACTTGGACTTAAGTAAAAGCACATGCTATTCTGTTTATTATAATGAATGATGTTGGACAGCAGCGCTTCATGGTGTTTCCATTAAACCACATAGATAATCCGGATAACCATACCATTTGTTAACTTAGTTAACATTAAAAGTAATTTTATGCCTCTGGAATCAAAGATTCGGAGGCATAATGCTTTTGATATGTCCGTCTGTTTGAATGTTTGTCAATCAGTTTGCCCGTGGCAAAATCTTTAACATTGGGCACAACTATTGAATGATATGATAGGGTTTCCATATTTACACGTATATTTCTTGTGATAAGACAATTTTTGAACTCGTGACATTAACCTTTGACCTATATTAGAAAAACTTTTAACATCGGGCTCAACTTTTGAATGGTAGGTGATAGAGATTTCATATTTTACATGTATTCCTTGCGACAAGACCTTTTCGTTGTTACAAAAAACCTTGACATTCGACCTACTTTTGATTAATTTTAGTTACATAACATTGGACATATTTTTATACCCCCGCAAACAAAGTTGGGGGATGTATATAGGAAACACCCTGTCCGTCAGTCCGGTTAAGAAGTTCTTAGAGCAAATAAGTGATAGGGCTTTCATATTTCATACATACATTCACCATAAAAAGTACTACATTTTGATACCAAGACATTTGACCTAGTGACCTTGACCTTGAAATTTACCTTATAGTTATATTTTGGTTAAGAAGTTCTTAAAGCATATATTTTTTCTCATATAAGTGATAGGGCTTTAATATTTCATACATACATTCACCATAATAAGTACTACTTTTGATACCAAGTCATTTGATCTGCTGACCTTGACTTTGAACTTTGACCTTGTAGTAATATTTTGGCTAAGAAGTTCTTAAAGCGAATATTTCTCCAAGTATAGGTGATAGGGCTTTCATATTATATCCATACATTAACCATAACTGGTGCTTCATTCTGATTCCAAGACATTTGACCTAGCGACCTTGACTTTGAACTTTGACCTTATTGTAATATATTGGTTAAGATGTTATAAAAGTGAATATCTCTTCAAGTATAAGTGATAAGGCTTTAATATCATACACACATTCATCATATATTAACAAGTTTTACTCCAAGACATTTGACCTTATGACCTTGACCTTTGACCTACTTTTAAATTATTAGGGGTAGGGCTTTGATATTTCACATATATATTCCTCATGACGAAGCTTTCATTTATAATCATGACTTTTGACCTAGTGCCCTTGACCTTTGACCTACTTTTGAATTATAAGGGATAGGGCTTTGATATTTCACATGTAGATTCCTCATGACGAGAGCTTTCATTTGATAGCATGATTTTTGACCTAGTGACATTGATTTTGACCTTTGTCCTTCTTTTTAACTACAAGGGGTAGGGCTTTGATATTTCACATATAGATTCCTCATGACCAGAGCTTTCATTTGATACCATGACTTTTGACCTAGTGACCTTGAGCTTTGACCTACTTTTCAACTATAAGGGATAGGGCTACGATATTTCACATATAGATTCCTTATGACCACTTTTCATCCAAGGATGCTGAATTGAATGAATGACTTGGATGCTGCATCTAACCTATTTTGCCTTGACTTTTGGCTTATTTTTCAGTTTTGTATACAGTTTTGGGGTAACTCAGTTCCGTACAATAGTACCAAACTTGCAAACCTTGTTCGTATGTGGATGCTAACATCATTGCATGCTTTTGATGCTACATCTGACCTACACGACCTTTGACCTACGTAAGAACTCGTTTGCCATATTTTAACCATTAGGGATAGGACTTTGATATTTCTTTTTTGCGTACGAGACTTTGACTTGTAACCTTTTAAAAGACCTTGACCTTGACTCCAACTTTAAAAAAAATTAAATTGAATTGGCAGGATTTATCCAGATTTTCATTCTGTGTGGAATTGTCTTATTTTGAAATTTGAGCCCCTCAGAATAGCAATCATCTTCTTTATTGGAGTCATAACTCGTCTTTCCATCACATACCATAGTCAACCCCGTATAATACTAACTGCGTCTTACTGCTGAAATTAAGTTTCTTGGAACGCTTGGAGGAAAGAAATTGTCACATGTAACCCTAATGAGCACCAATTCACAAGATGCAGGGAGGAAATTGAATTTTCACGATGTATATTTCTCCCTGTGGCAGATTTAGAAGCAGATGGAAAATCATGTGAGATCGTGTGAACGTACTTTTTATTTGTTTATGCACTGTTCTGAATGGCAAACCTTTATAGAAATTACTTTGGAAAACACTGTTAAATAATTACAAGGAACGCGTTGTACAACTAAAAAAAAAACTTTTTAAGTGACTGGATGCGCCACAATACTGATTGTGAAATGGTCAATTTGTGTGCTTTTGAATTCACTGTAAGTAAGTATATCATAACTGTATAAATGTTTGTTTTTCTGTTGATAGTGCTTTTTAGCTCACCCGAGTGAAGCTCAAGTGAGTTATTGTCATAGTGTGCCGTCCGTCGTCAACTTTTTACATTTTCGACTTCTTCTCCATAACGGTTGAAGGGATTTTGATGAAACTTGGTAGGTATGAAGTACTAACATCTTCACTAGTCGCGGTGATCGATTCGCTTCATTTCTCTTCTGAGAAGAGATGAAACGCGGATCGATCACCGTGACTTGGGAAGGTGAGTACTAATGGTCCCCTACAAGTGTTGTTGTTTTTCGTCCAGATCCGTCAATAGATGGCGCCACCACAGGCAAAGGAAGTTCACGAGGTTACCCTCCTTTGATAAATTTCCTCCACAAAATTGAAGCACATATCGACAAACCGAAAGCATCAGGGTGATCTGGAGAGATATGTTTAGAAGTGTTGTTGATTTTGGTTCCACTCCGAAGTCAAATTTTTGACGCTTTTTAACATCCTTTCGAACTAAGTCAGAAATGCACATTTTTTGCACTATTTCTTAAAATAACTCAATAAATGTATGATTTTACACACTCATTTACTGCATATTTGTCATGTTTAAGTTATTGGAAACATTAATAAGTATTTTATGCTAAAAATGTCTTCAATTTTTTTTCTTTCTTTTTTTTTTTTTTTGTTATGTAAATATTTTCTACTTCTTTTCCATAACCACTTTTCAGATTTTCATGAAACTTGGTAAGTATGAAATACTAATGGTCCCCCACAATTTTTTTTTCATCCGGATCTGTCACTAGGTGGGGCCACCACAGGCAAAAGTAGCACGTATCGACAAACCGAAAGCATCAGGATGATCTAGAGGCGTGCTGTTAATTTTGGTTCCACTCCGAAGTCAAATGTTCAACACGTTTTGACGTCTTTTCAGACTTAATCAGAAATGCACATTTTTGTACTATTTCTTTAAATAACTCAATAAATGTATTATTTTACACGCTCGTACACTGCATATTTGTCATGATTAAGTAACTAAATACTTTGATATGTATTTTATTCTAATATTTTTAAGTTTTGTGATTTTTTATGGTTTTTTTTTTTTCTATGTAAATAGGAAAGGGGGTGATTTTCATACATTTTCAAGTTTTTTCCAAAACCACTGTTCGGATTTACATGAAACTTGGTAGGTATGAGGTACTCGAGGTCCCCGACAAGTGTTGTTGTTTTTCGTCCGGATCTGTCAATAGGTGGCGCCGCCATAGGGTCACGGAGGGTACCCTCCTGTGACAAACTTCTTCAGAACCGAAGCACATATTGAATCAGAATGGTCTAGAGAGGTGTCTTAAGAAGTGTCGTTAATTTTTGATTCCACTACGAAGTCAAGTTTTTTCCTTTTACAAACTTCTTCTTGTTTAATATGCTTAGTTAACATGGTTTTCAGGTGAGCGATCGTTGTGCTCTTGGATCTCTTGTTACTACTTACCCGTCTGTCAGCATGTGACATAACTTTATTTTTGTTTATTTTTAGCTCTACTGGTCCCAGACCAGACGAGCTTATGCGATCACCTTTCGTCCGGCGTCCGTCTGTCTGTCTGTCTGTCTGTCTGTCCGTAAACAATTCTTATGCCCTCAACTCCTCTGAAACCATCAGAGATAGAAAGTTAATCAGTTAATTCTTTTTGCATTGTACTTGGTCTATTGTCTTGTTGTACACCTGACATTTGGTTTCTGCCCTAGACCCCAAAGGTCTTGAAAAATAGGTGTGGTCATTTTCTCCTATTTATCAAAATAACCAGGAGAGCTTCAGTCTCATCAGAGACTTCTTGTTTCAATTAAGGTTATTCAACAATGTCAATCTTTGGGATGAAAAAAATATTCAGATCTTTAGACATAAGGTTTATTTTATTATACAAATATGTGTATGATTACAGGTTTCGAAGTTACCGAAAAACGACTTTTTTAAAAAGTGAATGTGATGAAATGAATGTGATACAAGAAAGCAAATATTCAAACTCCACTTGCAGAAAAAATTAAAGATTAAAGTTTTAAAAAATAGAAAAAATAGACTTCAAATAACTTAAAATAAGAGGTTAATGAGCTTTGATCCCAATTGTCTATAGATCGTATGCCGTTGATAGACTCAAAGTTGTAGCACACTTTCTGTGGTACGTCAGATGCTATGTTAGACAGACCAGACTATACATATTGGCAAGCCTGTAGAAGACTATATTACTGTAAGCTTTCATCTCTCAAGTTGTCAGAATTCTAGATATCCTGACATGTTTCTGTTCTTACGAGAGGGAGGAACTTGATGACACTTCAAACCACACAATATCCCAAATTACTGATGTTAAATTATATGTTGATGCGTATCTTATCAGGAGTTTGTGAATCGCATGATGCTTGTTAACATTAAAATATGGAGTCTGACTTCAGTAGTCGTATATAAGACCGTCTCTGAAATATTGGTATGGGGATCAACCTGTTTGTCTGTCCGTCAGTCTGTCTGACCGTCAATCGTTTCAATGACATAAACACAACATGAATTTAAATAATATTTTGGAGAATCATTGTCCAATGTCAAGGTAATCGTGAACAGAAATGGTCAAATTTTACCAATATAGATGAACCAAAATCCTTAACCAGGATGCAAGGGAGTTGCATGCCTTTAACCAATGAAATCTTTTGAAAGAAAATAAAAATGAAAAAAAAAACTACTCCGATCAATAAGAGTTTAATATAAATTGATTGGATTTTTTCACGAGTTTGTCACATCCTTGATCCAAGGTCAAAGCGACAAGGACAGTAAAAGGGAATGTCAAATAAAGTTAGGATCGTTACTTTTTAGCTCACCTCGACGAAGTTGATTAACTCACCTCGACGAAGTTGATTAGCTCACCTCGACGAAGTTTATTTGCTCACCTCGACGAAATCGAGATGAGCTTATGCTATACCCCCGGTTAAAGTTTTTGGGGTAGCTCAGTATCTGACAAAAGTACAGTGACTGATGCTGCAGTAACCGAACGTGCACAAATGATTCATCTCGGGATACTAAGGTGAACCCATGCATCGGATGTTGCATCTGACCTACATTTTCAGGTTCTATGACTCACGTCCGTGTCCGGTTAAAGTTTTTGGGGTAGCTCAGTATCTGACAAAGTACTGATACTACAGTAACCAAACTTGCACAAGTGATACATCTTTAGATTTTGAGGTTAACCCATGTATCGGATGCAGCGTCTGACCTACTTTTTCCGCCTGTCAGTGAGTGATTTTGCTTTTATTGAGCAAAGTATAAGTGCTACATGTACCAAACTTGCATATTGGACGTATCAAACGTGCATGAAATTACCTTGACCTCCTTTTCCGCTTGAGTGATTTTGCCTTCAAAAGCCAATATTGAGTAAAGTTTAAGTGCTACATGTACTTAACTTGCATAGTGAATGCATCTTTGATCAAAATTTCATAAAATGACCTTGACCTACTTTTTTCGCTTGAGTGAGTTTGCCTTAAATGGTCAATATTGAGCAAAGTATAAGTGCTTCACGTACCAAACATGCATATTGGATGTATCTTTGATCAAACTTTTATGAAATGACCTTGACCTACTTTTTTCCGCTTGGGTAATTTTGCTTTTAAAAGCCAGTATTGACCACTTGTTCCAAACTTGCATATTGGATGTATCTTTGATCGAACTTTCATAATATGACCTTGACTTACTAAGTACTTTAAAACCAATTGAGATGTACTTAGAAATAGTTTGAAATGAACTTTGTTGGCGCGAGGTGGGCTTCATACCCTATCTTTGATTACCTGTGATGGATTTGAATCATATTCAAACGAAGTTTTGACAAGGACCAATGACTATGTAATGAACCAAGGTCATGTCTACCTGGTAAAGATCGTTGTCAACATTATTTTTTAATGTGGACTGAAATAATATTTCACAGATTTTTGCCCTTTGATTCAAATTAGAGCAAAATCCAAAGTACTATACTTTGTGGAGTAAAGCAAAATGATGACGGTGCTGTGGGTAGGATCTGTGAGACAAAGCGGTGTGTACACGTGAAATGGACAACATGTAAATGGGGTCTAAGTATTATTCCGAGCGTAGAGTGTTGTTGCAAGTGATGATCCAATTGTCGCCGACAATCGATTGTCGATCGCTAAAACTCATTCGATTCCGATTATCGATTTCATTTTCTTACAATCGATTGTCGCTGAAAGAAAAGTATTTTATGTAAAGGTATTTATTTTCCTCTTTTCACATGTAAAATAAACCGTTCCTTACTGTCTTGTATGTAAACAGGCAGACACTTTGAAAATGAATGCTTTATATTTTGTTTTCAGCAAAGTTTTCTGAATTTTATGCAGAAAAATTCAATTTTTCTATCTTTTATATTCCATTTTTCATGGACTTTCGTTTTCCGATTTAAATCGATAATCGATCGGTTTACTTTTTCCGATTATTTTCCGATAATCGATTCTTTAAAGTCTTCCGATGTACAACACTAGAACTTGTTGCTGGTACGTAGTAAATAAAATTATGTAAAGATTGACATCAAACGAACGATTAACGATGACGTAAGAGGTAGACATGTTTACATAAAAGATAAACAAGATTATCTGAACAATAAAAGGATTTAAATGAGAGTCGATGTCGTAAAGGCATAGTATGTGTATACATGTCAAGACATGGAAGATATGAGATCATTGGAATGTTAATTAAGGTCATCTGAAAATTCCCGAATCTTCAACTGGACATGATAAAATACTAAAAGAAAATGGGCCCGGCACCATAAACTAAGAATTGACTTCGGTCAAATTCTCAAAATACGATATAAAGGAAATCAGTGAAAATTTGAATATCGAGTTCAGCCATTCTATTCTACTCTGAAAATAGACTGATTCTGTAAATAATTTCAAGTCACCACTTATATTAGAATGAGACAAAAGTAAATTGAAATTTAGACTTAAGTCAATTCATAGTTCATGGTGCTGGGCCCTGGTGTTATTTAAACTAAATGAAAATCGTATGTCCGAATTCATCAAGATCAATGGTCAATTTATATTTCAACTATATTTAGGTCTTCCGACTTCCGTCGGAAGACCTATTGTTTTCGTAACCGTGGAAAATTGGATCAACGATTTCTCAAGAACCCTGTAAGCTAGGACAATGAAAGTTCTCCAACGTTTCGTTTGGAGTAAAAGCTAGATTGGTCTTTTTTATTTTTGGTCTCTGTTATTTTTTTATCATGTTTTTTAGTAGATTCAAATATTTGACGGGAGCGTCGAATTACTCAAAAGGACCGAAATTTTCATGTTTTGCTATTTGTAAGCTTAAATATCTCGTATTATGCTATCTACAATTTCCATTCTTTTTGAAAGTCGACAGCCATGCAAGATATGAAATGCTAGATGCACACTGTAACGATTTATTACGATGACGTCCTTCACCGTCCTTCATATTTCCAAATTCAGAAGTTCATAGGAGGAAGACACTTTTTTGCTTATAATAGTAAACAAAAATTAAGCTTATGAAGTTTCCTAAAAATTTCAATATTATTATTTTTTTATCCATATATCTGTCTTATTTAGTCTTTCTGATTTTTCCTATCTCTTACTGTTGAAAAGATATGAGCATCGAAATTTTGAGTTGGGTTTTTCGATACACCTTCACGCCAACAGATCGGGCGCACACTAAAATTGGTAGTCCGAGTCCGACTCGAGAAAAGCAGTGTTGAGATTTTCAAATTCCGATTTCACGGCAATGATGAATATGCATTTCATAAATACATTTCGATATACACAATTTGATTTTAAAACAGTTGATTAATTTAGAAGAGATCAGCTACAAACCAGAATTTACACACAAAAAGTGGTAGTTTGATTCCGATTTCTAACCTACAAACCTGTTTCTAAACTTCAATAACTATATTTTGAACATCAAGATTAATTTCTAATTCTAGCAAACGTTCGAACATAATTTTCGGTTGGTTTATTTACAAATTGATGAACAATTTCTCCAACATTCTTCCCTCCCCTCGTTTTTCGAAAACAGTTCTGTTTATATTGAACGATGTCGCCATGATGGAATTCAAAATAAACTTTGAAAAAAGGGAAGGGGGGTCCAAATTTGAACCTGCACAGCGAGAACCTCATGGTATATATATATATATATTGAACGTAACTTGTTATTACCATTTCTCTTCTCAAGAAAATTGGTTCTACAGCTACGAGCTCGCCTTTTTTATGGGGGAAGGGGGCAGGAAGAATTTGCAAAAAAAAAATCCCGGCTCTGAAAAATGCTGAAAAAAAATATTCCGGCCCAAAGGGCCGGCAATTTTTTTTCCCCCGGACCATGCAAAAGTAAGGATACATTGCATGATATGGAAATTTTTGCTGGCCCTTTGTGCCAGACAATTTAAAGTCAAAAAATTAATTAATATAAATACAAACTGTTCACATAGCTGTATCTACCAGAGACCTAATACGCATAGGCACAAAAATCTAGAAAAGGTTCTATTTAAACATCATACAATCTGTCTGAAATTCGCTAATTGCAAAGAGACATCTGAAGGAACGGTTATTAACTCATACTCTGTAACAGCGGGGAGTTTAACTTACACAGACATTCACAACATTTGACAATTTGTTTAAATCCGGCCCGAAGAACCGGCGAAAATTTTTCTCCGACTCTGGTAATGGCTGAAAAAAATGGCCTGCTCAGAAAATTGCTGAAAAAATTTTACCGGCTGGCAATAGAATTCCTGCCCCCCCCCCCCCCCCCCCCCCAAAAAAATCAAATGGTTGCTCACCAACAATTATCGGTTTGAAAATTTAATGTTACTGCTATTTGAAAACTTAAATATATAATATAAATACATGTAATGTGACGTCCTTCATATTTCCAAACCAAAAATTGTATAGGAGGAAGACACTCTTGTTGCAAACGCAACAAGAAACCTTTCTAGTTTTTTTATATTCTCGAATGATTGGGTTTACAGTCAAGGTCACAGTAAAAAGAAAATGTAATATACATGTATTGTCCTAGAACGATGACATTTCACTGAATTGTTGCCAATAGCAGCGAGGTATGGCATGACCTTGAACATTTGTAAAAATTAGATGAAGATGAAAGAGTTGAAAAATTGAAGACTTAAATATATCTAGGAATCTAGTTTGAAATTTGCAGTGAAATTATTAACAAAAGTATTTGATCTTTCTGTATTACGGTGTATCGATCTGTACCGTCACCTTGTGACATATTATGTACAGTAACTGGCTCTCCTAAGTCTCCTTAATGACTTGAGGGCAGGTAGTAGTCTGCGTGTAATTTCCTTTATATGGGCTGGTTCCGTACGCTTCAGTTTGCAGACCTATTAACAGCGCTATCTGATAATACGTTCTAAGGTCTCCTCAGTTTAGACGGAACATTAGCTGAACCTTTGAAAAAATCAGACGACAGGACATTTTCTTATCAAGAAGGCCCTATAAATTCATTTGTTTATATCAAAATATAAATGATGATACACTGTTTTTATAGTAACAACGATGTCAAAGCTTCAAGTTAATAAGTTTTATTAAACAGGTATTTAGTTTTATAGATTAATTTGATGAAACACAATATAACATATCAGAAAATTTATAGACGTGTACTGAATATAAACATCAAAACAAGGAGGATCATTTAATTATAATGATGTTTTTTCCTTACATTAAAGATATTCTTGTCAAATAAATATGTTCATGCCAATTGTCTGTTAGATTGATATGCAATGTTCCATGGGAAAAAAAACCTCATTTTTTTCCTATCTTGAATGTTGGCTTCGTCTGTATTGATGAAGTATTATTAAATCATTATTTGCTGAAACAATAAAGTCCCTCAAAGTTTGTAGTTCTTAACACAGTGATACAGATGCTACATGTATAGTGAACACTCTCTGAAGTAGACTAGCCACTTAACGAAAACTTAGCTTCCTGTCGATCGTAGATCTAAACTCACAGGAGGAAAATACAAGATAGACAAGATAGAACAGATCAATACTCGTGTTATTATACAATGTATATGATTAAACTTCTGTTGTTTATGCATATATTTTGTAATTATTTAAAATCATTGACATTTATAGTTTTTACGAAAGTATTAAGATAAGACCAAGACTTAGTGAATAATTCTTTGAATTTTAGAGGAAACTACATACACTAACATGTACAAGTTTCTTGTTCACTTTTTTCTCCCTAGAAGCACCGGGCCTTTGTTCTTTGCCCGAATTATGGAACCCTGCAGGAACCACCTTGCCGATGTGTCTATCTGTCCGCCCGTCTGTCCTTCTACACTTTGGTGTTAACAGTCAGGGGCATCACTGATTTCAATACTTTTCAGAAATTACTGACATCAGTAATTTTGATTTTGACTGTACTTGCTGCTTTACCTCAAGATTACCGACTTCAATACTTTTTGCGCGCATTCTTATTTCTAGAAACTCTTTCCTGTGCATTTTCATATTATTAGTTCATTTGGTGCAGAATAGAAAGTACTACAAATCCATGAATCTAGATATCTCTAGATAGTGTTACACAGTAGTAAAGGCAATGAAATCGACAAACTTTAGAATATGACGGAATTCAATCTTTTTATATGACTGGTTTCTATCATTTTGCAGAATGAATACCCATGATTGTGTTTATTTACAAAGGAAATCGCAAAATAAATTATGTGTATCAGTTATTTCCAAAGAGGACTGAAATCAGTGATGCCCCTGACTGGTTAAAGCGATAACTCGTATAATCAAACATATTATGCCATACCGTGGACATAGAGTACACTTGAATAGTTTTGAAGATATAGCTAATTCTTAGATCAACGCATGTCTTAGAGGATATCATGATATGATGTTGAAAGATTAACATTTATCACATCGAATTGGCCAATTTGAAGTTGCACATCCGTGTAATGCACGTGCACTTAGCGTTCAATCTCGCTCGTGCAATAGATTATCACTAGCGGCGTTATAGATTATCAGATTTATGCGGTGTCTGTCAATGTAACCGACGGGTTGTAATGATCCATATGTCATAAGTACTGCTTAAATGAAAAGGTTAATATGGAAAAAAGGGATGATTATTCACCTAACTGCTTTTGGATTTTTTTAATGTTTTTTTTTTATGTTTTTTTTGTTTTGTTTTGTTTTGGTTTTTTTTATGTTCTTTGTGATTATGTAGTTTTTTTTCAAGCTGAGCTGTTCATGGGGAACAGATTTGACTAAAGTTATGATCAGGAAATAATTGTACTATATATATGATATCTGTAGACTATGATCTAGACATTACATAGAATCTATCAATCGCGCATTCTGAGGCCTGTCCGCTGTCTTTCCCAGCGTGCTTGAGTATATAAAAGCTACACATTCTTTTTCCTTTTTTTTTAGAGATCCAAGATTTGACTATAAAGTTATGATCAGGAAATGTATTATATCTGTCGACTGTGATCTAGACATTACATAGAATTACGCCATGATTTGACTGAGCTTTCTATCAATCGCACATTCTAAGGCCTGTCCGCTGTCTTTCCCAGCGTGCTTGAGTATATAAAAACTACACATTCTTTTATTTTTTTAGAGAACACATCAATTGTTCTTTACGGCGATAGATGAAACCGACGAGCAAAACGGAAGTAAAGAGAACATTTGTCCGATTTCAAAAAAGCTATCTGCCCCAAACCATACTGCTGCTGACCTATCAACCAATCATCTTCAACCGGAAGTGAAATTGACAAACCAAAGTAAAACAACTACCAGAACAAACAGTAAAGCCCGAGACAACACACAACAAAAAGAGGTGAACTTTAGAATTAAATCATAGAACTTCATTTATATAATAATCAAATCTAAAGGAAAAATTTATTTCAAAAAGATATGATGGTCAACTTCTGGTAGCTCTTGACCAACGGTGATGGAACTTCAAACATAAAATGCTTTATAAATTATACAATTATGGACTTTTAACTCGGTGTATATGATGTGATATTGACTTACTGTGAAAATATTGACCGAGGCTAAGCCGGTAATTAATTGTTTTATTGTATGATCATATAATACAACGATCAGCTTGATAGCATCCATTGCTGTAAGGAATTTATAGGTATTCTCTTATGGCGCGAAATATATGACTATGCTGCTACTATTATAACGTCATAACTACAACGCTAATTTTAGAAAGATGCTGGGGAAAATATGAGAGTTGTTCTAAATTTAGCTCTCTGGAGGTGGTTATAGCGATATATTCAGAAGCTCCAGACATGTTATCAACCAATCAGTGATGGGCATATTTTCCAGTCATACAATAAACTGAGTTAAAAGTCCATAACTGTATAATATATTAATATTTTCATAGTAAGTCAATATCACATCATGTATACTGAGTTAAAAGTCAATAAGTGTTTTATTCTATAATTTCATAATTATTTGATTCACGCTAAATGACATCGCCATTTGCAGAAGTTAATGGGGGGAAATACCGGTCTATTTTTAGATAGTGATTTATCCAGGAGCGTCGATTACGTTATCAGCCAATCAGAACGTCGATATTTATAGTTTATAGAATAATATACAATTATGGACTTTTTACGAGGTGAATATGGTGTGATATTTTCTGAATTTGAAAATATTGACCGAGGCGACAGCTGAGGTCAATATTTTCAAATTTAGAAAATATCACACCATATTTACAGAGTGAAAAGTCCACAATTGTTTTATTATATAGTAGACTTAATCAATATTTATAAAGGTACCTTTTCGAAATGGCTGACATCGACTTTTCTTAGAAAATGTTTCAAGACGTGTTAATATCAGCATTTTCTGTCGCTAGATTATCCTGAACGTAATGGAATTCATTCAATGAGTCAAATGAAGAATATTTCAGAGTCAAAATCCGTAGATAGGCTCAATATTCAAGAATTTGAGCTCAGCTTCAGGGTCCATGCTGCTGTTTACGAAATGACGTTAATGACGTCACAGATATAAATTTCGCGCGTTTTCGATATTTCATGGTAAACCGGAAGCAAGAGTTTTCGCGGTAGTGATATTTAATGAAATCGCCCCTCACAGGTCAATATGATGAGACAATGACTCGTCACGTGACAGTTTCGGCCAATTAGAGTGGGAATATAAACAGACTATATAATAACATAATATATAGACCCCCATTTATTTTGGGCCAGACGGTCAAGCTAACATCCCACTGCACATCATATTCGCGAATTTTACTCATTTTCCTTGACGGTTGATATATGACATTGAAATTCTTAAATCTTTCTTTTTGAAAACGTATTGTTATGAAAGGTGCAAGTGTAAACAGCTCTTTCTGTTTTACCCTCTGTGAAGCAGATTTAATGTGCAATCAGCAATGAGTCATTAATAGAATTGAATAAACGAATACGTTTTTCTAAGCATTCTGAATTTTTAATCATTCTTTACTCTGTAAATTAGGAGAGGAGGGATGTATTTTTTCTCAAAAGTTCGTTCTTTTTTCTAGAAGTTTGCAGATATGATGATAACTAGAATGGATGATAGATCTCAATACCATTATTGTTTTTAATGGGTCTCTCTGCACTGATTTGTGATACTTTCTTCTTACTATGAAAGGACGGATTTGTGCACTAACTATTTCCATCAGGCCCAGGATTAGAAGATTTTCAGGGTCCCCATGTAAGTGATGTAGCCCCTTGGCCTCTTGTTTTAGTTATAAAATAGATAAGTATAGGCTTATGTAGTAAAGAAATTTATAAGATTTTCATGATGTCAGAAATTTAAGTTAGTATTTTAAACAAGCACTAGAGTTCACAATATATCTCGATGAACTCAACTAAAATGTGCATTCTTTGTAGTAATGTACGTATACTCTCTCTCTCTCTCTCTTTCTCTCTCTCTCTCTCTCTCTCTCTCTCTCTCTCTCTCTCTCTCTCTGCGATTCTTATTAAAACATTGCATAAAGCATTGCATTTCTCGCTGTGATCGATTAATACGCCCATAATAGTAATAAAAAAAAAACCCGATGACGTGGAAGCCATCTTGGAACTTCGTAACAAAATCAAACTCTATATTACACACGATAATTTTTTTTTACTTTTAAGGAGAAACTGAAATGAAAACCCTGTAATTCTAAGATTAACAGAGAGGAAAACGGCACAGTGCTGTTTTACAAAAACAAGTGAACTTCTTTGTTGAAAAGTATTTTGATCAATCAAATTTCTACAATCATGATTCAAGAATTTAAAATGTGATTTTTGATAATTTTTTTCTAGGTTTTAATTTAATCCTTTAGAAATATAAATTTAGAAAGAAATTTGAATTATATCTTAAATGCATTTATGTCGGATCGTAAGTCAAGGCGATTAGAAAAAATACTTATCGTTAAGAAGTGAAAATTAAGGTCCAGATTTTTTTAAGATAAGGTTAAACTTCCATTTTGGTCCGATTTTGATGATGTAATTGTTTACATGTGAGAGACTTTGGGCAGTAAGCAAGTTTTGCATGTTGTCAATGAGGATGAATCATCGCTGTGAGTTCTCCACGGATCTTCCAATATCCAGAGCACTAGTATGCCGGCTGACTCATCACCACAAACTGCTTGTCGCAGCAATGTTGGCCATTCTATGTGCTAGGCATCGGAAAGTCTTATAATGATAGACGAGGGGAGCAAGGTACATGTGACAATATATAGAGGACAATGACGATGAAAATGATGATGGCATTTTGTTCAGATTGACGAGGAAATAATCGTCTATTACAATGACGTCTTCGATATTTGGAGGGTACAGGGCGTGGTCAAAAGTTTTGGATAAGCAGTCATCATAACATTGGCAAGATCCAAAGCATGAAATGTGGATTATCTTTTCTTAAAACCCTGTACGTTAGAAAATTCTGATGCAAAACTTCTATATATTGCAAGCATTGTTCAGGGTCGAACTTAAGGGAAGCATGCACTTTTCGTATATTTCTCTATCCCTTGGAAAAATATTATGCAAACGCTAAACGGATTCGACAATTCAAATTTGCAACTTATTACTATATTGTTCAGCATACTTTGGACATTTCTGTTCACTAACTTTGCGACTCTTTCCTTCGCTAAGAAAATTGGTTGATTGTAATGCATATGGACAATACTGTGATTTCTGTGCAACGTATACCATGTAATAACATTGGAATTCGGAAAAAGATACGTACACATAATGATAATGAAATTATGATTACGTCATTTATATAAGAAATAGTACAGAGGGAGTGACATCCAGTTCCAAAATGCGCCAAGGGGCGGTAACTCTATTTTGCGGTGGATCGTGGTAACATACCAGCTGCTGATTTTGTAGGCAAGTGAACATTTTGAAGTAAAAGAACTTATTTTGGGGAATATATATGATTACCTTTGACTGCTGCCTGTGTGGTTTCAGATTATTCTGTTACATATTTTCTTCTTTTTATTTAAAGGAATCTTATCACTTTAGAAAGTTAAAAAGTTCACATTGTACCGAGAGAAAGTTTTGAAGCAACAAGATAGAGAGAGAAAAAACCATAGAAATAATATTTACAAGTAGTTCAGAAAAGAGAAAAAAAGTTTCAAGATATATGCTATCAAATAATCTTATTTACTTTACAAAGATATTCTGTAGAGTGTTCGATTTGCCAAGTTGCTTATTTTCGACAAGATCCTCGATAATCTTACCGCAATTATATGCATTTCTGTTTATCAATCGATTAATTTATGAATTTGTTTATCTATTTATTTATTTTAAAAGCAATTCGCGCGACGTGGACAAATAGATAATTTGTCCGACCAAAGGAATAAATATGGAAATCGAACATACATGTAGTGTTATCCTCTGTATTGAGGTAAGAAAACACATCGAAGTATTTAAGAGTTTTGAGTTGGGAAAATGGAGGAAATATATGTATACAGCGAAACAAACTTATATTACATGTATAGGACAAATTGGTCAATGAAGTTTTAAATAATATCTTGTGAATATTAAAGGTTTCACTACAGAAAAATCCCTGTAGATCTAGTAATATATGCTACAGTGCTGGGAAATCGACTTATTTCAGGAAAAAAGAGAAAAACTAAACATTTTTAGAGAATATAAAAACGTCATACGATTTGAAAGTTTTGCGATAGCATTAAGATTAGGCCATGAAAGATTTTGACGTACTCTGTATTCTTTTATAGAAATTAAATAGTGCAAATTGACATTCTACCCGTTAGAGTCACAAAGAACTGTTGTAACAAATATAGTGTCTTTTTCTGACTTTAAATTTTGAGAAAATCTCACTTTTCTCAAAATTTAAAGTCAGAAAAAGACAATAGTAACAATGTACATATTATATGTATCAAAGATGACGAGCGCTGATATCTAATTGATTTTATCTGCAGTGCCAATGGAACGTAACTCTACAATAATATTGTTGTTTATAGCCTGCCTTGCATTCTGTCCGTCCGTTCGTCATTGTTCCAAGGCATCTTATTCTTGGAGGTATATAGTCGGTAGTCCGATTACATTCATGTCACTTTTACATATCATGTCTACTTTAACGGGTATTGTCATGTGACTTGGAATATTGAAAATATTTGAATGTGCCTAATAATGTTTAAATATTTTCAAGTGTAATCATTCATACTACGGATCGATGTACGGAGCTGTTAAGATAAGGACAGGATTTAGCCCTGAAATCACTCGATTATTTCTCGTGCGTTGTCCTTCCACTTTAGATAAAAATTAGTCAGGATAAAAATATAAAGTATTATAAGATTCCTAGTAGGTACTATATTTAAATAAATTTAGTGAATTTAGTTCATCTAAAGCAAACTCAAACTTGATCTGTACCACATTGAGATATATCCACATACCAAAAATGAGTTCAATTTATGCAACAGCAGCGAAAAAAAGTCCGGAAAACTGAAAATGGGACAGACAGACAGACAGACGGACGGACGGACAGACAGACCGAGAAGAAACTAAGAGTCCCCTTCGGCGTTGCCGGTAGGTAGGGGACTAATAACTTATCCCATATGACAGCAGATTTAAAGGTGGACCAAATTACTTGTCATTTCTACCGAATTTTTTTTCTTCAAATTTTGCATTTTGAAATTTTTCATGACAGATTTTACGCCTTATCTTGCTGCGTAGGACACGGTAATACATCTTTTGACTTGAATATTACAGAATTAGAAACGCATCTTGAAGTAATGAAGAGAGAAACTTACATACTCTGTCAATGAGTATGGAATGAAATTTCAAAGTGTCAATACATACAAAAAACAATTAGATAAAGACTGACGAACAGGGAGGAGGGGTTTGAATAATACGACAGCATGTTAAATTCTACTGTTTGGTTCAACCATTATGATATTCATTGTAATAGTCGGGCAGGCATAAGAATAAATTTAAGTGCTTTCTCAAAATTTCGAGTAAGAAAACAAATACTTTGATATGCTTTCGTTTTTGTACGCTGTTCTCTTAACTTTTAAGCCGCGTTTACACTATCAAAGTTTTCTTGATCAAAGTCCGTCAAAGAAAACTTGGTCAAAGTTTTCTTGGACAAAGTTGTCTGTTTACACTATCAAAGTTCTTTGAACGACTTGTACAAGAAAACGTGGTAAATATGCACCAAAACAGATATGGTTCCTGTAAATACTGTGAAAATTTTTCATGAAAATTTATAGTTTATGTTTGTAGTTGTTCATTGGTCTATATGGAACCTTTAAGCACGAGTTCAAGGATTTTTGGCCGGATTGCAAAGCAATTCCGGTCTATAGATTGACGATGTCCGTCTGTCCGTCTGCCGTCAACATTTTGGTTAAAGTTTCTGGTTGAGGCAAAATCTAAGGAACTATATGCAGTAGAAACTTTATATTATACATGAAGGTTGCCCATGACAAGACCTTTCAATTTCTGCGGTAACATTTGACCTAGTGACCTTGACCTTGGACTTTGACCTAGTTAAAGATTTTGGTTAAAGTTCCTGGTTTAAGCAAAATCCATGGAACTGTATGCAGTAGAAACTTTATATTATACATGTAAGTTGCCCATGACGAGATCTTTCAATTTATGCCGTAACATTTGACCTAGTGACCTTGACCTTGGACTTTGACCTAGTTAAATATTTTGGTTAAAGTTCCTGGTTTAAGCAAAATCTAAGGAATTGTATGCAGTAGAAACCTTATATTATACATATAGGTTGCCCATGATGAGACCTTTCAATTTATGCCGTAACATTGGACCTAGTGACTTTGACCTTGGACTTTGACCTAGTTAAAGATTTTGGTTAAAGTTCCTGGTTTAAGCAAAATCTAAGGAAGTGTATGCAGTAGAAACTTTATATTATACATGTAGGTTGCCCATGATGAGAACTTTCAATTTATGCCGTAACATTTGACCCAGTGACCTTGACCTTGCACTTTGACCTAGTTAAAGATTTTGGTTAAAGTTCTTGGTTTAAGCAAAATCTATGGAACTGTATGCAGTAGAAACTTTATATCATACATGTAAGTTGCCCATGACGAGATCTTTCAATTTATGCCGTAACATTTGACCTAGTGACCTTGACCTTGCACTTTGACCTAGTTAAAGATTTTGGTTAAAGTTCCTGGTTTAAGCAAAATCTAAGGAACTGTATGCAGTAGAAACCTTATATTATACATATAGGTTGCCCATGATGAGACCTTTCAATTTATGCCGTAACATTGGACCTAGTGACTTTGACCTTGGACTTTGACCTAGTTAAAGATTTTGGTTAAAGTTTCTGGTTTAAGCAAAATCTAAGGAAGCGTATGCAGTAGAAACCTTATATTATACATATAGGTTGCCCATGATGAGACCTTTCAATTTATGCCGTAACATTTGACCCAGTGACCTTGACCTTGACCTTTGACCTAGTTAAAGATTTTGGTTAAAGTTCTTGGTTTAAGCAAAATCTAAGGACCTGTATGCAGTTTAAACCTTATATTATACATTTAGGTTGCCCATGATGAGACCTTTCAATTTATGCCGTAACATTGGACCAAGTGACCTTGACCTAGGACTTTGACTTAGTCAAAGATTTTGGTTAAAGTTCTTGGTTTAAGCAAAATCTAAGGAACTGTATGCAGTTTAAACCTTATATTATACATTTAGGTTGCCCATGATGAGACCTTTCAATTTATGCCGTAACATTGGACCTAGTGACCTTGACCTTGGACTTTGACCTAGTCAAAGACTTTGGTTAAAGTTCCTGGTTTAAGCAAAATCTAAGGAACTGTATACAGTAGAAACTTTATATTATACATGTAGGTTGCCTCTGACAAGACCTCTCAATGTATGCTGTAATATTTGATTTAGTGACCTTGTCCCAGTTGGTGACAAAAACTTACTTTGCAATCCGGCCATACCGTCTTTAGCGGTGTTTTATTAAAACAAAAAACGTAGATGGAATTCACTGCATCACGTCTTCTGTCTTTGTCGCTATATTCTTTACTTTTAACGTCCTAAATTACATATATTTCTCTCTTTGATACTTTAAATACGTCTGAAATAATTTTGAATCTCTATTCTGATTTGTCGATTCCCGTCAAAGTCCGTCAAAGATTCAAGAAAAATAGGATGGAGTTCTATTCCGTCAAAGTCCATCAAAGTTCTTTGACGGACTTTGATGAAAGTTTTCTTGGATCGTTTACACTATCAAAGTTAGCGTCAAAAACTTTGACCAAGTTTTCTTGTACAAGAAAACTTTGATAGTGTAAACGGGGCTTAATCTTTACAAGTTGCATGATTAAATAAAACATGCATGGAGATGATCAATAATTCAATACAATTAATAACTCAAAATCAAGAAGAAGTTCCGTCTCTACTATTTTTATGCTTACGGAATCAAAGATTCGGGGCTGGGGTCATGGTTTTAGTAGCATAAACCCTATAGATAATGAAAACGAAGGCAAGTTTTAAGTGGTGGTCACAACCCGCCGTATGTGCAAGTACGTGCTGTCTGCGTGCAAAAATTTGGGGGATCCGCATGGTGTCTGAGTGTTATCAGTACGTGGTCCGTACGGATTTAGGGGTCATGGAGGTATTGAACCAATCAAATTTGTAACACAAGAAACATGGCGTCTTTGTTTACCATAGATACACAATTAAAACAGAGAAAAGTGTAATTTAGACACAAAAATTGTTTTGAAACATGCATGCACGGAAAAAGTAAATATATACATTTTAAATTAAGAGCATATTTGATAACCTATATGTCCCGGTTAATCGATGTACGAAATTTATACACAGAGTGCGAAACACGCTTGTCATTCTTGTAATCATGATGTAAACATACCCCTGTGTTGTTCTGCAGAAAAGAAATCTCTTAACAGGTACATAACCTATGCTGTTTTTTTCATAGATGGGAGATGGAATATTAGTCTACAAAATGAATGGTGTCTTTCACCCCGTACTTCTTCGTAAAACAAGATATATTGAGAAAACGTACAATGAAATACATAGTAAAAATCAATACAGGGGTGCTACCTTAAGAACGAACATGTGTATGCATGTGAAAATGTACACGACGGACTATGTACGTATCAAAGATCGACTCTAAGATGAAAGATTGTATTTTCATGATTAATTTCCATCAAAATCGAGACGTTACACACAACGTAGTCGACATCCTGCTGTATAGAATATGAAGACGGGAGGAAGGAAGGGGGGGGGGGTGCGTTCCATGACACCCTACCCACCTTTTTTTTCTTCGATTTAACATGGAAATCAATGTCTCTTATTCATGTAATGATTCCAGTTTCCAAAGTGATTGTTGAAGCATCGAATTCTGTACGAGATGAAGAAAAAAGTTGAGCTATAGGCTACATTCTATGAAGATATTACGCACCAGTACAAGAAAATGTGCTTACCGATTTATGGGGGTTGGGCTTATGTTTTGTACACTAAAAGACTTTCTCTGGACGAAAACTTCATTTTATGAGCTGTGAAGTTAGTATATATATTTATTATGTAAATCCATCCCAAATTTATGAAATAAATTTCAAATTTTTTTTTTCACGAATTTTAATTCGTTTTTTTCTTACTTTTATCGCTCTTTTGATTGACTCTTGAATAATACTCACAGTATTTCCAAATGGAAATCATCAGCTTTCAAATTTAAAAATATAGTAGAAACAAAGCTAAGGAAATGTTCTGAAACTTGTTTTATGCAAATACAGGCTTATTAAGTAAGAGAAGATGGGCACATTGAAAAGAGCGAAAATGGTGTATTTTGCTTACTTTTACGGCCTGGGGTTACCTCCGAGATGACCGTATAAAAACCAGACGGATGAATATTTTTTCCTGAAACTTGGAATATGACATGAGGAGATATTGATGTATGTAACGGCATTGTGATTTTGATCGAGAAGCCAAAAAGTACATCCACTTAAGGGGTCATGGAGGTATTGAACCAATCAAATTTGTAACACAAGAAACATGGCGTCTTTGTTTACCATAGATACACAATTAAAACAGAGAAAAGTGTAATTTAGACACAAAAATTGTTTTGAAACATGCATGCACGGAAAAAGTAAATATATACATTTTAAATTAAGAGCATATTTGATAACCTATATGTCCCGGTTAATCGATGTACGAAATTTATACACAGAGTGCGAAACACGCTTGTCATTCTTGTAATCATGATGTAAACATACCCCTGTGTTGTTCTGCAGAAAAGAAATCTCTTAACAGGTACATAACCTATGCTGTTTTTTTCATAGATGGGAGATGGAATATTAGTCTACAAAATGAATGGTGTCTTTCACCCCGTACTTCTTCGTAAAACAAGATATATTGAGAAAACGTACAATGAAATACATAGTAAAAATCAATACAGGGGTGCTACCTTTAGGAACACGCAGACAGGACGTAGCAGTTTTAGTGCATGCAGAACTTTCGCTGCGTGCTGTCTGCGTTCGGTCTACGGATTCATCAAGAAGTACGACACGCACGTTGTGAGTACGTTGTGAGTACGTGCAACAACTTGTTACGTAAGGGAGTGAGGAACATTAGCAGTACGTGTAAGTACAACAGCTATGCAATAACGCGGAGATCAAGTTGCACGTACGTTGTCTGCACGTACGACGTACTTGCCACGTGCGCAGCTTAACTCCAAACAAACGTGCGTGCGACGTGCGTTGACGCTTTCCTTTCGTACTCATGCCACTCAACCAACTTTCACTCAAGGATATAGGCCGCAGGGATTCAACCCGGTAGAAGTTCTAGATGCCACTCAACACAACTAAGACACGAGAGTGGGAAACGGTTGTGGAAAACTCAACACAACTAAGACATGAGTGGGAAAAACTCGACACAACTAAGACACGAGAGTTGGAAAAACGCAACACAACTAAGACATGAGTGGGAAAAATTCAACACAACTAAGACATGAGAGTGGGAAAAATTCAACACAACTAAGACACAAGAGTGGGAAACGGTTGTGGAAAACTCAACACAACTAAGACATGAGAGTGGAAAACTCAACACAACTAAGACACGAGTGGGATAAACTCAACACAACTGAGACATGAGAGTCGGAAAAATTCAACACAACTAAGACACGAGAGTGGGAAAACTCAACACAACTAAGACACGAGTGGGAAAAACTCAACAAAACTAAGACACGAGAGTGGGAAAAACTCAACTAATACACGAGAGTGGGAAAAACTCAACTAATATACGAGAGTGGGAAAAACTCAACACAACAAAGAAAGAGTTTCTTTTATAAACTGCTGTGAAAAACTCAACACAACTAAGACATGAGAGTGGGAAAAACTCAACACAACAAAGAAAGAGTTTCTTTTAGAAACGGATGTGAAAAACTCAACACAACTAAGACACGAGAGTGGGAAAACTCAACACAACTTAGACATGAGAGGGAAAAACTCAACACAACTAAGACACGAGAGTGGGAAAAACTCAACACAACTAAGACACGTGAGTGGGAAACTCAAACCAACTGATAAATGAGAGTTAGAAAAACTCAAAACAACTAAGGCATGAGATTGGGAAAAACTCAACACAACTAAGAGAAGAAATTGGGAAAAACTAAAAAAACAAAAAACAAAGAAAGACACAAGATTTGGAAAAACTCGACAACTAAGACACGAGAGTGGGAAAAACTCAACATCTAAGACATGAGAGTCGGAAAAACTCAACTTCACTTAAGCATGAAAGTTTGAAAACCTCAACACAACTAAGACGTGAGAGTGGGAGAAGCTCAACACAACGAAGGCACGAGAGTGGGAAAAACTCAACACAACTAAGACACGAGTGGGAAAAACTCAACACATCTAAGACATGAGGGTGGGGAAAACTCAACACAACTAAGACACGAGTGGGAAAAACTAAACTTAACTAATACACGAGAGTGGGAAAAACTCAACACAACTAAGACACGAGAGTGGGAAAAACTCATCACAGCTAAGACACGAGAGTGGACTAATACATGAGAGTTAGAAAAACTCAAAACAACTGAGGTTTGAGAGTGGGAAAAACTCGACACAACTAAGAGAAGAAAGTGGGAAAAGCTAAAAAAAACTAAAAAAAAAAAACAACATTTGTTTGTGAAACACGAATGCCCCCGTTGGCATCTTTGTTGGTAAAGGCCAAGGTTAAAGTTTTTGCGGACAAACAGACAGCCAGACGGACAGACCAAAAACTATATGCCCCCCGAATCTTCGATTACGGGGGCATAAAAACAAAGACACGAGATTTGGAAAAACTCAACACAACTAAGACACGAGAGTGGGAAAAACTCAACACAACTAAGACACGAGAGTGGGAAAAACTCAACATCTAAGACATGAGAGTGGGAAAAACTCAACATCTAAGACATGAGAGTGGGAAAAACTCAACTCCACTTAAGCATGAAAGTTTGAAAACCTCAACACAACTAAGACGTGAGAGTGTGAAAAACGCAACACAACTTAGGCATGAGAGTGTGAAAAACTCAACACAACTAAGAGAAGATAGTGGGAAAAACTCAACACATCTAAGACACGAGAGTGGGAAAAACTCAACACATCTAAGACAAGAGAGTGGGAAAAACTCAACACATCTAAGACACGAGAGTGGGAAAGACTCAACACAACTAAGACACGAGAGTGGGAAAGACTCAACACATCTAAGACACGAGAGTGGGAAAGACTCAACACAACTAAGACACGAGAGTGGGAAAAACTCAACACAACTAAGACACGAGTGGGAAAGACTCAACACAACTAAGACGTGAGAGTGGGAGATGCTCAACACAACTAAGGCATGAGAGTGGGAAAAACTCTACACATCGAAGACACGAATGGGAAAAACTCAACACATCTAAGACATGAGAGTTGGAGATGCTCAACACAATTAAGACATGAGAGTGGGAAAAACTCTACACATCTAAGACATGAGAGTGGGAGATGCTCAACACAATTAAGACATGAGAGTGGGAAAAACTCAACACAACTAAGACACAAGAGTGGGAAAAACTTAACACAACTAAGACACGAGAGTGGGAAAAACTCAACTAATACACGAGAGTGGGAAAAACTCAACACAACTAAGACACGAGAGTGGGAAAAAAAGTTGGGGAATAATTCAGACTTCCAATTAGAAACAGTGGGGAATTACTCAATACAACTAAGACAATAGTTCCTTTTAGAAACCATGTTCCAACTGAATTTTGTTCCAATAGTTCCTTTTTGTTACAAGAGTTCCTCTTATGAACAAATTTATAATTTTGTGATAACAAATTTAGAAACATCTAGAAAAATGTTGCAGAAACAAAAATAATTTTAAAAACAATTTTAGAAACAAAATTCCAATGTATCTTTTCCAACAGCGACTGAAATAGTGATTGCAGCTTGTGAAAATAAAACAGATCTTCAGAAATATATGGCGAATTTTTGTTTTTCTCAGATCCAAGTGCCTGTATGAGGAATGACTCCATAAAATTAAAGAGTCTCTTTAACAAATGATGGGGATACCTCACCACGTTTTAGACGAAGCTCCTGAAAACAGAGTTGCACCGCAACTAAGATAATAGTTCTTTGAGAAATAACGGAGGATACATGTCCGTCACATAGCTACTGGGATAGAGCTCAAACCCGATTTAAAAAACAGTTGATTGTAAAGGTCCGAGGCTTTATGTTCACTTCATTCTTTTATTTGAAAAGGAAGTTTCGTAGTCCTTTGCATTCTTATTTATTTATTTATATTTCTCATTGTCATTTTTATCCGAATTGTTGCTGTGATATTATTACGTGGAAAATTGCAAACTTGCAAATGAGTTGAAGCATCAGAGATTTACATATGTTTCGAATTTTATGGCTTGAAAACGATTTTTTTGTGATCTCTTTGATTATGTAGAGATCGCATAGAACCGAACTTTCTCACGAGAAAAAATCATGGTTATAGCATATTATAGGTATAAAATGATTATTTAATTTCCAAAGGTATTAGCTTAGCTTTAATTAGAGACGCTCTTCTTTGCACCGTACTGTGCTAGGTATTAACCATAAGAAATAACAGGTTGTAAACTATTGAGTTATGTATGAAGTAGAGATGCACGATGTTTTATGAATTGCACTCAACTTTTAAGGCCCATGGATGAAAGCGAAAATGCCCTCCCCGTCTCTACGTGCATTTTTTTTTTTATCAAAATGCTAGATGTCTGCATAAAAAGCAAATTGGCAGAGATAAAATTGGGGGTGATGTTGGCAAACCAAATAGATAGAATTCTCTCGCCAAAGTACACACATTTTGTCATATTCCAAAATATTTTCTTTTTCAATCTTTTCGCGTAAAACAGGTGGTTAGAATTATGTGAAATATTTACTCTGGCAAATAGCTGGATATACTTTGGAACTAAATTAAGTGCAGTGTGCTTTTCTTATTTTTGGAATTGAATTGATATTATCACGGTATAATATCAAATAAGACAAAGTAATTTAAGTAGATAATAAATTCATGTTGACTATTTTCTAAAAAAATGCATCCGTCGTTATCGTTGTTGTCGTCCCATGGTCCGCTTGAAAGATTTTGGTGAAACTTGATATGCACTCAGTATTCAATAGGTAGATCCAGGGCTTGGCTAAAATGTTTTACAAAATCTCTGGAACTCTCGTGTATTAGTTGAGTTTTTCCCACTCTCGTGTCTTAGTTTTGTTGAGTTTTTCCCACTCGTGTCTTAGTTGTGTTGAGTTTTCCCACTCTCGTGTCTTAGTTGTGTTGAATTTTTCCCAGAAAATCTATGAATCAGAAAACTAATAGTTCATTTTCCAGAAAATATTAATGTCCGTTTTAAGGTAGAGCATCCCTCGGGTCAGAATTGCTGGTATTTTTTGCCTGGATACCCTGTTTTTTCTCTTGAGAATATTGTTCAGATTATCAAACTAATATCATAGTTTTGGGAAAAGAAAATTCTATAGTTACGTTTTATCACATCTTAAAAGGGATTTCTCTTCCTTAAGGGTCCAATGTTAAAGTTCAAACGGCTAAGTTCTCGGTATAATCATGAAACTAGGAATTATATTGTGTTTGTTTATCAGGTTTAACATAAGCTTTGAATATATGGAAATGAAAATATTGTAAAAGTTGTTATTTAGGAAATATGAATGGATTTTATGTATGTCAGCCTGATGAATTTACTGGAAAATCAGCTATTGAATCCAGATAATCAATATGGATGGGTTATAAAAATGAATTCGGAATGAAGATCCGATAAGTACTAGTAGAGAAATGTGTGCGTTTCGAATGTCATTTGGGGGGGGGGGGGTGTTTAACCTGAATTAGCTTTGCCATCATTGGCCGCCCCACGGGTCTGTTAGCGATTTTCGTCCATTGCTGTAAAATGTTGTTAGTAAAATGTTGCCTTCCAGTAGGTATTCGGACTAGGGGTCCTACGGACTGGTGGACATGATGGACCATCTGACTGGTAGGCTGACAGACTAGTGGACCATGACATTTTTTACTTTATCCGGAACTACTCATTTTTGTATTATTTCTTAGAAAATCCCAATGAGAATATTTGTGCAAAAATTTTCTGCAATTATATCACATTTGAGTTATGCAACTCGTTTGATATTGATTTTGTGTGAAATAAGCTGTAAAGTCACTGTAAGGGTTTTTTTTTTCTGTTGTGATATCTTTTTAATTATATTAAATATTACCTGATTTAGCAACATTTATTTATTTTTGTGTCGCCTGCGAAGCATAGCGACACTTAAGGATCACTTTGTCCGTTGTCTGTCTGTCCGTCAACTGTCTGTCACACTTGTATGTCACACCCTATAAAAGTGATTCCCGAGTGTCGCTATGTTTCGCAGGCGACACATGCGTTCCTTGGAATGATTCTATATTTTAACTTTAAATTTTACTACTGAAAAGGAGTTTAACACCCAAACTCTAATTTACCCTATACTTACACCATAGATATACGAAATTCTAAAGTCTGACAGGGATATCAATTTCTCCAACCATTAAGGAAATACATTAGATTTTTGGCCGGATTGCAAAGCAATTCCGGTCTATAGATTGACGATGTCCGTCCGTCCGTCTGTCCGTCCGTCCGTCCGTCCGTCTGTCCGTCTGCCGTCAACATTTTGGTTAAAGTTTCTGGTTGAGGCAAAATCTAAGGAACTATATGCAGTAGAAACTTTATATTATACATGAAGGTTGCCCATGACAAGACCTTTCAATTTATGCCGTAACATTTGACCTAGTGACCTTGACCTTGGGCTTTGACCTAGTTAAAGATTTTGGTTAAAGTTCCTGGTTTAAGCAAAATCTAAGGAACTGTACGCAGTAGAAACCTTATATTATACATATAGGTTGCCCATGACAAGACCTTTCAATTTATGCCATAACATTGGACCTAGTGACCTTGACCTTGGACTTTGACCTAGTTAAAGATTTTGGTTAAAGTTTCTGGTTTAAGCAAAATCTAAGGAACTGTATGCAGTAGAAACCTTATATTATACATTTAGGTTGCCCATGATGAGACCTTTCAATTTATGCCGTAACATTGGACCTAGTGACTTTGACCTTGGACTTTGACCTAGTTAAATATTTTGGTTAAAGTTTCTGGTTTAAGCAAAATCTAAGGAACTGTATGCAGAAGAAACTTTATATTATACACGTAGGTTGCCCATGATGAGACCTTTCAATTTATGCCGTAACATTTGACCCAGTGACCTTGACCTTGAACTTTGACCTAGTTAAAGATTTTGGTTAAAGTTCTTGGTTTAAGCAAAATCTAAGGAACTGTATGCAGTAGAAACCTTATATTATACATTTAGATTGCCCATGACGAGACCTTTCGATTTATGCCGTAACATTGGACCTAGAGACCTTGACCTTGGACTTTGACCTAGTTAAATATTTTGGTTAAAGTTTCTGGTTTAAGCAAAATCTAAGGAACTGTATGCAGTAGAAACCTTATATTATACATTTAGGTTGCCCATGATGAGACCTTTCAATTTATGCCGTAACATTGGACCTAGTGACTTTGACCTTGGACTTTGACCTAGTGAAAGATTTTGGTTAAAGTTTCTGGTTTAAGCAAAATCTAAGGAACTGTATGCAATAGAAACTTTATATCATACATGTAGGTTGCCCATGATGAGACCTTTCAATTTATGCCGTAACATTTGACCCAGTGACCCAGTGACCTTGAACTTTGACCTAGTTAAAGATTTTGATTAAAGTTCTTGGTTTAAGCAAAATCTAAGGAACTGTATGCAGTAGAAACCTTATATTATACATTTAGGTTGCCCATGATGAGACCTTTCAATTTATGCCGTAACATTGGACCTAGTGACCTTGACCTTGGACTTTGACCTAGTTAATGACTTTGGTTAAAGTTCCTGGTTTAAGCAAAATCTAAGGAACTGTATACAGTAGAAACTTTATATTATACATGTAGGTTGCCTCTGACAAGACCTCTCAATGTATGCTGTAATATTTGACTTAGTGACCTAGACCCAGTTGGTGACAAAAACTTACTTTGCAATCCGGCCATACCGTCTTTAGCGGTGTTTTATAATTACTTAAATGTGTAAAAGAAAAATGGTACCCTCTTAATAACATCATAATTTTGTACCGATTTATTCAAGTATCGAAAGACATTCGATGGGTAAAATTTTGCAGTATTTCTTTTAAAATTGATTTTTTTTTAGCTCTACTGGTCTCAGACCAGTCGAGCTTATGCGATCACCCTTCGTCCGGCGTCCGTCCGTCTGTCCGTAAACAATTCTTGTCCGGACAACTCCTCTGAAACTGTTAGAGATAGAAAGTTAATTCTTTTTGCATTACCTTGGTCCATGGTCTAGTTGTGCACCTGACATTTAGTTTCAGTCCCTGACCCCCAGGGTCTTAGAAAATGGGCGTGGTCATTTAAATTCTTCGTAATCTTGTCCGGACAACTCTTCTGACACTATAAATGATAGATACATAATTCTTTTTGCAATAAGATGGGTCTGTGATCTTGTTGTGCACCTGATATTTTGTTTGAGTCCCTGACCCCCAGGGTCTTAGAAATGGGTGTGGTCATTTTCTCCTATATAACTCTATATAATCTTGTGCTCGCAACTCCTCTGACACTATAAATGATGGAGACTTAATTCTTATTGCAATATGATGGGTCTGTCGTCTTGTTATGCACCTGATATTTTGTTTGAGCCCCTGACCTCCAGGGTCTTAGAAATGGGTATGGTCATTTTCTCCTATATAACTCTATGTACTCTTGTGCTCGCAACTCCTCTGACACTATAAATGATGAAGACTAAATTCTTATTGCAATATGATGGGTCTGTGGTCTAGTTGTGCACCTGATATTATGTTTTAGCCCCTGACCCTTAGGGTCTTAGAAATGGGTGTGGTCATTTTCTCCTATATAAGTTTATGTAATCTTGTGCTTGCAACTCCTCTGACACTATAAAATTGATGTAGAATTAATTCTTATTGCAATGATTGGTCTGTGGTCTAGTTGTGCACCTGATATTTTGTTTTAGCCCTTTACCCCCAGGGTCTTTGAAAATGGGTGTGGTAATTTTTTCCTATATAGTTGTGCTCTCCACTGGTATAAAGCTATTAATGATGGGGAGTTAATTCTTTATCCAATATTATGGATCTGTAGTCTTGATGTGATTGATAGTTCATTTGAGCTAGCAGCCCTTGGCCCCTAGGATCTTGGAAAATGGGTGTGGCATTCTTTTTTGAAATACTTTTTCTCGGATATTATGAATTATATGAGTGCTATTATAGTTGCAGTCTAATGGATATGTTGCTTTGTCATGCTACTTATGATTTGTTAGAGCGCCTGCTCCCTATGGTCCTGGTTTAAAAAAAAAAGGAAATTGATGTTTTAGAAAAAAACAATCAGGAGAGCTACAGTCTCATCAGAGACTTCTGGTTTTCTCGAATTGTTTTCCTTTTAGGAGGACAAAATTTCATCCACTGGAAATCATAGTCGTCTGATACCATCTTCAATCTAACGTGACAGCTTTGATTCATTTGAATAACATGTTAATCTTTCAATTGCTCTATATCGAAAAAAAAAATCATTAATGGAATAATGTTGAAGGAAAATGCAAGTAGAATATATACGACGTCATGCCATGTAGCCAGAAGATGCTCACGCGTCCCGGGTACCTGTCCCTAATATGGAGTCAATTTAAGTGTTGAAGAATAACTGATGGCATACAAGTGACCATATTAGTCATTGTTATCTATAGAGATGATTTGGCGATAATTTTAGCATTATGGAGTAGAGATATGTTACATTAAGATGACGTGTTCTTATTATGACAAGTCAGTCTGACATTTCTGAACATAATTATTATGTCTGAAAGTTTATCTAGCAAGATATTGCCGTCAGTCAGACGGACAGGGTATTTTGATAGGAACTCCTCTGACAAGTTTGATGAGATCTGAGGAAACCGAAAGTCTCCAGCAGACGTCACATAATACGGAGCTGACAAGTTTTGACGTGGCGAGATAGCTAGGATTACTTGTAACTCAGTATTACCACGGGGTATAATGACGGAAACTTCGTGTTATTTTATGACAGATACAATACCCTTTCTATATAGTTATTGTATAGATAAGTAGGTCACTGAATCACCGTCTCTCCAAATAAAGTCATGTTGATCGACTGTACCTATTGTTTAAGAATAACTTAACATTGACCTTAGCGTTTGGTCTTTTGTTTTGTAACCTTTGTCTATAATTTTTGGTCAGATTGCAAAGCAATTCCAGTCTATATATTGACGATGTTTTCTTACTTTTCGGATAACAGCATAGATTTATTCAAAGCTGCCGACAAGGGCATTTATGTTTCAGAACATCTTTTTCTGTTATGAAAACCCAAATGTACAGGAAGCATACAAAGCATGTTGGCCTATGATAACTTTTTTTCTTTGTTCCTCAGATTGCGCCGAATGTTTCCCATGGATCTTGTACGTATGTTGGGGCGATGTACACAGAGTCGGAGTCGGACGCTGAAGGTCAAAGGTCAGATCGTTCTTGCCCGTCAAATACACAACTTGAAACACCTCTGTACCAGGAAAGTAAATCATCATTATCAGACGAGAGTGTCCACGAATTTGTAGGTGTTGAATCCAATAGAAAAAGACAAAATATTACAGAACTAAACGAAAGAATCAGTGAATCTAACAATTACGTACATAAACTTTTAGATGAAGCAAGTAACTTACAGCATGATCAAGAAAGGGATTTAGAAGGCAATAATGTTCTTTATCAATTAGAACTGATACGAAGACAAACTCAGGAATTAATACAATTACAAAAGCAATTACAAGATCAGGTGAAGGAGAAATTATCGGCTGACCAACATGTGTGTAATGACGGTCTAACACGTGATCAAGATTTTGATCAATCGGAAAAAGTGCAAGTATCTCTCACAAATAGCAACACTGAGGAACTTAATAATAACGAAATTTTATCACCTTTAGTTGATCAGCATACACAAAAGACAGGATTCTTGACGAATTCTAATTTTTGTTCTGAAAGCGAACTGACGCCAAAAATACAAAAATCTCCTATTTGGAAAGAGAAGTTATCGGTTGTTGCGAGCGTATTCTTGCCAGTCTCTCTGCCATCCCCACCAACCACCTTAAGTCAGACCGTTACGACCCAAAGCCAATCTAGTAACAAGCTATGTAACGTTGGTGAAGAATTGTGCACATCCACGGTCAAAGGTCGTGAAATTTTAAGTGTGTTCGAAAAGCCTGACAATGATTCCGGTAAGCTTTCAAGCATACCTATAGACGATTGGACTGTAGCTACCCCAAAGCCTACCAAACCAGATGTCATTTTAAGTCCATGTGATGCATATGAGCCAAAAGACATTGTCCCTATCTCATCGCCGGTTTGGACACCCGTGGCATTAAAGTCGACCGCTGAATTTTGCAAAGAAAATAATGCGAATTCGAACGAGTTTCTAAAGGTTTCGGATGAACCTTTGGATTTATCCGCCAAGACGAGAAGTTGTTCAAAGGAAGTTTCCTTCGACGTCTTCGATCCGATGCATATGTATAATACCGCTTATCGAAGTGCCGGAACCGGAAGTATTAATCGGAACATAAATGTCAAAACTGTAAGGAGTATGACACCAAATAAGACGTTCACTACCCAATCAGCTTTCAAATCACTCGATACAGGGAGTTCTATCCATCTCTCAGCATTTTCAAGAATCAAAAGTTCACCTCACAAAGACGTGGGTTCGCTTTCACTCGTGGCCAATTTTTCTCCCGCCTTTAAGCGCGTCACAGACGACACTATACGGAGGAATGTGCTTATCCATACAAACGATCAGTATCAGGAGGCTTTGCTGGACAATGAGTGTGAACTATATCTATGTAGGTTACAAAGACGTTCTCCATGTGATGGAAGGGGCTTCATGAACCCAATAGCGAGAGTATTGGCCGAAGGAGATGAAATGGTAAATTGTGGCAATAGACCTTCTTCATAATACCGTTAGACTTGCATTTTAGACACTCCAAGACCCGACATCACTACTTTTGACGTTATTTCTAATTGTGACGTCATAATCCAGATACGACGTCACCGTTAAAAGTTACGTCAAATGTTGTCATGTCGGGTCTTCGGATGTGTAAAATACAAGTTAACTGCAGCAATGTTGTATTTATTTTGACTTTATTTATTCGGATTTAGGATTTCATAAAAAAAAGGGGGGGGGGGGGGTCAAAGTCCAGCATCAAAGAAAATTGTTCACAGAAAATCTGACAAGCAAAAAAAACCCGAAGACGAAGACGAAATTGCACACATTAAGATTAAGACTAAAAATTTTATTGAGGGGGAGCAGTGAGTGTTACTGCCTGTACATTTCTTGATTTTATTTAATTCATATGAAAACTGGCAAGCGCAGCGAGCCGGAAATGTTAAGATAAGGAGTATTCATTATGTATAAATTCAGTGATCAAAACCATATAGTTATATGATTTACTGTTTAATCTACTTTAAATAACCATTAGCAGTACTCTATAAGGAAAATAGCCGCAGCCCAATTATGGAACACACAGTTCATTTCTGCGGCTAGAAGAAAAGAAGGAACGCTAGAAGGCCTTCAAATTTCACATGCGTATTCGTTGTAATACAATCTTTCCATTGTATATTTTGTATTTTTGACCACTCTAATTATTATGTGTCAATCGTTGACCAACACAATACATCATGGTGTATCATCAACACACAGTCAAATCTCCAGATTTAATTCTCATAACGTTTTTATATTCCCACATGAAGTAAAAACAAGCACTGACATATCTTGCAGTCTTTCGACGACACTCGTGAACATCTTTCCCACGATTTTTTGAACGATAATATTAACTGTGAATCTGCTAATCGAGATGTCTCCACATGATAACAGGTATGGAGATACTGGGGGCACCCATCTTCTCGTTTGTCAGGTAATTCTTTCATGTACATGTACTCACAGACTTAAGGCATTAGGGGTATAATAATGTATTTCCGGTTGTTTTGATAACAGAAAAATTAAATACCACGAAGTTGACCGAAGAGGCACGACTTCGGCAATGTTCGGGACCATACTTTTTCATGGCGAGTAGAATGAAACATTAAAAAAAATTATTAAATATCTAAAATATGTAAGATATTGAAGTACAAATAATTTCTAGATTTTCCACGATATTGTAATTATACCTCTAGTACCTTAAAATAAATTCGCCGCGGACGGTAAAAAAAAGCATACAGTATCGAGATGCAGTCTTCTTTCGCTTGTCTCAAATTACATGTACGTATTTCTTTACAGTTTTAGCTCAACTGAGCGAGGCTCAAGTGAGTTATTGGTCATAGCGCGCCGTCCGTCCGTCCATCCCCATCGTAATCGACATCTCTGCAACCGCTGTGCAGAATTTCTTGAAACCTTACAAGAAACAAGTACTCAAGGTTTAGCCGATCGGTCAACAAATATGGCCACCAAGGGTTCTGATTGGCTGATGCATTTTTCTACTTCTTCCCTGCAACCGTTGCGAAGAATTTCACGAACCTTGTTCTCTATCACGTTAGTGTTTTTTTAGCCGATGGGTCAATACATACGGCCGCTAAGGGGTCTGATTGACTAGCACATTTCGACTTCTCCGTATTTGCTGCACAGAAATTCACGAAACTTTATAGGAAACGAGAGCCTTCTTTTTTCCAAAACTCAAGTGTACGGGGTGGCTCCCTTAGGTATCTTGTAATAAAGACACTTCCTTGTATCGGTAGTTTGGTATCATGAGGAGCTTCTTTCTGTCTAATATTAAAGACATACCTATCATTAGTTTGGTATCATGAGGAGCTTCTTTCTGTCTAATATTAAAGACATACCTGTCATTAGTTTGGTATCATGAGGAGCTACTTTCTGTCTAATATTAAAGACATACCTATCATTAGTTTGGTATCATGAGGAGCTTCTTTCTGCCTTATATTAAAGACATACCTATCATTAGTTTGGTATCATGAGGAGCTTCTTTCTGTCTAATATTAAAGACATACCTGTCATTAGTTTAGTATCACGAGGAGCTTCTTTCTGTCTTATAATAAAGACATACCTTTCATTGGCCGGATTGCAAAGCAATTTCGGTCTATAGATTGATGATGTCCGTCCGTGCGTCCGTACGTCTGTCCGTCTGCCGTCAACATTTTGGTAAAGGTTTCTTGTTCAGGCAAAATCTAAGGAACTATATGCAGTAGAAACCTTATATAATACATTTAGGTTGCCCATGACGAGACCTTTCAATTTATGCAGTAACATTTGACCTAGTGATCTTGACCTTGGACTTTAACCTAAATAATGATTTTGGTTAATTTCTGGTTTAAGCAAAATCTAAGGAACTGTATGCAGTAGAAACTTTATATTATACATGTAGGTTGCCTCTGACAATACCTCTCAATGTATGCTGTCATATTTGACCTAATGACCTTGACCCAGTTGGTGACAAAAACTTACTTTGCAATCCGGCCACACCGTCTTTAGCGGTGTTTTATTAGTTTGGTATCATGAGGAGCTTCTATCTATCTAATATTAAAGACATACCTATCATTAGTTTGGTATCTTGAAGAGCTTCTTAGTCGATTTGAAAATTTCAGAACCTAGAAATGTCCTTTCCTATGAACTTTTTTTGATGATTCTTATCTATGGGATAGTACTGAACGATTCTAGCTTGGTTGCCACTCTGGCAACCTTGGGCAACTCTTTTTATCGCCGGAAATCCAAAATGGCCGCCAAATGCCTTCCACCAATAGATGAAATTAAATTATTTCCTTAAATATTAAGTGTGGCACATCAAATCAGGGGTTTTGAGGGTCAACAAACCCATTTCCGATGTCATTTTTACAATTTGAGTTCATTCAGGACTAAAATTCAAGATGGCCGCCAAATATCAACCTCATTATGGTACAATGTGAATATTTCAATAAAACGTTCGTGTAACACATCTTATTTGTAGTTGCAATGGTCCTAGAATACTTTTATTTTGCTGTTTTGGTTGTTTTCAGTTAACACATGCTTCTAGGGCAACTCTGCTTATCGTGGGAAATTCAAAATTGCCACCAAATAGTCTCCTACTACTGTGTAAAATGTAATATTAACTTGATATATTAAGTGTAGCACATCTAATCAGGGCTTTTAAGGGCCAAATCCATATCTGGTGTCATTTTGCTTATTAGTCATTAAAGGCTAAACATAAAATTACTCCTCACTTCAATATTCCCATTTTGTTACGAATAACTGTGATGCATCTTGTCACTGACGTGGGTTTATTAACCGAAACGTGCATGTCTGGTCAATGCTGTAAATTTATCTCCTCTAAAATGATGCTAATGAATTTGAAGACGTTAAACATTATTTGTGATCCCAAAGGTGGTATACTCCACGTGAAATTTCCTTTTGTCGATATGAGCTTACACATGCACTTTTTACATAGATTGCACATTCTCAAACCGTAAAAGAGAAGAATCTTTTTTGATCATAAAGATAAAAATGAATTGCAAATATTGTATATTTCAAAGAAGGGGGATAAGAGTCGACCTGAAGCAAGAATCTACATCATAGGGCTATGGATTGTCAAAATATCATGTCAAATACCTAAGTGATTGTCCTATTTGAAAGTCTGCAAAAGGAATTCAAAGGAGCAAAGTTCTTCCAGGATTTCTGCATGATCTGTATTTTTGACATAGATCATTTTCCCTGTCACTATTCTTTCGACTTATGCCCCTGTTCTGTTTTAGATTCATTTCAAGCTTGTCACACTGACTACGTCTTACTCTTGAACTAAATACTCTGTGTTGTAAGAAAACATTTTGAAGACCTGTTTAAGATATATGATATAGAAACAACCTTCAAACTGTACGAAACACTGATATCCACACCCACTTGAGTTTTACATGCCAAAACATACGTAGTACCATTTCATCTTACCACAGTTTAAGATTCCTCAGATTCAATTTTGAATCACTGTAGAGAAAAACGGAGGAAATCTCCAACCAGAAGTTAAACTTATCCTATGATGTATTCATAGCAGATGAAATTTTGAAAGGCCTGTTCACTTACAAACTTACCGGCCTTATGAAGAGAAAGGAGATAGAGTGCTAACCCTGTTACTATTGGGCAGCCTTCTTTACATACAAGAATACATTCTATGCACCAGACATGTATGATTCGGACAACGAATGCTCATTAGTGGTACTTCCAGCCAAAATGATTCAAAGAAGCATATATAATTAATGTAGTTTTGCCAAATTTAAAGACTTTCTATTCTTACAAAGTTCCATTTTAATTATAAATAGCTAGGATAGAGATGCAAGGTTCAGAATTTCATTGCAAAATGGTACATGTCATCAATAACGTTATACATAAAATTAATATAGTAGATAGCCCAACTCAACATAAATTACACCGAGGGACTGTTGTAAAGAAAGTACCATTTTAATCAAACAAATGACATGTTAATCTTTGCATTACATTTTGACGAATCCTAGTTTGTTAAAGCTGAAACCATCCAATCTTAAATGTCACTCTTATTCATTTTTCATTACATAGTAAGTCTTAAGAAATAAGAGCTTGTGATATTTCTTTTTATATTTTACTCAGTGGTAGGGGACTATTTGGCGGCTATTTTGAATTTCCCCCGATGAAAAAAGTTGTCCTACAAGTATGTTTGAACTGGAAACGACCTAAACAGCAAAATAAATGTATTCAAGGATCATTGTAACTACAAATAAGATGTGTAACACGACTTTTTTTTATTGAAATCAACACATTGTACCATATTGAGGTTGAAATTTGGCGGCCATCTTGAATTTCTAGCCTAGAATAAGCCCAAAATGTCAAGATGACATTGGAAATGAGTTTGTTGACCTTCAAAACCCATGATTTGATGTGCCACACTTAAGATTTAAAGAAATAATTAAATTTCACCTATTGTTGGAAGGCATATGTCGGCCAATTTGAATTTCCCCCGATAAGCAGAGTTGTCCCAGAAACATGTGTAAGCTGAAAACAACCAAAACAACAAACTAAATGTATTCTAGGACCATTGCAACTACAAATAAGACATGTTACAGGAACGTTTTATTGAAATATCCTTATTGTACCATAATGAGATTGATATTTGGCGGCCATCTTGAATTTTTAGTCCTGGATGAACTCAAATTGTAAAAATGACATCGGAAATGGGTTTGTTGACCCTCAAAACCCCTGATTTGATGTGCAACACTCAATATTTAAAGAAAGAATTTCATTTCATCTATTGGTGGAAGGCATTTGGCGGCCATTTTGGATTTCCGGCGATAAAAAGAGTTGCCCAAGGTTGCCAGAGTGGCAACCAAGTTAGAATCGTTCAGTACTATCCAATAGATACGAATCATCAAAAAAAGTTCATAGGAAAGGACATTTCTAGGTCGGCCACATGTTATATAAGGCTGTCAAATCGACTATCTTTCTGTCTTAAAATTAAAGACATACCTTTCATTAGTTTGGTGTCAAGAGGAGCTTCTTTCTATCTAATATTAAAGACATACCTATCATTAGTTTGTTATCATTAGGAGCTTCTTTCTGTCTTATATTAAAGACATACCTATCATAAGTTTGGTATCATGAGGAGCATCTTTCTGTCTTATATTAAAGACATATCTTTCATTAGTTTGTTATCATGAGGAGCTTCTTTCTATCTAATATTAAAGACATACCTATCATTAGTTTGGTATCATGAGGAGCTTCTTTCTGTCTTATATTAAAGACATACCTGTCATTAGTTTGTTATCATGAGGAGCTTCTTTCTATCTAATATTAAAGACATACCTATCATTAGTTTGGTATAATGAGGAGCTTCTTTCTGTCTAATATTAAAGACATACCTATCATTAGTTTGGTATCATGAGGAGCTTCCTTCTATCTAATATTAAAGACATACGTGTCATTAGTTTGTTATCATGAGGAGCTTCTTTCTATCTTATATTAAAGACATACCTTTCATTAGTTTGGTATCATGAGGAGCTTCTTTCTATCTAATATTAAAGACTCTAAGACTCTTTCATGGTCTTCTATGAAAGATACATCGGTTCCACCCGAGGGGTCTCAAAATCATGTAAAACCCGAGGCTTGCCGAGGGTTCTGCAAAATTTTGAGACCCCGAGGGTGGAAACAATGTATCTTTCATAGAAGAACATGAAAGAGTATTTTTCTCTCATATCTAAGGGTCAAAACAAAACTGAAAGAAAAGGGACGAAATTTGAAAAAAAATGTCAAGTTGATCTAATCGCAAAAATTTTGCGATATTCGAATTCAGCGCTCCCGAAAATGGTTTATTCTATAAGAATAAACTACGAATATTAGGCTTTTCAAAATAAAACGCAAGAGTACATTGAAAAACGATCTTAAAATCGAAGTTATATGGCGACGTCACCGCTAGCTTTTTTGTTTTGCGGGCTGAAATCATGACGTCACAATAGCGTAAACAATCGAAACAATAGCGTCACGTGATATATGATACAGCTGTCACGTGATATGTGATACGGAAGTAGTTCACATAGCTGTATTTCATGGGCCTTCTCTGTAACACATACGCGGGTATGAGAGAAATACCTGTCATTAGTTTGTTATCACGAGGAGCTTCTTTCCGTCTTATATTAAAGACATACCTGTCATTAGTTTAGTATCACGAGGAGCGTGTTTCTGTCTAATATTAAAGACTATAAGACTCTTTCATGGTCTTCTATGAAAAATACATTGGTTCCACCCGAGGGGTCTCAAAATCATGTAAAACCCGAGGCTTGCCGAGGGTTTTGCAAAATTTTTAGACCCCGAGGGTGGAAACGATGTATCTTTCATAGAAGAACATGAAAGAGTATTTTTCTCTCATATCTAAGGTCTCGGTACACACCCCGTCGCAAGAATTGCATGAAATTAGAGGGCCAGTTTGGGTTTTCTGTCAATGGTTGCTATGGCAACAGTTTTACAATTATTTTTTCTGTGCTGTATTACCACCAAGACTGCAATGTTTCATAACAGTGCTATATCATATCTACAGCTTACTTACCTTTGACATAATAATCAATAAGCTTAGCATCAAATATCACTAAAAATGAGTAAAAAATCCCCAAAGTGACCCAATTTCTGACCCCTCTGACCTCAAAAATAACACTTTTCCACAAATTTTGAATCTGTCAATTTCTTGCACAAATCTTGCTCTTTCCAATGATACCACATTCAATGTACATTCATAGATTCAATTTTCCACAATGTCAGCAGCTTTGTCAAACACATGTATACTTACACTTCAATTCTGCCCATTTCCCCCACATGTCATTTGAGTGTATACAAGAAGTCAGCTAGCTACACTTAAAATCAGGAGCAGTTTCGTATTTCAAGATCAGTTTATTTTCACCAGGAAAGCCTTCTTAGCAAGTTTAAAGTAGTTCTCAAATGAAGTTTGGTCAAATTTGGTTCATAAGGCAGCCTTGTATAAAATACCCATTTTTGACAGTGGTCACTACGAAAATAACCCTTGTCACAATAAAGGAAGGGGGGTGTACCGAGACCTAAGGGTCAAAACAAAACTTAAAGAAAAGGGACGAAATTTGAAAAAAATGTCAAGTTGATCTAGTTGCAAAAATTTTGCGATATTCGATTTCAGCGCCCCCGAAAATGGTTTATTCTATAAGAATAAACTACGAATACTAGGCTTTTCAAAATAAAACGCAAGAGTACATTAAAAAACGATCTTAAAATCGAAGTTTTATGGCGACGTCGCCGCTAGCTTGTTTGTTTTGCGGGCTGAAATCATGACGTCACAATAACGTAAACAATCGAAACAATAGCGTCACGTGATATGTGATACAGCTGTCACGTGATATGTGATACAGCTGTCACGTGATATGTGATACAGAAGTAGCTCACATAGCTGTATTTAATGGGCCTACTCTGTAACACATACGCGGGTATGAGAGAAATACATGTCATTAGTTTGGTATCATGAGGAGCTTCTTTCTGTCTAATATTAAAGGCATACCTATCATTAGTTTGGTATCATGAGGAGTTTCTTTCTATCAAATATTAAAGACATACCTGTCATTAGTTTGTTATCATGAGGAGTTTTTTTCTGTCTAATATTAAAGACATACCTGTCATTAGTTTGGTATGAGGAGCTTCTTTCTGTCTAATATTAAAGACATACCTGTCATTAGTTTAGTATCACGAGCAGCTTCTTTCTGTCTTATATTAAAGACGTACCTGTCATAAGTTTGGCATTATGAGGAGCTTCTATCTGTCTAATATTAAAGACATACATTTCATTAGTTTGGTAAATCATAAGTCTGCATCATCTTTGTCTTAAAAAAAAAGTTTAGCGTCATGGGAAGCAGTCGTCTTCGATCGTTTAAAACAGTTGTGATTCAGCAACAACGTAGATTAAACGGATTTTAAAGTTATGTCAATTTTCTATCTATCGTAGGACCTATACATTTGGTAACCATGGTAACTGTGCGTTTTCATAATTAGGGATCGCCTAAATCTCATCCGAAACTAAAATTCATATTGACTCTAGTGACATCTAACTTGGACTTTAACCTGCTTTGAAGAAACTTAACTTTATCCTTGACTTGTAAAAAGCCATAAGGGGTTACATGTATGTATTTGGTTAAAATATTTCAAGTGTTGATTCAATATGACCAGAGCAATAAATTTTGGCCTAGTTTTTTTTAACTTTCTTTTTCTGGACGTTGCTATTTTTAAAGTAAGTAAAGTAGGACATAAGTCATTTCTGTAGAACAATTGAGAAGCTCGACTATGCTGATATTCTAAAGACTGCAAAGTAAAGTTAAAGTTAACACATGGCTCCTGGCAATTTTAAATTGATCGTTTTTATGGGGAGCGAAACTATCGAATGTTGAGATATGCAATAAACATATCTCTCTCGGAGTCTAAGAACACCTGTGTGAGACAAAAACCATACAGTCATCCTTAATTCAGAACAGATTCTGTGGAAATTGTAAGCTACAGACAGATGGAGTTTACGGAATTAGTTAACATTTTACCCATTTGCTGCGCGGATATAGAAAATCATTTTCCGGGGGAAGGGGGATGGATTGTCCGATCAGGAGAAGGGGTTCCAACAAATGGATATGAGGAATATGTGCATGCTTTCTGTCCATGTTTCTGAAATGCAATGATACATTTTCAGTAACTTTAATCTATCTAGTTCGTTTAGTTTAAACATATTTTATTTCCGAAAACGAAATATTTATTGTTTATTTGGTAACCATGGTAACTGTGCGTTTTCATAATTAGGGATCGCCTAAATCTCATCCGAAACTAAAATTCATATTGACTCTAGTGACATCTAACTTGGACTTTAACCTGCTTTGAAGAAACTTAACTTTATCCTTGACTTGTAAAAAGCCATAAGGGGTTACATGTATATATTTGGTTAAAATATTTCAAGTGTTGATTCAATATGACCAGAGCAATAAATTTTGGCCTAGTTTTTTTTAACTTTCTTTTTCTGGACGTTGCTATTTTTAAAGTAAACACCCACACGACGAGCTGTGTTGTTCATCTATTCTATTCTATTCCCATACACCCTACAGTCTTAGAAGTCTTATCGATTAGTGATTACTTTGGTAAAGTCGTTGATTGAAGTGTGCTGCCATGATAACACGCTCTCATGAGGAGAACATAATAATTCTTGATTACCCCGTTTCTCACCTGTTTAGATGCATATATTTTATGTTGATTGTTTGCTATGTGATGTCAGAATTCTTTTTCCCCTTTGTTTTCAGCATTTTATTCCAATAAGGGAGGAGAAACCACAAGGATTTGTTCACAGGGACAGCTCTGCTTTCTGCTGCTATTCGCCATGATTGTGACCTTCACCTTTATTGCTGAGAGATCAAGGTCGATCTGCCGAAAATGTCAAATCTGTACCGAGTTAAAGCCAAAGATTGAAATGCATTACTCTATTGTTTGAACTATTTCCATGGAAACATCCTTGACCTCAGGAATGTTTTATGTACAGTTTGTGATACTTTTTGAGAGAGAATCTTTATTTTTTGGAGAGTTGCTATACTTATTGAAGTTTGAATGTTCCTGTGGATGATTACGGGTCAAGGTAAGGTGTGATGAGGTTTGCTGTTACCATGGCAACCATGGTTTGTTTCCATGGAGGTTAGATTTCATGCTGCTTGTGATTTCATTGCTTTATTTTAACAGATTTTTTTAATTGTTCATAATGTGATATGAATCTAGGTGACATCATTTGTAGTTATAGAAACACCTGAATGTTTGAACACTAGAATTTTTATCTAAACGTTTAAGCATTTTGTGAAGATGTACAAACATATGCTTATACTGTAAATATTTCCACATTGGTCAACTTAAACTTATATCAGGGACTGTCTTTGTATGATGTTGTGATTTTTTGGATGTTGTGATGTATAGAATGTACAATTATACTGTAATGTGTACAGCAGATGACGGGACGATTGTTTTCTTTCTGTTCATTATCCATAATTCTCACAACAAAACAAACAAAAAATAACACAAAGATTAATGCACTAAACCAAAGACTTGAATCTACAGAATTAACACAAGACCACAAAATCCCAGTCTATTGGATGTTACATATGAGCCGTAACATGGTCTCATAAAATCAAAGGTCAAGGTCACTGAAGGGAAATTCAAGACAGCAAAAAACAAATTACACTGTTTCAGGGAGTAGATTAAAGCTATTGAAATCAAAGGCCAAGGTCACTGAAGGGAAATTCAAGACACCAAAAAATAAATTACACAGTTTCAGGGAGTAGATTAAAGCTATTGAAATCAAAGGTCAAGGTCACTCGGGCTTGTGTTACACCAAGGTAAGTTGCGTTCACTGGAAACGCAGTCTGTCTGTACTTACCTTGGATATTACTGATATCTTTATGTGAGCTCTGGTTACCCTGTCTGTCTGTACTTACCTTGGATATTACTGATATCTTTATGTGAGCTCTGGTTACCCTGTCTGTCTGTACTTACCTTGGATATTACTGATATCTTTATGTGAGCTCTGGTTACCCTGTCTGTCTGTACTTACCTTGGATATTACTGATATCTTTATGTGAGCTCTGGTTACCCTGTCTGTCTGTACTTACCTTGGATATTAATGATATCTTTATGTGAGCTCTGGTTACCCTGTCTGTCTGTACTTACATTGGATATTACTGATACCTTTATGTGAGCTCTGGTTACCCTGTCTGTCTGTACTTACCTTGGATATTACTGATATCTTCACATGAGCTCCTGTTACCCTGTCTGTCTATACTTACCTTGGATATAACTGATATCTTTATGTAAGCTCTGGGGTGAAAGTTATTGTCAGAGACAGCGACATACTGACAATATCTTGTTAAAACATTTTATTTTCAGAGATAATACAAACTAGTGTTAAGTCAAATTTGGTGCTAATTAACAACAAAAATGGCACTTTAAATATGCATGATTACTCTACATGTTGTTTATCATATTTAACTTATGTTGAGGTGAGAGTGGAATTAATAAAAGGTACAAAAATTACTGTGATTAATTTATTATGAATAAGATGGTACCTGGGTATACCCTGTACAAAGTTATGGCAGTGGACTACTAAGACTAAACAAGTGGATTTTTTTTCAGTGTATTAACTTATTTTACTTGTAAACTTTTATTAATCTGAGACTTTGTTAGAATCAATACATATAGCATTTATTATTGTAAGAATTTTCCACCATAATGTTTTTTAAAGTTTAATTATGGTAAATTCATGAAATTTTTTATTGATTTGAAACTTATCAGTTTGTTTTAAACTCAGTTGCCTATCATATTTATGTAGTATGTAGTTTTGACAGATTGTTCATTATTTTTCATCAGTTTATCAAAAAGTTATGTGTTCCACATTGTATGAGAGACTGATCATGTAAATGGTCTCACATGAATATGGAGATGTAGAATTACACCGCAGTGTATCTGTGATATTACTCAATATGGCTGCCTTTAGTACAACATCAATAAAAGGTGAAAATCTGTGTGTACAATCAGACGATGGGATGGAGTAATATACATAATGATATTGTTGTTCTGATATATATATATGGTAATACACTTGTCATTGAGGTTTCTGTTAAAATTTTATGCGAAAGAAGACAAATTGATACATTGTTTGTGATATTTATTAGGTTCTACCTTGGTGTAGGATTTTTAACGATTGAATTCAGGAGAACTGTATTCATATGATTTTTCTTGGCCAAACATATTGCTGAGCCATGATTATAGATTGAACCTGTCTGTCTGTCTGTCCATCAACTCTATTCTGTCTGTCTGTCCATCAACTCTATTCTGTCTGTCTGTCCATTCACTCTATTTGAAGCAGAATCTCAGCAATTATAAACATAATATGATGGAACAACATAAAGGTTGCCATGACAAGACCTCTGACCTTTAAACTTTGACTTTTGACCTTTACTTTAGATATTGATCTACTTTTCATTAAACAGTTTGACTGTATTTCTTTAGGAATAGGGCTTTGATATTGAATAGGTAGTAAGTAAATTAACTGGGCCTGAACTTTGGCATTGACCTTCCCTGAATAAGATTAAGACGAAGGGATAGAGCTTTTGATATTTCTTGTGATGTCACAGACACCTAATTGTTTCTTGACGTCATAGGGCGCATTTCCGTTCTGCCTTCGGCTCAGGAAATATAAATTCCAGAGAAGGTATATCAGACCATATTACCTGTCTGGAACCGTAATAACGTATTACATTGTACAGTAACATTTCATGTTACCAGACCTTAATGTTCACATGTAACATTTTATTTTACCAGACCTTGTTCACATGTAACATTTCATGTTACCAGACCTTGTTCACATGTAACATTTCATTTTACCAGACCTTGTTCACATGTAACATTTCATGTTACCAGACCTTGTTCACATGTAACATTTCATTTTACAAGACTTTGTTCACATGTAACATTTCATGTTACCAGACCTTGTTCACATGTAACATTTCATTTTAACAGACCTTGTTCACATGTAACATTTCATGTTACCAGACCTTGTTCACATGTAACATTTCATGTTACCAGACCTTGTTCACATGTAACATTTCATGTTACCAGACCTTGTTCACATGTAACATTTCATGTTACTAGACCTTGTTCCATTACAAAATGTTTTGACCTTTTAACTTTGACCTAGGTTTTCTTCTGATTTTTTATAATTTTCATATAAATTGTTTGGCATCAGTATTTCATTAACATAATTTATGCTCTTCACAAATGAAAATGTGCAATGTAAAAAAATTGAGTATTGTTTTTTTTTTTTATTATTATGTTGGTTATATAACATGTTTAACAAAATGCTGTAACAGTTCTTTTCATTTCAATGGAATTTCTACAATCATTTTGGTGCTAATTTTGTAATACAATGCATATGATTGGATGACTTCATGATCATATGACTTGAAAAAAACATCAGGGACACCCCATGTCTACATTCTCAGTACTTTTGAAAGTTAAAATAGTCTCTCTATGATAGAAAATAATATTTGAACACAAAGTAGACTTTTTCTGAAAATCTTTACACTTTGTAAAATTTGAAGTTTTCAAAAATATTTATAATATAGAAATTCAATTCTTATTTATAATACAGAAATTCAATTCTTATTTATAATATAGAAATTCAATTCTTATTTATATATTAGAAATTCAATTCTTAATTAGAAACCCTTTTGAAAACTTCATGTAAACTCTCTTCTCTCTCTCTCTCTCTTTCTCTCACCTATTAAATGCCAAAGATGGATGCAAATTCATAATGAAATTGAAAAAGCACCTAACAATTTCAACAAACTTAAACACCATTATTATAATATTAATGTCCTTCATTTTTACATCAAGTTACTGTACCTATATTATGTACATGTACCATCATTGTAGTAGTAGAAATTTAACATTGGATGATAGCGACGTCTAATTTTTCAGTGCTGGACACTGAAGAGTGAGAGTGTCTGTTCTTAGAAAACTGTGTTTAATGATGTATGTCAAATCTACATAGCTGGAGAGTTGAGTAAATTGGACGAAGGCTTTGAGGGATAAATAAGCTGTATATCATACTGTCTCCTGTATATCAGAGTGGGAGAACCTTGTACCCACTAAGTGATATAAAACATCATATGTTTGTGAAACACTATGCCCCCCTAAGGCAGCTATCCTGTTGTCAGTGTAAGTAATACTCAAGGTCCAAGGTGATGAGGTCTCTGATACCAAAGGAGAAAACTTAATGTCAAATGGAATTTGAAATGTGAAATCTCTTTAAAGTCAGAATTATAAATTTTACAAAGACTGTCTGTCCATCATTGAAAAAAATGGCTGTAATTTCATTGTTATTAGAAGTAAGGTTCTCATATTTGGCAAAAACTTCTTTATTGATACATAATCATTTTGTCATGTTATCCCTACTTTGACCTTTGACCTACATTTGAAAAAATGATATTGGCCATTTTTGACTCTCATATTAGACGTGTTCTTTTCTGTGGGCACCTTTTTCATAATTTAACCTGAATCATGACATTTGACCTACATTTGAAATAAAGCTTAAATATTAATTGGCAGCTAATATAAACGAACTCTTAAATCTGCCATGCTTAAATGTTCCTAATAATAATGTGACAAAATATTCATCATGACTTGGTCTGGCTATGAGTCGCGTTCATCAAAGGAACTTCATATACAATTACAGAAGTGCTATAGATAGGACCCTTTTCATAGTTTGTTTTCTATTCGAAAGTTATTATGATAAAAAGTTATTACAATTGATTAAATTAGACTCTCAAACAAAGGAAGAAAATTCTACAAATGTTGAATTCTTCAGTATGAGACATGAACACTTAAATTACTTGAAATTAAGCCATCACTTGATTAAAAAAAATCTGTTACCGCTATATGTCTATATCCATTTCTAAAAAAAAAACCTTGCAAATATTTTCGACATGTTTTGGAATACTAATTAACTAATACTATAACTTTTTCCATGCATACATGTAAAAACCCTTTTTAAAATTGACATCTAGATCCTCGCAAGTTGCATAGTGTTTCCTCAAACAGTGTTGTACTGTATCAGTAAGTCCTTGTAATATCAATGTAATTATCAATAATTAACTTGAAAAGTGCTTACATGTACATGTATTACAATAGAGGACTGAGGAAGTTATTAGCCATTTGTCCCTCAAGGGACGGATTCAGAGGTGTATGTGTTAAACAGAATTTTTTACCAACATCAAGTCCTTTACTATTACAAAAGGACTCAGTTTTCCTATATTGATCTCAGATGTGTATAGAATTATATCGTGGTCGTTTGTTGTACTATACGTAACATTCCTTCCAACCTTCAATTCCCCTCTGCCCCCCTTCCCCCAGTACAGCCTTTCCTCATTTAATCTACAAATTGGTCCTTTTTACTGATAACTCGACTCCTTATGATAGATGGGATTTTAGGAACGTTTTTAAGACACCTCGGTTAAACTATTGCCATGGTCTTATTTTTGCCCTTTGAGCAATTTGATACATTTTCTATGTCAACCAAGCCATTTCCTTCATACTGTCCTTAATATACATTGTTTTAATTTTACAATATCAAGTCAGTGAGGATTAGAGTAAAATAGACATAAAACGACCCAGTAGACATATAAATATTGTATGAAAAATGAGGGTCATGTGAAGCTGTGTAAGAATACAATTATGTTTAGTTTCCAACTGAGATTATGTACTAGTATGTAGATACAAGAGAAATTGACTTTTAATAGAACATACACTGGGGTAACCTTCCACACTGTACTGACACTGGGGTAACCTTCCACACTGTACTGACACTGGGGTAACCTTCCACACTGTACTGACACTGGGGTAACCCTCCACACTGTACTGACACTGGAGTAACTTCCACACTGTACTGACATTGGGGTAACCCTCCACACTGCACTGACACTGGAGTAACTTCCACACTGTACTGACACTGGGGTAACCTTCCACACTGTAGGGTAACCTTCCACTATACTGACACTTGAGTAACCTTCCTCACTGTACTGACATGGGTAACCTTCCACACTGTACTGACACTGGGGTAACCTTCGAAATTGTACTGACACTTGGGTAACCTTCCACACTGTACTGACACTGGGGTAACCTTCCACACTGTACTGACACTGGGGTAACCCTCCGTACTGTACTGACACTGGGGTAACCTTCCACTTTGTACTGACACTGGGGTAACCCTCCATACTGTACTGACACTGGAGTAACTTCCACACTGTACTGACACTGGGGTAACCTTCCACACTGTACTGACACTGGGGTAACCTTCCATACTGTACTGACACTGGGGTTACCTTCAACAGTGTACTGACACTGGGATAACCTTCCACACTGCACTGGCTTATACCTTTATTCTCCTTATTTTTGACAAATGGGATATAGTAAAATGTTTCTCTTTGATTTATTATTGTTGAAATGACAACTTTTGAAGAAACTACATATCTGAAATGAAGAAGGTGTTGGCCCAACCAGTCTAGTAGGAAAAACAGTAGTTGGAAAATGATAACATTTAGAAAGTTAAGAAATATTGATTCAATAATTTGAATTAGCTATCAAAATAACCCTAAAGTGTAGAAATTCCTATTTCCTGATTATAATAGTTGATGACATCTTGGAATTTAATATTGATAGAATCATTATATGAATATAATAATGTTAGAATTTCTAATGGAAATTTTTAAAAATGCATTTTTGTGATATTTCAGAAGTTGTTTGTGTTGAAAACAATGTATGGTAAAATGTCCCATAGTCTTCCTACAGCATTACATTAAACCAGAATTTGTGACTAGATACTACTAAGTCTTTCTTGTTATTTACTGTTACTTACATGATCTATCTACACATAAAAATCTAATGGAGGAGATACACCCTGTCCAACTTTCCACAAGAATTTGTAAAATTGAGGGTTCTTCAGACCATAACTGACTCTGATGACTGGAGCTCTTGTGGTATTTTTCACACATCAGATTTGGTTAGGGTATATAGTTATGCCAATGTTATTCCTGTTGTTTCTACAAATTAAACAGTGTCATCAAAGAAGACAAAGCTCAACATGATAGTATCTGAATCATATACATCTCAACAGTTTTGAATGGAGGTATCTAGATGTAGAATCCGTACCATAGTGTAATGTGGTACCTTGTGCTGTAGTGAGCATCAGATGTGTAACACATATAAGTTTGGTTTATGTAGGACTTACAGGAAGCTGGGAATCTGTACCATGTGTAATGTGGTACCATGTGCTGTAGTGAGCATCAGATGTGTAACACATATAAGTTTGGTTTATGTAGGACTTACAGGAAGCTGGGAATCCGTACCATGTGTAATGTGGTACCATGTGCTGTAGTGAGCATCAGATGTGTAACACATATAAGTTTGGTTTATGTAGGACTTACAGGAGGCTGGGAATCTGTACCATGTGTAATGTGGTACCATGTGCTGTAGTGAGCATCAGATGTGTAACACATATAAGTTTGGTTTATGTAGGACTTACAGGAGGCTGGGAATCTGTACCATGTGTAATGTGGTACCATGTATTGTAGTGAGCATCAGATGTGTAACACATATAAGTTTGGTTTATGTAGGACTTGTAGGAAGCTGGGAATAGAAGTGTGTTACTGTTACTATAAGTGTAGACACCAACGTCAAAGAATAGCATAAGCTCAAGGAATACTGAGTTCCATCTTTGATTTTACCGTCCTACGTTCGATTTGTGCAGGTATCTGACATAAAAGCATTGTGACATCATTGAATTCCTTTAAAAATGTTATATTAGTAACACTGTTTCCCTGAATTTCATGCTGGTTTCCATAGAATTTGATGACGTCACAATGCGTAGACGTCAGATACCTACACAAATGGGAAGTAACTCTTTAATTCGAAAAGACCGAATATAAATTTTTTTATGTATTACTTTTACCCAAATACATATCAAGGTCCAATATACATCTTGTTACACATGTATATGCAGAGTTACACTTCAGATTTTGTATTTTCCAGACAAAGGACGTAACAGAATTTTTCTTTAATATAGCTTTTTCATCAAGGTCCAGTTCGAATATGGTCATGCAGAGTTAATTAATCCATTTGTAGAGTTGTGCTTTTCTTGAAAAAGAAAAAGTCTATATTTTGTGGTTTTCAGATATTTAAAGGAAATTGCCTGTAACAGAGAATCCATTCAGTTATTGGAAATAGTTTTAATATTACGTCTTCAAATTCATAGCATTATTTAAGAACAGATAAATTTGGACCAGACATGCATGTTTTGGGTACTTAGTTTGGACCAGGAAATACAGGTAAATCTTGATGATGAGTCGTGTCACGTATAAGCAAAGTTATGCACCTTGAAACTTGGAACAGTTAAATGTCTGGAAATCTGTTACAGAGAAATTATTCAGGATAAAGTTTCACTGCTGGATGTTCATGCCCCTGAGCAAGTCTGTAAAACAATAATAATATGTACAAAGTGACAGTTCACTCCATACGGCAAGTGTAGGACAAAGTTCATGGTCAAGGTCACTGGATTAAAAAAAAAAACTTTAGTTTTTTTTCCTTGTTTTGGGCCCGAATTTCGACACCTTCCCAATGCCAAATTTCCTCTATTTTTCCCCCAAAATCACTCTTAAATTCCCAAAGAGGAATTATGAAAAAATTACCTGAGAAAATAAGACTCAAAACATGGAAGTCAGCACAAAATGTCCTATGTCTAAGTGCATCTTTCAGTTTTTCATTCATCCCTTTTCCAGTTCAAGCAAATCAATGGATTAGCAGTGTTAATAAATGATACTTTAGGGTTATACTGTGGTGAGAATTTGTATAGAAATTTTCCCAATTTCAGCATGTCGCAAATTTTCCCAAATAGGTCAGGCACAGGCACCTTCCCCAAAATAAAAAATAAACCTGAATAGAAAGGTTACTTTGTCAAAAGGAACACACATTACCATTATGAGAGCCTTATATTAATTCTTGTGGTTAAGAGGTTATTGCCAATGTTTTGTGATGGTCAGACAAACATACAGACATGGTGATTACTTTTAGGGGCCATTAAATTTAGTTTTGTCTACAGAACCTGCTGATACAGGACAATGATTCTAGAGAACAATGTCAGGGGCATGGTACAGCTAAGAAACTGTAAGACTTTTATCCTTACCAGCCAAAACAGAATAAGTAAAATGCAACATAACTGTAATCTTATTAAGTTCAAACTTTTTTGTCAATTTCAGAATTTGAAATAAGAAAATAATACAAGAAAATACATGATTAGGATTTATTCAGTTTGATTACAAACATCATACACTTTATATGAAAAGAAGTGTCTCACTTAATAAATAACGCAATGGACGGATTATCTTAACCTTGTATTTAGAACGAAATGTGTCATAACTGACATTATGTCATAATCTACATCAAAGTTCATTACAATAACCAAACTGCAGTAAGACTTGTGCCTAAAGCAATTCAGATCATATATCAATAATTCAAGTACATCTGATACTGAGTAGATTATCTTTCAACACATCTCTCATAAAATGCAAAGTATTTTTATCAACTAATGTCACTCGTGACCTGAATCTTAAGATTTAATCTGCTTCTTCATTTGTTTAAAAATAACAAAAAAAAAGGAATTTTTCATCTCAAACATCTGCACTTATCACTAATGGATTACGCTCCTAATCTCTGAATCTCTGGTATAAAAAAATCCAAATTCCATCAATATTGGCAAATGTTAAGTTCATCCAGTAAACGCGTATCGTAATATAAACAAAAAAGTTCAAGCTTGTACACCATATCCTTCAGTTTTCATTACAAGATAAGATTATGTTGTGTTTTTGAGTTTTTCACTTGGTATAGCACATCTAGTGGATTCTCCATGTTTCTGAGAGTGTATCTTTGCAGAATTTTGAAAATTTCAGAATTCTGTAATAAAACTGCATTCTTCTTTAATCTAGTCATTTTTCTGCATATACACTAATGTATGAATCTGCAATAGATTAAAATAAGGTAAGTTAGGCAAAACACTACCTCCCAGTCCGTAACTATCTTATGAAATAGGTTGTGAGTAAAAGCCATACGGTCAAACCTTATCAGTTCTTATCACAAGTAATTTACATGTGAAAATATAAAATCAAACAAGATGTGCAATATTTTTCACAAGTCAAGGTCACTAGGTCAAAAGTTGTGGAATCACTTAAATTAAAGATTTTCAAAAGAAGGTCAAACTCCAAGGTCAAGATCACAAGTCTAAGCCCTCAATGACCATCTTGTATGATCTACACAATCCCATAGGGTTTAATGAAGTTCTGTGTGGTGGTTTAGAAGTTCAAATTTGAACATTTTATGGACAACAAGAAACTCTGAAGTCAATTACAGAAGGCTTTGACAATATGACTTGCTTTGAGCCTTTGATTAGTAAATTGAGCTAAAATGGACATTGTCATGTTAATTATATGATGACTGCATTTCATCTTGTGAGAAAAAACATGGCATTAGATGGCATGAAACGTTGTTTGAATTGAATTTTTTTTTATGTTTTATGAAGAAGAAATAGATTCTTTCACTTTATACTGAGTAAGACATAAAAATTTACACTCCTGATGGAAATTTTTCATCTTTGAAATTTCCATCACTTGTGTAAATTTTTATGTCTCACTCAGTAGATCGTTATAGAACCTATTAATGACCTTAAACTACCAAACACAGATATTACCTTTGCAACTGAATACTGATTTGATTGTTTAAGGTGCATTATCAAATAAGCATTTATAGACATCTCTAACCAAATGTTGTCCATTTATATTGTCAGATATGCACATTTTATATTTACCTTCAAATATTACTCATGGTGCTAGCTTTAGGTTTGATGACTTTACGTTCTCTCAGTGAGCCGGTTTTAGGATCATACTGTGCTAGGGGTCCACCTGTCAGAGTTTGTGGTGTGCTATGTACATTAACAGTCCTACCACTGAATGTCTGAAAATACAAATATAATAATTAGTTCAATGAAAAGGATAATTTTAGGAAGGTATGCTTGATTTGCTTTGTAATATTGTGTTAACGGTCTGTCATAGAGGCTTTCTCTGAATTTATAAGATACTCAAGAGTCCAGGAGATTAAGACTGTTATGTAATCAAATAATTCACATATTCACTGTGTTTGAAATGTCAACTTTCATGATTTCATTTTTGACAATTTCAACATTTTGATTTGAGGCCAAAATTTGTATGTTGAGTAAAATTAGTTTCCACGAAGACAAATATGAATTTTGCAAAAATGAAAAATATGCTAAAGGTTCAAAATACTGAACATTATTATATAATGAATTATTGGAGAAAAATGGCGATATAATTGATGGGTAAAAACTGAATGAAAACAATTGTTCATTCTTGATTCGATTTCCAGCCTCACTGCAGCAATTGAATGCAGGCCAAATAAAATCAAGGGGAGATGACTCATATCCACTTAAGGCCCAAGATTCTCTCTCCATCCCAAATAAATACCGATAGAAGCGATTCAATATAAATGTAAAAAGGCATTTTACGCAAGTTTTCATCTATATCCTTCCTTCCTCAGATTGATCTCGGATGAGTCACTCGTTAAGTGCATGGGAGAAAACCGACCTAAGGCTCTTATAATGTAGCTACAGAATTTAAGTGACATACAAGTGTATGATCTAGTGAACTAATCGTAAATCTTGTCAGCCCCCAAGAAATTCATTGGTGAAACTGAGGTGTTTATGTCATACATAATCAAGGTAAAAAGTGTTTATGTGCCCAGTAAATCAGGAATCTTAACAATTACTATAGTAAGTTCTAAGAGGATCATTCAAGTGAGGGGTAAACCTCTTTGACATTTAAATTAGGCTTTCATTTTTATTATTCTTCAAAAACTTTCTCCTTTTCTTCATTTATCAGAAAAATGTCTACTACTTGTGTCAGACTTTTATATACAGACATCTTAAAACAACAATTAAATTTACTATATGATATGCCTGAAGTTTTAATGATGCAATGTTACAAAAACAGTTCAAACAATAGGTGATGCAATGAAATATTTTCAGAACATTAGGGCATCAAGTCTTTTTTTTTCAATTTCCCTTCTTAAAAAAAAAAAAAAATACTTGCATACTAAAAAAAATAAAAAAAAAAAAAAATTCTAAAATGAACATTTCTAATGACACAAAATCTGTATGAAGATTAGGGCATCAATTCTTTTTTTTTTTTTCATTTCCCCTTCTTTAAAAAAAAAAAATACATGCATAAGGAAAATCAAAACAAACATAACTAATTGCACTTCCCATCTTTAAAAGAAATTCACGCATAAAGAAAATCAAAATAAAAATTTCTAAAATGAACATTTCTAATTACACAAAATCTGTATGTAAACAAAGATTCAATACTTACAGTTGTACGCAGATTCTTCATCTCGATGGGATGGAAGGAATCTCTGCAATTTGAAAAAGAATCAATAAATGCATATTTCATCATGCTAATTAATTAAACAGGCAAGTAGATTCATATTGTATCTTTGCATGAAACAGATGCAGATTTATAATACATCATACTTTATTATACATGTATATACAAAAAAAATGTCATCACATCATGTCATAGAGGTTGGAGAAACTTACTTTCTTGTTTACTAATACAAGTATTCTATTTTCATTTCATATACTTTTTGGCCGAATTGCAAAGCAATTCCGGTCTATAGATTGGCGATGTCCGTCTGTCTGTCCCTCTGTCTGCCGTCAACATTTTGGTTAAAGTTTCTAGTTTAAGCAAAATCTATGGAACTATATGCAGTAGAAACTTTATATTATACATGAAGCTTTTCCATCACAAGACCTTTCAATTTATGCCATAACATTTGACCTAGGACTTTGACCTAGTTAAAGATTTTGGTTAAAGTTCCTTGTTTAAGCAAAATCTATGGAACTGTATGCAGTAGAAACTTTATATTATACATGTAGGTTGCCCATGACAAGACCTTTCAATTAATGCCGTAACAATTGACCTAGTGACCTTGGAATTTGACCTAGTTAAAGATTTTGGTTAAAGTTCCTGGTTTAAGCAAAATCTATGGAACTGTATGCAGTAGAAACTTTATATTATACATGTAGGTTGCCCATGACAAGACCTTTCAATTGATGCCATAACCTTGACCTTGAACTTTGACCTAGTTAAAGATTTTGGTTAAAGTTTCGGGTTGAAGCAAAATCTATGGAAATGTATGCAGTAGAAAATTTATATTATACATGTAGGTTGCCTCTGACAAACCTTTGAATTTATGCCGTATTATTTGACCTATTGACCTTGAAGTGACAAAAAATTACTTTGCAATCCGGCCATACCATCTTTAGCAGTGTTTTATTTACTATAATGTGGTGTGAATTTATTTGCATCTTGTACCATTTTGCAGTAAATTGTCATGTCATCCTTTACTATTTAATGTTATTAATATTTCTTTTTAGCTTATTACTAATAAACTAATTATGAATATGATAATGAATTCTAAAAGAATTGTAAAGAAACCTTAAATTCAGAATAAAACCTGTGTTTTGAGAAACACGAATGCCCCCGTTGGCGTCTTTAACAGTAATACAGCTGAAAAGTAGTTTCACATTTTGAGGTCAATGTCAAATTTGGTATCCATGGAATAGTCTTGCCACATGGAATTCATATGTGAAATATGAAAGCTCTATCACTAACCATTCAAAAGTTATGGCTAAAGTTTAGAGTTTCAAAATTAAGTCAAACTCCAAGGTCAAGGTCACAAGGTAAAAAATGTTGGTATCCATGGAAAGGTCTTGTCACAAGGAATACACGTGTGAAATATCAAAGCCCTATCACTTATCATTCAAAAGTTATGGCCAAGATTAAAGTTTTTCAAAAGTAGGTCAAATTCCAAGGTCAAGGTCATAAGGTAAAAAAATTTGGTATCCAAGAAAATGTCTTGTCACAAGGAATGCACATGTGAAATATGACAATGCTATCATTTGCCATTCAAAAGTTATGGCCAAGGTCAAAGTTTTTTCAAAAGTAGGTAAAACTCCAAGGTCAAGGTCACAAGGTAAAAAAATTTGGTTACCATGGAAAGGTCTTTTCACAAGGAATGTGCATGTGAAATATGACAGCCCTATCACTTACCATTCAAAAGTTATGGCCAAGTTTAAAGTTTTTGTGGACTAACAGACAAACAGACGAACTGACCAAAAACTATATGCCCCCGAATCTCCAATTATAGCAGCATAAAAACATTCAATCTTGGAATGAATTGTCAAGGAAAGGTGCCACAAGTACATATATGTATCCTTGAATAACATACTGTTAACCATTTTATCCAACTATATCAGAAATGATTTCATGCAATAGATGTCATAATGTCTTTGTACGTTAAGCATCACAGAATTGACTGATGCTTAAGTAGCACCTATTATGTTTCATGCTTGTTTATTCGGAAAGTATACTCCAATAGAGAAAGTCAATACTTGAGAAAAGATAAAGATTTTCTGTGTTCAAGGTCAACAGAGTGCAATTTATATTTACATTGAACTAGAATTAAGTTGAACTGCCTGATGTACCCTTTGTCCCTGTTGTCATTAATCAATAAAAAATGTGAGTTGAGAAAATTACCACTTCTACACGGAAATGGACTGGAGTATTGATATATAATCATTAAGAAAAATATCCTGGCATCTTGACCTGATTAAATCCAAGCTTGTTTTGGTATGTCCACCAATCAACAATTTATTTGAAAAGCACTGAGTGGCAGAGTAAGGATATCTGTGTTTATCTTAGTTACGATAAATGACGCAGAAATCTAAGTTACGATAAATGACGCAGAAATCTAGTTACGATAAATGACGCAGAAATCTAAGTTACGATAAATGACAGCAGAAATCTAGTTACGATAAATGACGCAGAAAGTGCTGCATTATAAACACACAATATAACCACATTCAGAAGAAAAAGAATTCATCTATTATTGGAAAATACCAATCAAGGACATCATAAGAAAATCATGATGGAAGAAAACAGGTCTTTCTATTGTTTTGTTCCCCTTTTTTCCTGCTTTTTTTTTTAAAGAGGGGGGAGGGGGACCTTCCTATTTCTTTTTCAAACAAGAACTGATGTCCTTGGACAACATAGAATAGACAGCTTAATTTTACTAATGCACCAAATTCAAAGTTAAAGGTTATGAGGTCTTAATACTTGGTACCAGCAGAAAGGTCTTGTCTCTTATACTGTAAACGGGCGTTATTTATTTTCTGGTGTTCTAAATGCAGCCAATTATGGTGGTTTTAATTTCACAGTATCACTTGTATGCCTTTTGATATATAGATCTTGTCACGCTGAGTATTACACGTAATAGCAAGCAAGATTCTAATTTATCAGACTTCGCTCTGTAACAATGATAGCAGGATTCAGTCTCTTGTAATGGCAGCCAAGATACTGGATTATTCAGTCTAACTTTGAACAAGACACATCTGAATTGCACGACATTAGATATAGAATATGCACTTTTTTTTATAATGTGTTCTTAAACAGTCGATAGTATTAGTGAGTGAAAAGGCTTAAATTATTCACACATGGACTCATTAATTAAATGTGACAGGAATTTATGACCTTAAACTTGAAGTTTGATTTCATTTTTAAGAACTTGAACAATTGATGTGTAGTCATTTGTTTTTCATGTTTATATATCGTGTGTCTCTTTTCCGTCTCTTGGTACGCTCGTCTTTAGTGTTTTCGCATCGAGTGTTTTCGTGTTTTGCTGTTGGCGCTGCAACAGGGTCTTTTTGGAGATCCCCTCCCTTCTTGAACTTGAACATCATAACTTTATATAATTAAATGATAGGGCTTTCATATTAACTAAGTAGAGTGTACTTACTGCTCCCTGTATCTGTTACCCATGAGGGAAGCTTCTATAGACAGTTCCTGTCTCTTATGTGCAGCCTACAACATTAAACATTATATTTAAATCAAGTTGACTATGGTAAGGATTCAAGATACAAAATGATTCTTTTTTCATTTTCACAATTTTATCAGTACACTACCATCTGTTTATAATGGTCTGTAAATTAAAATATGGGTGAAGTATAAGTGATCAATGAAAGACACTTTCACTTCTTTCCCTTACTGCATGGGAACTTTCATGTTTAACAAAAATTACTGCCCATCTGTCCCATCTGACTTTGAACAAGACTTATCTGAATACGGAAGATCGCAAATACTTCTAATCAAGACTATACGAATGTTCTCGCACACTCTTCGATTGTTCTCCATTGTTATGATGTCATCGAATTACTTGGGCAGAACAGTTGCCCAAGTTTTGAACAATGGTTTAGGTAGGTGACTAAATGAAACATAGGGTAATCAAAGATTACATAGCTCGCCTATACAGGTTTTTGTCAGAAACCAGGTTAAAGTTTTGAAAAGTAGGTCAAAGTCCAAGGTCAAGGTCACTAGGTCAAAGGTCATGGTCTCAAATGAAAGGACTTGTCACAAGGTATCTACATGTGAAATATCAAAGCCCTACCCCTTATAGTTCAAGAGATATAGCCCAGGTTAAAGTTTTGTCTAAGGACGATGACGACAATGACAACGACCAGGGTATGGCATTAGCTCTCCGGACTTTTTCGTCCAAGCGAACTAAAAATCAGAGTGGACACTCTGTACGCGATGTATTTGCGATCTTGCTTATTGCATGACATTAGATATACCATTTGTGCTTTTGATGAACCAAAATTTTGTCTAGCCATTATATGATAACATCCTTTGAAGCTGTGGCCAAGGCGATATCAAAAATGTTTTAGACAATTTGACAGAGATTCTTGAGTACAATGTACTTGCTTCTGAAGAAGCGGAGAAGTGGAAAATTGTATAAGCCAATCAGATCTTGTTTTACAAATGAGGTCCAAAATTACAATTTTCATAGAGGTTCTTTTCAAAGGTTGTTTAGGAGAAGTCGACAATGTGTCAGCAATGCACAGTTTTCTTCTTGACATCAGCCACAGAGTATTTCATAATGCTTTACAGTAATTTTAAAAGCACTCAAGCTTTATCGAGGAAATTGTGTGTCCTCTGCAATTGCTGCACAGAATGCCATATGACTCAGGTGAGAAATATAGGTCAACTTTGGCCTCTTGTCAAAGCGAAATACAGCACAAAATAAAAAGTAGCACACAGTCTTATGGTTATGTAATGCCATCCTATATTGGTACATGCATTGATCAATGAATGAAATCATAAAGTTCAAACCTTAAGCAGAGAATAATTTGATGTCCTTCCGACGTAATCAGTGAAATCTGCCATTGCCTTCTCTCTCTGTCTGTGATTTTCTCGAATCTGAAAATTAAATCATGTAAATAATTTCAACTCCTGTTGGAGTTCAAAGAGAGCTATAAAGACATATATATACTGTATATAGAGACATTCACATGTGAGCAATATAATATATGTAGAAATTTTAAAAACAAAATCTTCAAGAATCTTTTAAATAAAAAATGAAAGAGCAGCTTTATGATTTGGATCATGGCACCATTACTCATATTAAGGCCATTTCTTTGTTATTTCCTGTTTTGCGTCCTCGTGCTTTAGGTTTTGAGCCCATAAATTTAATTGACAGAATCTTTTGCAAATTAAATGAGTTTTTCTGCAAAAATTAAACATGTTAAAGAGAAATCATTTTATTTTTCACATTTTAAGTACTTCAATGATTTCATTAATCTATCATTCTTTCGTTGTCTAAAATCTGTTAATTATCAAATGAAACAAGTTCCTGTCAGATTTCACGTGGTACTCAGTATGTCACATATTATGAAATTACAATTTTGTTTTATATGCTTGCTTGTTTTTCTCCCTGGCTGGCTGGCAGGTTTTTTCAATTTCAAAAGGACGCAAAACAGAATAAAAACAAGAAATGGCCTAAGATAAATTAACAAAGAGACAGAGGTGAGGTTGATGTTAGCTGACCTCAGCATAGAATTCTTGTTCATCCAGTAGGTCCTGATTTTGCTGAGCTTCTAACAGTTCTATTTGTGTACCAGCCACAATTTTTGCCCGTTCCTCGATACCACGTGATATGGCCTCGATGGCCTCCATGTCTGGTGTAACAGGTCGTACGTTCTCCACGTGAAGTTCCTGTATGATCTCTGTCCATACCTCTCCCATCTATATTTAATACATTCATTTATTAATAGTCAATATTTATACAGAGATATCTGTTCACTTGATACTTAATTAGTTATTTATTCATATACACGAACTCTTTGTTAATTATCTTAATATTAAATTCCCTGAAGAGGAGCTAGGATAATAGACTCTGGTTTAATTGACTTATATAAAGTTTCACCTATTAAGACATTAATATATATGTACGTATGATTAGGCAAAAACAATCATTCTGCTGTGTGTTATATAAAAAATCAACACGACACTAAATAAATTTATCTCGAAGGGGTAGGGCCACGAGACCCCTAAATCGGCCCTCGATTTTTCTCTAGAAATAAATTTCATTAGAAATACTTGATATCTCTCATGAAAATACACGAATGTTTACCGCTTTTCATGAAAATAAAAATATTACCAAACAAAGTACCATTTAACTGTAATGACGTCATGAAGTGACGTCATTTTGACGTTATTGACAAAATATGGCAAAAATTGCTGGGAATTTCGTCTTTTAATCAAAGAATTCAATGTGGCCGCATGCGTTAACTGAGACAAAACGTTTATAACAAAAGGATATAATGATAATCTTTCACATATAAGTTTTCCATCTTAGTTAATGCATGCGGCCATTGCTAATTTAATAGAAATATGCAGTTTTTGCATTAATTTCGCGCAATATGACCTATTTTGGTGTTTTCAAAGGGCTGAAAGGTATTGATAAACGCAATGTTTACAAAAGATAAATTCGTGATTCAGTAGAGAACGTTTCAAAATGTCAAATAACAGTTAAAAATTCCCTGAAGTACAATGTTCAAAATTAGGGCCAATATCGGGCTTCGTGGCCCTACCCCTTTTCAGAGCTCACAGGCTCAATTGCATTTTTTTTTTTCAATTCATTTTTTTTTCTGAATGTAAGTTCTGATTGTCTCCTAAAGAAGGAGCCAGTGAGCTCTGAAAATTTGAGGTAAATTTATTTAGTGTTGTGAGTCTCTCGTACCATTTTTGTGCTGTCTATATCATTTGATAAACTGATATACCTATACAAATACATCTAGATGTGTTTACCTTGAAGTCCAAGTATTTCTCCAAAACAACCAGTGTGACATGGTCCTCTACACTTAAACCTGCCAAATCAGACCAACCTACAAAAAAAGTCACAGAAATAGTCAGCCTCATGCCAGTACTCCAGTACCTAGAACTTTGATTCAGTACACTTATATGTATAACTTATATGTACAGTATAACTTCTCTGTATAACTTCTCTGTATAACTTCTCTGTATAACTTATATGTATAACTTATATGTATAACTAATATGTATAACTAATATGAATAACTAATATGTATAACTTATATGTATAACTTATATGAACTTATATCACAGCAGATGACTCTATATATCTAAACTCCTCCCGGGCACCTGATCCCACCTCTAGCTTGCTAGAGGTCTGTCTGTGCTCTATTGTGAGTGCTGTTGAGATTATCGTCAGGATCTTCTTTAACTCATTACAGTTAGGGAGTTTAGAATTAGAACGCAATTATTCAGCAAGCACCCTAATTTACAATAAGAAATAATTATTCCATTTACAAAAGTATTCAAATGAAAATTATAGGGCCATTTTAGAAGTTAGCCCACCTTCTCCTTGCACATTACTGGGTAGAAACTGTTTCTGTTATAAACTCACCGATTTTACAGAACAGGGAGTATAATTTAGCCCTCATATTCTCTGACACATCTACAATAGCTTGACTTGGATTGCTGGCAGGAAGGGAGATAACTCCTTGGTTTTCTTGGAGAGTTCCCATTAAAGGTTTTGTAATATCAGAAATGGCTCCTTCTTTGTCGCGTTTAACACCCATGTCTTTTTCTTCTTTTCTATAAATATCACAAAATAAATGGGCTGCGGACACATTCTCTTTTCCACGCCATGTGTGAATATGGTGAACTGTCTTTGGATTTTCACATAAATCTAACAAACAACCAAGAATCAAGTTGTGTGTATTCTTGGGACATACCTGAAAATAATAAAATTTGTTTGAATTTCACTTAGTTGTATGAATCATCCTCCACAAGAAAAAAATTATAATATATAATAAATGATTATAAGCATAAATTGAATGATATTAACACTTTCAAACCATTCTAAATAAATTTAAAGAGAAAAATACCAATTTCAAGGATTTTGTTAAGACAATTCATTGAAAATGATGTGTACATCATAGAAAAAATACCGTTGTTGACAGAAATTCCTTTCAGATTAAGAGGAGTTCTTATGATTTTTGATAATTACTATCAGATTAAGAGGAGTAAATTTACATTGATTATAATTATAGGAAATGGTTTTGTGTTTTGAAATCATATCAGATTAAGAGGAGTATCAGATTATCAGGTATCAGATTAATTTGAGTCCTCTGTTACAATTATGACCTAAATTGAACAATATGTGTTCAAGTGAGAAACTTTGATAACCCAAGACTGCATAAAAGAGATATAAATGAATTTTACAGATTCCAAATTAAGGTCCAAGGTTACAATGTCAAAACATTTATCACATGGAATCACATGTGAATTATTACAGCCCTATTACTAACTACTCAAAAGAAACGCTAAATATATAAAATGTTGAAAAGTTTTAATAAAGCCTACAATAACGCAACAAAATACGCCCGTTGGGGTTAATTTGTCATTATTCTGTTCCATAACTCTGTAATTACAAATAGGTTATCCTAAAATTAGAAAGTTGGCATTACCCTATATTCTCATAAAGAATGATGAATATCATGAAAAGCCCCAAAAAGACCTTGACCTTGAAAATCAATAGGGTTCTTTGTCTTATTACACTCAATCCATATGGTAAATATTAAGTTCCTAACTCAACTAGTATTGTCTCTATCTTGTTTACAAAGAACAACTCAGCACATTTACTGAGCTAATATTAACCCCTCCCCCCTTTCCCTTACTCATAACTTTTAAATTTTCTGACAAAAGACATTAAAACCTTTTACACATGTGAAAGAATATTCTTTCTTCTTGAAGCATATGAAGTTTTAAAACATTTTGACTAAAAATAGATTTTTTTATGAAATTCACCAAAAAATCTATTAATAGCCCCAAACTGGCCTTGACCTCTGACCTTGAACATCGATAGGGTTCTATGTCTTCTTATACCCAATCCACATGGTAAATTTGAAATTCCTAGCTTAACTGGTTGGGTCTATATCTTGTTTACAAGGGTCAGACAGACAGACAGACGTCACTGTACCATAATACATCCTGTCTAAAGACGGGCGTATAAAAAGAAGGTTGATGGAGATAATAAAGTAAGGCATAAAATCTGCCCTGTACAAGTCAAATGTTGAAGATATTTCTTTCTCAAACTCACACCTATACCCGATCCTATCAGATCATGAAGTTAAACTAGATCTATTTTGCTAACATTTGGGTAATAATGTTTTTCTAATACAAAATAACTAGAGAACAGAAGAGTTCTCTAGATTAATGTTACATAGAGTCATAAGTGCAAATAAAGGAAAGGACATTTTCAAAAGCTTTATGATTTTTTTCTTACCTCCAATAGATCAATAAGTAAGAAAACGCCTTCTTTTTCCAGGAAGTAATCTTCTGTGATGTAACATCCAACGATGGAACACCTAGCAACACAAGTCAATGTACACTTTAACTTTACAAATAAGATTCAGTTCAAGTATTTTTTATAAATACAACATGTACAAAGTACCTTTAAACCTTATGGTGAGAGTATCAATGTTTAATGTCTTCAACTTCATTAGCATCATTTTAGAGCAGATAAATTTACAGCATGGACCAGACAAGCACGTTTCGGTTATTTAACCCTAGTAAGTGATCCTCAATCTAAACAATGTAATATGACCAAAATCTGTGAAAATTATGTCCTGAATATACTGAAAGACATAGTAATATGGCTGGGATATGATGCTACAGGACCCAGGTTTAAGAAATTTGAGAAAATTTTGTAAACAGAAATTTTCAAATATGTTTGAAGAAACAACCAACCAAAATTGATCGACAATTGTATTTGCCAGATTTGTCACACCAACGAAGGAGACTGATGTGAGTATTAAGGGAGTTTTGGTGAAAATAAAGGAGACATCGAAAATATAAGAGAGAAAGAGAGAATGCCAAATTGGCTGGACAATACTCTTGACATACTCTTACAGCACCTACCAGACTGAATCGACAGCAGATAACAGTAACCTATGGTGACCAAGCCCACTGCTCAGTAAGTTAGAATTTGTCCTCAGGTAATGTATAGCTACATCAACTCCTTCCGTTCCAAACAGCTCCTGAAAAGACCAAAATACAAAGAAAATAGAATAACTTATTGTAAAACAAGTTCTGTATAGTGAGGGTCTGCTCACCGGTTTTTAGAGTGAACAAAGAATATACAGGGTGGAAAAGCAGAAATAGGGGAAAATGAGTGATGGGCTAAGAAGACTATTTGAAGGTATTCTATAATGGTAAATTTTAGGATATGCCTGCCTTGTGTAAGAACATTAAAGTTTTTAGATCATGTGACTTTTTTAAAAGGTGTACCGGATTTTCCAGGACTTAAGAGGAAATATGAATAATAGGGAAGTGTTCCACCTCTATACCTTCTTGAAGAAAATTTAGAACCAATTCATTATGCACCAGACACACGTTTTTTGGATATATATTCACATCAGTGATGCTTCCAGGCAAAGTGATTTTCATAAGCTTCATTTTTTGAAAAGTAGGTCAAAATCTAGGTCAAGGTCACTAGGTAAAAAATCATGGTATGAGTAGAAAGGTCTTTTCACAAGGAATACACATGTGAAATATCAAAGCCCTATCACTTACCAATCAAAAGTTATGGACTGTGACACCCAAAGTGTGATAGACAGACAGACAGACAGACAGACACACAACGGACAAAGTGATCCCTAAGTGTTGCTTTGCTAATGAGATGACATCAATTTATGTATGATTGCGCAATATCTCTGCACTGTAAGAGAAACTGGTGAGTTGATCCTGAACAAGAAGTGTTACTGATGCACAGTATCTATCTTTCATTGTTTTTTTTAAGAAAACGACACACAGTTGAATGACATCGTTCTAGATTTAATTGGCATTGCTTAAAGTTGTAAGAATGTTTATTTGTTTTTTTTTTCAGGTGAGCTGAAAGGCATATCATGATTGTGTAACAAATTTGTTGTGCAATAATGTAATTGCAAAATAAATCTAAATACAGGAACCATGTGAACCAGACATGCACTGATGAATGACCTTGACCTACTGACCTTTCTATGCATGTCACCATCACAAAGACATGAAAGTATCATCAGCATATCAGACTGCATCTCAATGTCGACTGCATCATCTTCTGTCTCAGATTTTATGGCATTCTTTAAAATTGCTGAAATATGAAAAAGGTCAAATAATAAAATAGATACAAAACAACAAATTCCATGGTGGGTAATCTCGCAATGCAGAGCAATCGGCTTTACGATATTTTGTGCAATATAGATAATTTATAACATAAAGATGAATGTGACGCAGTGTAAGAATGTCATAGCTAATGAGCTGTGTCCAAAATAAGGTGAATATTAGCTTTAAATAACATATCAACACAATTTCTGTTCTACTTTTACTTTCATCAACACGAGTCATGCCAATCGTTTTATTAGCTTTTTAGAAATATATCTTATTTTGGATAAAACTCATAACCAAGGCATCCTTACACTGCATCACATTCCCCTTTTTGTGATAAATAACTTATGTCACATGAAATCATAGAAAATCTTGAATGTTCTGCGTTGCGAAATTACCAAATGTGAAATCAATATTTAAAGATTGTTCCTTGTATTTTGCCATTACATTGGTGTATACAATACAAAACATTTTCTGCACTTCACAATGATTTTTATTTAATGCAAACATTTAAAAATGTCCATAACACCTGACTTACTGACAAGTTGATTAATGACACCCTGGTCAGACAAATCCTGTAGCACTGCCTCATCACCTGTAGATACTACACTCCTTAACAACCGTAAACAATGTCTCATCTGACCCCTCTTGTTACCACGGCCACCTGTACCATGGAAACTGTTACCATGGCCACCAAAGTCCTCTACAAAATAAGTTACATAGTGATAATTAGATAATAGATATCACATATAACATAACACAGTGTTTAATCAATGCATCATTATCACCATTGACTTAACATAATGTATTAAAATACACATACTGTCATGTTTTTTTGTTAATAAACCAAACAAAACTGAATAAACCATATTCTACAATGATTCTTTACACTATACATATCATGTCTACACATCAAAAGTCCTTCAGAGGGCTAGATGTCATATTTTCATTTCGGGGATTCTTCATGGAAATTTACTTTAAATTTTGTCCACAGCTTGATAGAATTGGGAAAATTCACAAAATTACATGTTAGATAGAAATAAGAATTTCAGTTTATACAATTATGATAGAAATGGAGTCCAATACCGTCTCAAAGTCTTAAAAACTACCTGTATTTACATTTAATAGTCCCTTTATTTTTCATTTTCTTGATATTGAGATAATGAGCGGTAAGTATAATGTGATATTGACGTACCTTCACCTACACACCATTCAAGGAGTAAGAGTAACCTGGTACTGCCCTGACATGTCATATAATCCTCTATCATTATTGGTACTAGAGCACACAAACATGACATGGCATGTAACTGAATCTCCTCAAACTGTGCCGGAGTCCACTCACGTGGTCCCGTCACGTTCTCGTTAGCACGTACATATGAAAAAAGGGCCAGCATCAGATGTCCTTCAGACAAGACCTACAAGAGTACGTTATAACAAGTTATAACAAAGTATCCTATTATTTTCTCTGCATCATGTATCAACTAAAGTTATCAATTTAACCGCAAATCAGTTTTTGAAGTCTGACTTCAATTTTTGTCCCATTACCTCTTGATAGTTAACTATTTGTCCTCAATTTCTCTGGATTGGTAATGGAAACAAAATGTAAAATCAATGAACTTGACCTTCCAAAAAATCAATAAGTACCTTCCCCTTGAATTAAGTATTGATTTATTCCTTCTTGCCTTGGATAACTTAAATTTCATGGTGACAATATCATAAAATTAAAACTTTGACAACATCTGCAGACATATCAAATACTTTATACACCTGACAGTTATTACCATTTCTATTTAGTTTGTGCATTAAAATCTGGTCTACTAATATTAATTGTTCCTGGTGTTTACGAAATAATAGGAACACATACAAATATATTTCTTTGGCCTTAGGACTTTTGTTATTTAAATATTTTCTGATACATATAGTCTAAGAAAGATAACTCTCACAACTTACAGGTACTGCTGTGGAATCTTTACTCAGTGTGACAAGGATGCTGAACAAAAGTTTCTTCAGTTCAAAATCTTCATGATTTTTGGTCAATTTTAAATGCTTCACTAAAGCATTATGACTTTTGACTTCTTGGAATGTTGCAAATAAAGCCAGTTGCTTTGCGAAACCTGTTTCTACAAAAGGAGCCTGAGGACACCTTGATGCTACAAGCATCGCGATCACTAGAAGGTCGTTACGTAACTGTCGACCATAATGACTGTAACTCTGGGTAAGTTGGAGAACAAATGCATCTCTCAGTTGGCTGAAAAATATATTTCACGTTTTCAATACAATAATGAATTTAAATTTTGATTTAATACAAAATAAAGTTTTACCAAGAGAAACACCTGTTGAATTACAAAATAAAATTTTACCAAATGAAATATCAATTACAAAACTTGTGTTTATGTGTTTTTATGCCTGGCAAGAGGGTACCACTCAGAAAAAGTTCCAGACATTAAACAAACTATTAAATTACTCTGGCCTAATCAGATATCAGGATTAAACAGAAAATACCTTGGGGTGATGACAAAAAAATTATTAAAATATATAGGATATATGGAGTAACAAGTGTAAGTGCAAACAGATTTCAATGTATTACCAAATTCAACAAAATCTGTGATGGGTACTTAAATTTGACCAAATGGCATGTGTATGAATATTTGTACAAGTTTTGAAAAGACTAAGTTAGCATAAAAGTGTGTATTTAGACTTAAATTTAGATTTTACCTCAGACAAGTCAGATTATTGAGTTGTTGTGCCAGCTCCCCAGGATCACCTTCTTCTAGTAAATTCCACAGAATATCAACAGAGCGGAACAAAAGAGCACCCGAGGCATCAGGGTCCATCAAGCGTGAACAGATCCTTGTGGCAGCGTCAGCTCTCAACATCTGATCACAGTTCTTAGCTGTAATACAAATGTCATTCTTTCTTAATATGAAACCACATTTCTCTAAATTTTGCAATGAATATAGGAGAAATACTTTTTTCAGTAAATTACCTGACATATCTGCTATATGTGTAATTGACTAAATTTACCAGATTTGTCACAGACATCATCATATTTGCAGCATTCATGAAAACTTGTGAATGAATTGCAGTGTCTGGTAGCTTTAGTAAATAATCAGTGGATATTTTGAATAAAAAACATGTGTTTGTGAAACACAAATGCCCTCGTTGGCATCTTTGTAGGTGAAACAAATTTTCAATGATATACTTTTAAAGTAAATGTTATATAATTTTAAATGAATACATACCAGATCCCTTTGAAAAGTGCTGAAGTACATTAAGTACATCTAACTTAATATCCAAGTCATTTTCTAGTAAGGCTAGTGACTGAAAAAGAAAATAGATAAACCATAAAAATTAATAAATTTAACTTTTATCTCAAGAAATTAAATTCTGTACTTATGAAGTAAATACATGATGTTAAGAGTAACTTTGACCTTGACCGAATTCTTTGGTGAATTAATGAATCTTTTTATCTTTAGACAGGCATAGTTAAATTTTTGTTTTAAATCACTAGTTTTGTTTACATCTGAACATCTCTAGGTTATTAAAAGTTGTGTATGTTCATTCACTTTAATTGTTACTTACCTTCACTAATGTTTCAGAGACATCACTATTCTCTATTATTGTTTGGTTGTAAGTTAATGACGTTGGTTTGTGCTCTGTAACATAATATATTGTACTTTATCATAGGTTCCTCATTCATATTGAAACTATGAACATAATCTGATTAAAATCATCTAAAATAAGGATCTGTATATAATAAAGACATTCTTACTTTAGGTCATATAAAATTAATTGGTTAATTTTCATCATAATAAAGACATTCTGACTTTAGGTCATATAAAATTAATTGGTTAATTTTCAGACACCGCCACGTGCTATAATTTACTGTCGACGAGTCGTTTTTGTTGCATCTTCAGAGAAAAATACCCACTATGTCTCATTTTTAATCGTTACTTAAAAACAAAGTATCTAGATTATGATTCTATTTATTCATTATGTGTAAACAGGGTTGCCAGCACTCTTGATGAACAAAATTCCCTGACTTTTCCCTGACTTTTCCCTGACCAATTAATGTTTTTCACTGACCAAAACCGCCAAATATTTAAACGGCCTCCTGACCTCCCCATTAGCTGTCCAGTCTGCCATTTCTTTTTTCTGACTGTTTTATGTTTATTTTTCAATATTTTAATAAATCAACATGAAATACCATGTATTAGCCAATGATAAACATAGTTTTCTTACTGTTTGGTGATCAACCTCAATAAAGCTAATAAATCTGAAAAATATTTTTTCAGCTCTGAAATAATTTTTCCCTGACTTATTTTCATTTTTCGCTGACCAAATTCCAATATTCCCTGATCTTTGAAAAAAAAGGCAATTTACCTGACTTTTCAAGACTGCTGGCGACCCTGTAAATAACAAAGACCTACTTTGAACGTCTTGTGACGAGGGTTTTTCACTGTAGAAGCTGACCAATGTTTTACAAATCTGAATCCTAATATCTCTACTGTTTACTCTCATAAGGTAACCTGAAAAACATATTATTAAAAATATTAATCTTTTAAGAGATCGTATTAATTATGAGTTACTACACAGGTACAAATGTATTTAATTTAAATATGTGTGTCTAAATTGAATAGACATTGAGGTTTCATATTTAAAATAATGAGAAATCATACAGTTTGAACTGTCCCCATCAGACTTTTTGTATGCTAGTTGTCCTTACCTCACTGTAACACAGACTTTTTGTATGCTAGTTGTCCTTACCTCACTGTAACACAGACTTTTTGTATGCTAGTTGTCCTAACCTCACTGTAACACAGACTTTTTGTACACTAGTAGTCCTAAACTCACTGTAACACAGACTTTTTGTATGCTAGTTGTCCTAGGTTACCTCACTGTAACAAACTTTTTGTATGCTAGTTGTCCTTACCTCAATGTAACACACTTTTTGTATGCTAGTTGTCCTTACCTCAATGTAACAGACTTTTTGTATGCTAGTTGTCCTTACCTCAATGCAACGCACTTTTTGTATGCTAGTTGTCCTTACCTCACTGTAACACAGACTTTTTATATGCTAGTAGTCCTAAACTCACTGTAACACAGACTTTTTGTACGCTAGTTGTCCTTACCTCACTGTAACACAGACTTTTTGTAAGCTAGTTGTCCTTACCTCACTGTAACACACTTTTTGTATGCTAATTGTCCTTACCTCAATGTAACACAGACTTTTTGTAAGCTAGTTGTCCTTACCTCACTGTGACACAGACTTTTTGTACGCTAGTTGTCCTTACCTCACTGTAACACAGACTTTTTGTATGCTAGTTGTCCTTACCTCAATGGAACAGAGTTTTTGTATGCTAGTTGTCCTTACCTCAATGTAACACAGAATTTTTGTAAGCTAGTTGTCCTTACCGCACTGTAACACAGACTTTTTGTACACTAGTTGTCCTTACCTCAATGGAACAGACTTTTTGTAAGCTAGTTGTCCTTACCTCAATGTAACACACACTTTTTGTATGCTAGTTTTCCTTACCTCACTGTAACACAGACTTTTTGTATGCTAGTAGTCCTAAACTCACTGTAACACAGACTTTTTGTACGCTAGTTGTCCTTACCTCACTGTAACACAGACTTTTTGTAAGCTAGTTGTCCTTACCTCACTGTAACACACTTTTTGTATGCTAATTGTCCTTACCTCAATGTAACACAGACTTTTTGTAAGCTAGTTGTCCTTACCTCACTGTGACACAGACTTTTTGTACGCTAGTTGTCCTTACCTCACTGTAACACAGACTTTTTGTATGCTAGTTGTCCTTACCTCAATGGAACAGAGTTTTTGTATGCTAGTTGTCCTTACCTCAATGTAACACAGAATTTTTGTAAGCTAGTTGTCCTTACCGCACTGTAACACAGACTTTTTGTACACTAGTTGTCCTTACCTCACTGTATCAGACTTCCTGCACCCTAGTTGTCCTTACCTCACTGTAACACAGATTTTTTGCACGCTAGTTGTCCTTACCTCAATGGAACAGACTTTTTGTAAGCTAGTTGTCCTTACCTCTATGTAACACACACTTTTTGTATGCTAGTTTTCCTTACCTCACTGTAACACAGACTTTTTGTATGCTAGTTGTCCTTACCTCACTGTAACACAGACTTTTTGTATGCTAGTTGTCCTTACCTAATTGTGACATAGACTTTTCGTAAGCAAGTTGTCCTTACCTCAATGGAACAGACTTTTTGTATGCTAGTTGTCCTTACCTCACTGTAACACAGATTTTTTGCACGCTAGTTGTCCTTACCTCACTGTAACACAGATTTTTTGCACGCTAGTCATCCTTTCCTCAATGTAAGAGACTTTTGTAAGCTAGTTGTCCTTACCTAATTTTGACACAAACTTTTTGTACACTAGTTGTCCTTACCTAATTGTGACAGACTTTTTGTACCATGTCCTTACCTTATTGTGACACAGACCTTTTGTATGCTAGCTGTCCTTACCTAATTGTGACACAGATTCCGTGACAATCTGTTCATACACGAGTTCATCAGAGGATTTCTCTTTCAGGAATGGCAAACTACAAATTCTCAAAATATCGCAGATCATTTGTTCATACAGTGGTTGTTCAACAACTCTATCCGAGCAGACATTCAAGATTTTAAAAACCTGCACTAGATCTTTCATTGGCTGAGATTAAAGTTAAGGAAAATATATATACATATGTGTAAATTGTGTATCACTGTCATAATCCATGAGCTGGGTTTTGTATTAATAATTGGTGCCAACCATGATGTATATTTAATTGACCCTTCCGAACGTGGGAAAAATTTGAGAAATTTCATGACGTCGCAATGCAAATTCGATGTTTGACCGAGGTTCAAGCTTGTTTGTCCGAGGTAAAAGCATTGTGACGTCACGAAATTTTGCATTTTTTCCCCCGAAATCGGAAGGGTCAATTAGTACATATACTTCACCTTTATGCATTTACTTTTTTTTCATACATTAAAATCTATATTAGAGCTCAAGTTAAAATACTTTGATTAGATTGCTTAAAGTTCAATTTGTTAAATACAAGAATTTAGAATCAAAATTATCAAAACCCTCGACTGAGTTTTATATATGTACAATCATTTTCGTGAGTAAAGGATACAAATCCCTTTTGATAATGTCTGCCAAGCCTTTGTAGTGCATTCAAGTGTCTGTCATATAAATGGACCTGAAAATAATTTAAGTATGTTATTTTAGTGTGAAGAAAGTACAGATACTGCCACAGGGGCTTCTTAGTTATACTGCCACAGGGGCTTCTTAGTTATACTGCCACAGGGGCTTCTTAGTTATACTGCCACAGGGGCTTCTTTAACGAAAAATGCCTGATATAGCGTAACAGATATACATTTAATCAAACATTATTATCTACAAAAAATGTATTGAGGAAAATTATCATATTGATTACTGATCGAAACAGCCAAAACATATACCATCAACCATCAGGTAACAGACTCAGTACTAGTGAGATACCATCAACCTTCAGGTAACTGACTCAGTACTAGTGAGATACCATCAACCATCATGTAACTGACTCAGTATTAGTGAGGTACCTTCAACCATCAGGTAACTGACTCAGTACTAGTGAGATACCATCAACCTTCAGGTAACTGACTCATTTTTAATGAGGTACCATCAACCATCAGGTAACTGACTCAGTATTAGTAAGGTACCATCAAAAATCAGGTAACTGACTCAGTACTAGTGAGATACCAACAACCTTCAGGTAACTGACTCAACACCTGAACCACTACACAGTGGCACCACTTGTACTGTACTAATATATCAGAAATATTCTACAAGCTATGTACATTTGTTTATATCTCTTCCCTTAAATCTTATATTAATCTCATGTTACGAGTATACTAGTATTTTCAGGATACCCTTTGCAACTTAATTGAAATATATAAATAATACTTACAGAGTGGGGATCTGTAAGAAGTTTGACAACTCTACCCATGTTGATAGGCTGAAGCTTTGTACCCTGAAATTACATGTTTGTTTCATGGATGACAATGAGCTATTATATATATAATATGTCAGAGTCAAAATAGATATGCCTTGCTGTTAGAATAGCTCAATATTAATTCTGGGTTGAAAACTGAAAAAAAGTGTGAAGTTTCGAAATATTTTGACTAAAAATAGATTTTTAATAAAACCTAGGCAATGCAAAGCATAGCATCTCCTCACATTGAATGAGAAATTCCAATGTACCCCCTAGTCTGTATACATGGAATTTGACCATTTCAAATTTGTGACCTTGACCATTGACCTATGACCCTGAAAATCAATAGGGTTCTGTCTCTTCATATAAGCAATAAGTGTATGAAGTTTGGTCAAGCTCCAATAAAAACTGTGCACTCTAGGCTATATACATGGATTTTGACCATTTCCAGTCTGTGGCTTTGACCTTTGACCTTTGATCTTGAAAATCATTTTTTTTTCCACTAGAAATAAGTGGATGATGTTTGGTCAAGCCTCGATCAAAACTGTGCCCTCTAGGCTGTAGACAAGGATTTTGACCATTTCTAATTTGTGACCTTGACTTTTGACCTATGACCTTGAAAATCAACAGGGTTCTTCCTCTTGACATAAGTTAAAGTAATAAGTGTATTAAGTTTGATCAAGTTCCAATCAAAACTGTGCCCTCTAGGCTGTATACTGACATACTGTATAATGACGTAAAGATGTCAGTGCTCAAAAGGTTATGACGTTACAGTATTTGCGACTTTGCACGTAAAGTCTGATGTTCGTCATCCGAAGGAATATATTTCTATGAATCTTTGCAGAATGCAGAGTTTTTTTTTCCCTTACAGACGGTATCTGACTTAAAACCATTGTGACATTTAATTCTTAATTCATATAAATGACTTTCCTTAATACCTACAACACAGTAAACTTGGACTCTTTGCAGATGATAGCATTATTAATTTACAAGGACATAAACACACAAGATGACTGCAACAAATCAAAGACTGACTTGGACTCTGTAGCTAGGTGGGAGTCTGATTGGCTATAATTGGCCTTCAATTCAGACAAATGCACTAAACTCACAATCTCACAGAAGAAACACACATACAAACACAACTACACTCTTCACAACCACACACTAGATCAGTCTTATCTGCAAAATACTTGGGCATAACACTACAGTCAAATCTCAAATGGAACACACATTACAACAACATAATCTCAAATGCACATAACTCACTAGGATTTCTCAAAAGTAATTTACAGATATCAAACACACAGATAAAATCCAGAGCAAATCAAGCTCTTGTAAGACCAAAGCTTGAATATAATTGCACGGTTAGGGATCCACATACAGCACAATATAACACACAAAATAGAAATGATTCAACACAGATTTACCATCACTACAAGACCGGAGGAAACAACAAAGATTAATATTCTTCTACAAGGTGGTTGAGGGGCAGATACCAGCAATTCCGACCGAATCATATATCAAATTTCAACAAAATAAACGAAACATCAAACCAAAAACATTTGAGGACTATGTAAGCAGCAACATCGTTAACTTTAGATCAAGGAACAATTCGAGACCAGTGGAAATTCCAAATTCAAAAACAGACCAACACAGGAACTCTTTCTTCATCCGTACAGCGTCCGACTGGAACCACTTAAGTGACGAAATAGTGCGCGCAAATAAGATTGAAGAGTTCAAAAACGCGATCCAAAAGCAGCGCGACTAAGCGCCCTCCACCGTTGCATTAAAGCCCGCACGGGATACTGCGACGTAACAATACAGATACAGATACAGACAGAGCAGCATGTAACGTATGTAAAAATTATCACAACACCAGCAGTGTAACAAACATGATAAATACATTAAATTGGCCAACACTAACAGAACGTAGACTTAAAACCAGACTCATAATGTTTTACAAAATAGTACACAACCTCATTGCAATTCCCTCAGACATTCTTATACCCACAGACAGTAGAACAAGACAGTAGAACAACAACGATCTTTTTTTTTTTTAATTTCTTTTATCCTTTTTTATCCCTGAAATCTTATTTAATCATACATGTTTTAATACCGTTTACGTTCGCAAGAATGGTACTCCAAGCAGTGGAGGAAAATATAAACAGGAAGAAGAAGAAGAAGAAGACAACATCATGCACAGTCTTACAGACACATACAAGCATCAAAAGACACTTACAAACCCTCGACCTTTTTTCCCTACACAATAGTCCAATGGAACAAACTCCCCAGCTCTGTAGTCAACTTACCCACTGTCGATATATTTAGAGAACAGCTTACATCTGCTGTTCTCTTGGCACATACAAATTATAGTAAATCTAAGGGACATATTTTTTAATCACTTTTTGTAAATATGCACATTTTGATTTATTTCATTTAATATCAAAAGTTTTTAATTTGTTATTCTATCAGTCAGCAACAGCAAGTAATCTTCAATCACATGAAGTTTTGCTGAAACTCTAAAAAGAAGAAGAAGAAGACATCGTGAAAAAGGTATGATAACATCAATTTTATACCGCCATTTCCCAGACTTTTCGGACTAGCTGTTTCCAAAGAATTTGATGACATCATAATCAGCCTACGTCAGATACCGTCTCAAATGGGAAGTAACTCTGGTTTTCGAAAATAGCAAATAATTTTACATATACTAACGAACGAATTACGAATTCAAAATCAACAGAAGGAAGTCACTGTCACATGATCAATGCCAAGGTTCATATTACAACTTTGCCCATGTTTATCTTTATTATGGTCATTACTCAGAGTATCAACATATAGATATTGTAAGAGAAAATTTAATTACCTGAAGTAAGCCGATGTCATCGTCAGTGATGATGTGAGCGACGATCGGCACCCTAGGTTTATCAGGCTCCACGGCCTGCGTAAATGTTGGGTTTGGATGACTGAAAGTTTGGCGCGTTTCTAGGGCAGCCATTTTCGTTAATCTAATTTCTGTATAAAAATAAGACCTGTAGGACTTTGAATACTATTGTAGCGAGTCAAATACAAATCACAGTACAACGGAATAAACGAAAAACATTCTATCCGTCTCCTAACGGGACGATGACCGCCATTTTTAACGTTGCTATGAAAACAGGAAGTGGTGGATTTATTCCCCTTATATGAGTTCTTTTATGGCGCCAAATTTAAATTAACACCTCCTCTGTTCCTTTAGTTTTACTATTTTCATAAAAAAAAGATTAATTTATGCAAGGACTTATAAACAGATATAAGTTATAAGTAAGTTTATAAGTCCTTGATCTATGTAATAAAACTGGAACAGCCATTTTATTTGAGTTGGAGGGGAAGGGATCATTTCATTCGCGTGGGAGGGGTCAGCTTTAGCCTTTTTATACGCCCGTCATTTGACGGGACGTATTATGGTATGGCGAAGTCCGTCCGTCTGTCCGTCTGTCCGTCCGTCCGTCTGTCCGTCTGTCCGTCCGCCTATGGAACGCAATAACTTGAATACGCGTCAACGGATTTTTATGAAATTTATACATAGTGATCAGACTGTGGAGAGGAAGCCGCCTTTCGATTTTCAGGTTCATCCGATTTGTCGTTACAGAGTTATGGGACTTAGATATTTTAAAATACAGTGAAAATATACTAAAATATCTAAAAATTATTTTAAAATCTATTTCTGGTCGAAATATTTTGAAATTTGGTATACTTCAAGTAGAAAGGATGTTCTTTGACATATGTAACGGGTTTTTATACGCCCTTCATTTGACGGGACGTATTATGGTATGGCGAAGTCCGTCCGTCCGTCCGTCCGTCTGTCCGTCTGTCCGTCTGTCCGTCCGCCTATGGAACGCAATAACTTGAATACGCGTCAACGGATTTTTATGAAATTTATACATAGTGATCAGACTGTGGAGAGGAAGCCGCCTTTCGATTTTCAGGTTCATCCGATTTGTCGTTACAGAGTTATGGGACTTAGATTTTTAAAATACAGTGAAAATATACTAAAATATTTAAAAATTATTTAAAAATCTATTTCTGGTCGAAATGTTTTGAAATTTTGTATACTTCAAGTAGAAAGGATGCTCTTTAGGCACGGTCCATTTGATAATCTGGGGGGGGGGGCTTGGGTTTTTTTCGAAAAAAATAATTTTGCTCTGAATTTTGATGAAAAAAATAAATTTGCTTATGGTGTGACAGAAAAAAAATAATCTTGCTCTTACAAGTAATCTGAATTTGAAGAATAACCATAAAATTCGCTTAAAATTCCTGAATTTTTTTCGGCTCGCTTCGCTCGCCGCAGTTTTAACTCTCTATGAAAATTTTTTGGCTCGCTTCCCTCGCCATAGTTTTCTTCTGTAATGGCAAGATGATATTTGAAAATATCAAATGTATGCATGTGACTGAAACAAGGGGCTTCCTTAAATGCTTAGATACATTTTCAATATAAGTTATTACTATTATTTAAGATACATGTATCACCATAGTGTCTAATTTGGAAATTGGAAGGAGAATTATTTTAATTAAGTTTTTCATAAGTTTTCATTTCTACATGTAAAATCTTGTCTAGAAGACCCATCCCTCAGGCCCTCTTGCATGTTACATGACCTAATATATACATATTGTTCATTGAAATTTATTATATATCATATTGCAAAAATCTTTTATCTCTCTCAGTTTAGAAGTGAATACAAGTTTTACATAAAAATAAAGAAATGTTCAGAGTAATTTAAGTAAAAATAAAGAATTTCTATCGAAAAAACACAAACATTCTCAATATTCACATCAATTGTTGTAAAAAAAATTTCCTTGCTCCAACTTCGCAAGAAAAAAATAATTTTGCCCTGGTATGTGGCGAAAAAAATAATCTTGCTCCGACAAAAAACCCAAGCCCCCCCCCAGAATATCAAATGGACCATGCCTTAACATATGTAACGGGTTTTTAATTTTTTTGTCGCATAACCGAGATATTGTGTGTAATAGGAAGGGGGGGGGGGGTGGGTTATATGCACATACATTTTAAGCTAAGGGCAAAATATAGGCGCATGGAACGCGATAACTTGAATATGCGTCAACGGATTTTCATGATATTCATACATTATGATTGGACTGTGGAGAGGAAGCCGCCTTTCGATTTTCAGGTTTATTCGATATGTCGTTACAGAGTTATGGGACTTAGATTTTTAAAATACAGTGAAAATATACTAAAATATTTAAAAATTATTTAAAAATCTATTTCTGGTCGAAATGTTTTGAAATTTTGTATACTTCAAGTAGAAAGGATGCTCTTTAACATATGTAACGAGTTTTTAATTTTTTTGTCGCATAACCGAGATATTGTGTGTAATAGGAAGGGGTGGGTGGGTTATATGCACATACATTTTAAGCTAAGGGCAAAATATAGGCGCATGGAACGCGATAACTTGAATATGCGTCAACGGATTTTCATGATATTCATACATTATGATTGGACTGTGGAGAGGAAGCCGCCTTTCGATTTTCAGGTTTATTCGATATGTCGTTACAGAGTTATGGGACTTAGATTTTTAAAATACAGTGAAAATATACTAAAATATTTAAAAATTATTTAAAAATCTATTTCTGGTCGAAATGTTTTGAAATTTTGTATACTTCATGTAGGAAGGGTGTTCTTTGACATATGTAACGGGTTTTTAATTTTTTTGTCGCATAAGCGAGATATTGTGTGTAATAGGAAGGGGGGAGGGGTGGGTTATATGCACATACATGTTAAGCTAAGGGCAAAATATAGGCGCATGGAACGCGATAACTTGAATATGCGTCAACGGATTTTCATGATATTCATACATTATGATTGGACTGTGGAGAGGAAGCCGCCTTTCGATTTTCAGGTTTATTCGATATGTCGTTACAGAGTTATGGGACTTAGATTCTTAAAATACAGTGAAAATATACTAAAATATTTAAAAATTATTTAAAAATCTATTTCTGGTCGAAATGTTTTGAAATTTTGTATACTTCATGTAGGAAGGATGTTCTTTGACATATGTAACGGGTTTTTAATTCTTTTGTCGCATAACCGAGATATTGTGTGTAATAGGAAGGGGGGAGGGGTGGGTTATATGCACATACATGTTAAGCTAAGGGCAAAATATAGGCGCATGGAACGCAATAACTTGAATATGCGTCAACGGATTTTCATGATATTCATACATTTTGATTGGACTGTGGAGAGGAAGCCGCCTTTCGATTTTCAGGTTCATTCGATATGTCGTTACAGAGTTATGGGACTTAGACATTTTAAAATACAGTGAAAATATACTAAAATAGTTAAAAATTATTCAAAAATCTATTTCTGGTCGAAATGTTTTGAAATTTTGTATACTTAAGGTAGAAAGGATGCTCTTTGACATATGTAACGGGTTTTTAATTTTTTGGTCGCATAAGCGAGATATTGTGTGTAATAGGAAGGGGGGGGGGGGTTATATGCACATACATGTTAAGCTAAGGGCAAAATATAGGTGCATGGAACGCAATAACTTGAATATGTGTCAACAGATTTTCATGATATTTGTACATTTTGATCAGACTTTGAAGAGGAAGCCGCCTTTCGATTTTAAGGTTCATCCAATTTGTCCTTATGGAGTTATGGGACTTAGATATTTTGGTGTTGTGAAAAAAATCCCAACGGGCGTATCTTGCTGCGTGAGCGTAGGCTTTATTAAAATATTAACTTCCAATCGGAAAATGTCCAAAAATGTACCGAAAGACGTAGCAGGATGGGTGGGATATGAGTTACAGGACCAACGTTTTAAGACTCATCGCATTCGTGAAAATTGTTTTTATTTGGCGATTAGGCATGGTCCATTTGATATTCAGGGGGGGGGGGGGGGGGGGCTTGGGTTTTTTTTCGGAGCAAGATTATTTTTTTCGCCCTGGACCGGGGCAAAATTATTTTTTTCTGGCAAAGTTGGAGCAAGGAAATTTTTTTTAACAAAGTGATGCGCATATTAAGAATGTTTGTGTTTTATCAATAGAAATTACTAATATTTTTACTCAAAACTCTAAATATTAATAAATTAGCTTATTTTTATGCAAGTATTCAATTCACTTTTAAACAGAGAGATAAAAGATTTTTACCATACAATTCTCAATATTTTATATAAGGTACATGTATATAATATGTATAAGATGGTCTGAGGGGAAGGTCTCCTAGACAATTTTTTAAATGTTGTTAAGAATTTTGTAAATTGGTGAATAACTGAAGTTCTCCTTCCAAGCTTACAAGAACATGACTCTATGGGATACATGCAACATGTATTAACAGCAATACATAAATATTGATAATTTGGTAATATATTTAAGCTTTAAGGAAGCCCTTTTTCATTCACATACATGTATAACTTTTGATATCTTCAAATATCTGAACTTAAAATGCTCTTAGTAAATAATTTTTTGATAGAAAACTATGGCGAGCGAAGCGAGCCAAAATTTTTTGATACAATTTGAAAACTGCGGCGAGCGAAGCGAGCCGGAAAATTTTCAAGAATTTTAGCGAAATTTTATGGTAATTCTTCAAATTCAGATTATTTGTAAGAGCAAGATTATTTTTTTTGTCACACCATCAGCAAATTAATCTTTTTCATCAAAATTGAGAGCAAAATTATTTTTTTTCGAAAAAAACCCAAGCCCCCCCCCCCCCCCCCCCAGAATATCAAATGGACCGTGCCTTAACTCGGTTTAGACAGCTTATATAATGTCCTATAGAAATTTTCGAATGCGTTGAGGTAATGATCAACCAAAGTTGATAGAACTTGGCTACATCGTAACATGTGCCAATCGGGGACTCCTAGCTGGTCCACCAGTATGGAAAGCCAAAGGGGTCAAAATTCTAACATTGCAACTCTGCAATTACATATTTCTAGATCAAGATTTGTGATTTGTAGTTCTGTAAATTGTACATTTGTAACATTGCAACTCTGCAGTTGTATATTTGTAAATATGTCTGCGATTTGTCTTTCAGTAAACGGAGATTTGTTCTCTGTTCATAATTGAAAATTCACTATATAAACACAACATGCATCATTCGTACTTCCAACATTCTTCATTCGTAACGTCGTGTTATGCTAGTTTTGTATTATCACTACAGATGGGCGCTTTAACTTCGGAAATCCCTTAGGCAAAGAATTCTCTACCCTGTAAAAGAGCACCTTTACTTGAATTAGCATCTACAAATATCGGTAGTCCAAATGCACTCCAGAAAGCTCCGATTTAAGTACGTTTCTCAATTTTTTCTCAAGTTTATACACCGGCGAATTTACACACAAAGTACGAGTCGATTGTGAAGGACGCAGGGTTCTCATGTCCAATATCTATATATGTGGACGGAAAGCTGCAGCATATCATGTTCATATCGAAAGTTTTACTTCATCTTATAGATACGGTTCATTGTTTGCTGACATCGAATCATGCCCTTTATCCCTTCTAAATTCATCTTAAATACGCTTCAGAGACAACCAAGCTTTTTTTTCCCAAATGTTCTCGGGGAAGGCCTCTGAACCGGCCCCCACCGACGAGAGGGCAAGACATCCTACTCTGCCTCAACTCGGCCACTCGAGTCTCGCAAATCATCCTCAAAAAAAAAAAAAAAATCGCTTACCTCCCCCCCCCCCCCTCGGATGTTAAGATTCCACCAATCTGCAGACGCCCACATCGAAAGCACATTATTCTATTATTCTTACACTTGTAAGCACTTATTTATTTGTCCGCAATTGACAAGAAGGCAGAGGATTTGAACTTCCCCTCAAACAGAAGGGGATTTGTTGGTGATTTTGAAAACTGGCCAGTGGAGCATATCATGTTTTATCTGAATCTACTCGAGTACAGGGTGATCTAATTGAATCAATCAGATGAAAACAAACGTAAATACTATACATATATACTATACATGTACAAGTAATGACATTACCTAATTTTTTCATAGCTTCCGCAGTTTTCTGCAAATGAGTTAAAGAAGATCCTGACGATAATCTCAACAGCACTCACAATAGAGCACAAAATTAAACATCGAACGGACCCCTAGCAAGCTAGAGGTGGGACCAGGTGCCCGGGAGGAGTAAGCATCCCCTGTTGGCTAGCCACACCCACCGTCGATTTTGCAACTTTGAAAAACAAGGAAAAATGCATAATATTTTTTCAAATTGAAAACGGTGAATTCAATTCTGAATTTTTATTACGTTTGCAGTATTTTTCAGAGTTCTGATCTGCTCTCCCTCCCTCCCCCCCCCCCCCACCCCAAAAAAAAAAAAAGAAATCAGAAACTTTTTTTTTGGGGGGGGAGGCTCTGAGTAAGCGTAGGGTCATGGATAGAAGAAGAACATTAAAATTTTGTCGATATTTCACGTGCTATAATATGATAAAATATTTCTGAACATGCTTATTTTGTTCTATTTCGTTTCGTTTCGTTTTCGTTTCCTACATTAAAGAGACCCGTTAAAGAGGAGCTGAAACGTGCAATCTGTAGTGATAATACAAAACTAGCATAATACGACGTTACGAATGAAGAATGTTGGAAGTACGAATGATGCATGTTGTGTTTATATATAGTGAATTTTCAATTATGAACAGAGAGCAAATCTCCGTTTACTGAAAGACAAATCATTTGTAGCCGTAATAAGCAACCACAATTCAAGAAAATTTCAACGTTGGGTGAAATAACGTTGTTTCTACGTCGAAAAGATGACATTGTTTCAACATCCTTTATAAACAAAAATTCAACGCCATTTCGACTAGGAGTCATATTTGCATTATGTCGACCTTGTTTCAACTTTCAATTACGACCAAATTTCAACCTTATTTCAACGTTGTTACAACAACGTTGTCTTGACATTAATTAGCAACGTCGCTTCAACGTCCTTTGCACAACGTCGTAACGACGTTGCATAACCAACGTTGTTTCAACTTTCAAATCCAATCATTCTTCAACGTCATTTCGACGTAGTTGCATGACGTTATTTCAACGTGGAAACAGTCTGCTGGGTATTTTGTTGATAAATAAATAAGAGTCCCAAGTTAGACATAAACTCTTTTGACTTATTTGCTGAAGTGAATAAGGTACTAAAGCAACTATTCTTTTTTCCATCTTCTTTATTCGGATTTTAACACTTCAGTTTCGAGGATTGTCTAATAAAGGAGGAATCCGTCTGTTGCTTGCAACAGTAGCCATCTAGTTTTATCACTTTTTTTCAGTTCCAATATTTTCAATCATTTATGAAAAAAAAAATCAATCATTTATAAAAAAGTTTCAATCATTTATATACAAATGTTTATGATCAGTTTGTTTATAGTAGAAATTAAATATGTTATTTTATTCATTAAATACATGTATGGTCTTAGCAAAATAATAATAATAATAATAAATAAATTAATTAAATAGAAAAAAAGGGGGGGGAAGAAAAGAAAAAAGAGCACATACATGTACTATATATGAAAGGTCAATGAAAAGAGTACTAATTAGTTAATGCTTAATCTATATGCGCCCTTTTGATGGGCATAGTGTAAAATGTTGATTGGATTGGATTGGACGATTGGACTGGACGAGTGTATTGGACTGAAAAATTGGACTGGATTATTGGATTGGACGAACATTTCAAAAACTGTTCTCGTTCAATTATTTTGCTTTTGAATGTTTTTTAACAAAGAACAAATGATTTTTTTTTTCGAAGCTGATTCAGCTTATGCTATACCCCGACGTCTGAGTCTGATGAAGAAGTTTGGTAGATCAGTATAGGATAAAGTACTGATGTAATAGTGACCAAACTTGCACAAGTGATCCATTATGGGATTTTGAGTTGAACACAATGCTTGGGATACTGCATCTGACCTACATTTTCTACTGAAATTACTCGATTAGGAAGTTTGGGGTAGCTCAGTATAAGAAAAAGTGAAAAGTAACAAAACTTTCACAAAGTGAATAATCTGAATAATCTATGGTTGCGTAGTTGAATCTATTCATCAGATGCTGAATCTGACCTACTTTTTCCTCTTGAATGATTTTGTTTATAATAGCCAATATAAGCGATTGCTATATTCAGCAAACTTGGACTCTGGAGGGATCTTTGGTCATTTTTTATGATTTGACCTTGACCTTCTTTTTCCATTCTGATTCTGCATTAAATGGCCATTCAGCATTACTGCGCATTTGCATGTTAGATGCGTCTCTGTCATACTTTAACAATATTTCATTATTTAATCTAGACCCACATTTTCCATTTCAGGGATCTGCAAAGTACAAATAGTATATGTACCAAACTTGCTTTTTTGATGAACGCTTTGAGTTATTACCTTGACCTACTTCCTCTGCTTCAAATTAATTCTTTTCTTATCGCCAATATTAGGCACATTACACATGGTACATGTTGCGAAATCTCGCGGTACTATACATGGTATACCGTCATTTATTATTTTAATCTGTAGGTTGTATACAATAAGCCTGTTTTCAGATTCTATATTTTAGAGAAGAGTTAGGTCCTCTTCTCAATTACTTTAATGCTTACACAGAAAAGTAACTAATGTAATTGTGCTGCCATTAAGTGAACTCATAACTTTTAATTACTCCATATTTTACTGTATTTTTAATTTGTATCATGTAAGAAGTCGATCGACAAAAGAAATTTAACTTTCTATGACACTCCGTCTTACTATTATTTGCTCTTAGTTAGATAACCTTTGCTCTTAGTTTGTTTAATATTTGTTCTTAGTTAGGTAACATTCAAAAGCAAGATAATTGAATGAGCAAAGTTTTTGAAATGCTCGTCCATTCCAATTATCCAATCCAATTTGTCAGTCCAATCCAATCGTCCAATCCAATCCAATCCAAACCAGGTTTTACATTGGCGGATCTAGCGAGGTGGATAGGGGGGTTGCAACCCCCCCTTTGGTCGGACCAAAAAAAAAAAAAAAAACACAAGAGAGAGAGAGAGAGAACTTATATAAAATAAACTTAATCTCTGTCCTTCTTACTGAACAAGCTTTCAACACCAAGGTGTACAACATTTATGACATGAAGTCTGAATATTATAATGTTGAAGATTTGAGGCTGATAGAATAATATTTGCTCCGGTGCGTGTTTAGTACATGTAGTTGTGTTTACTTAATTTACAAGGGCGTAGGAGAAGGGGGGGGGGGGGGGCAGCGGGGGCACATGCCCCCCCCCCCCCCCCATTTTTCAATCACAAAATTTTATGATGCATTAACATTGTTCAAAATAACAACATTTTGTACCGGAAATCTACAATTTTTCGATCCATTTTCAAAATACTTCTTTGGCTTGCTACCGCTCGCCAGTTCTTTATAGACTTTCTGAATAATTTAGCTATTCTGATCCATCTTCAATGTACATGAAGACATTTAACTCAAACTATATGCACTTGCTGATGATAGGGGATATAGAAAGTATTTTCTGATATGTCAATATTTTGCTAAAAAAAAAAAATTCCTGGCTCGCTTCCGCTCGCCAGATATTTATTCATGTACTTAAAATTTAGAATTGCACCAGAAATGTTAAAATTTGTGCATGAAAACCCATATTAAAAAAAAAAACTTGTCCTCCTTCCCCCACCTTTTTTTATTTATTTATTTATTTATTTATTTATTTATTTATTTATTTATTTATTTATTTATTTATCTATTTATTTATTTATTTATTTATTTATTTATTTATTTATTTATTTTTTTTTTTTTTTGGTTTTTTTTTTTGCTTGTTAGAAATTTTGGGATGTTGTGCCCCTCCACTTTTTTTTCAGGTAGAGCTACGCCGTTGCTTTAAAAGATAATAGAACAGATATAGATTATCTTTGTGTAGTCAATAATGCACCCTTAAAGGTATTATGTATAGGATAAAGACCGAGTTGAGGTCTGTATGAAGGTTAGATGCCCAAGGAGAGAACAGGGTGGTGTTTAAAGACCGAGGCCGAAGGCCGAGGTCTTTAAACACCACCCTGTTCTCTCCGAGGGCATCTAACCTTCATACCGACCTCAACGAGGTCTTTATCCGACTTACAAACCGCAGATTTTCTTAAATTTTCAGAAAAATAAAAATCCAAATATTTAATACACCCCTGCTTTTCAAAATGAAACTAACCATGCAACTTATCGGGTGGACGGTAACGATTATCAGGCCAGTAAAATAGTAAAATAGATTGTTGTACATCCCGATAATTTTCTGAAATTTTCTGAAAGGTACCCTCACTACCCTGTATTCGGTCAGAGAAGAGAATAACAGACCTGTAAATAATGAGTTCTTTTTCCATTAAGGTTTTTGAATAGGTAATTCAATTTAAGGAAAGGTTTTCCAATCAATTAAGGACAATATTTCTTTATTTTGTCCATCAAGTTCCTCAATATACATTTATTTGGAGAGCGTTTAGAATAATTGGTCTTCAAGAATCGCTATGGGGATCTAGATTGATTTGAGACGGCATTTTGAGCTTTTATGGATAGAAGAACCTGCTCACATTTCTCATTAAAGGATTCTTTCGCGGACTTGAAACACAAAATTATCTATACTATGGCCGAATACTCTTAATAATCAAAATAATTCACACCCGCGACTGAAATAATTTTCTTTTCTCCGCCCCTCATTGTTTTTTATTGACCTCCACACTTCACTGAACGTTCATAAAACCTCGTATATTTAGAATCGTCCGCGGTCTTTATGAAATAAAATGACCGATGAATAACAAAAGAATCACATTTGAAAGTTTGTAATGCGAAACAGAAACTTTTGATAGTATGCATTAAACACCCCCCCCCCCCCCTTTCAAAATCTTCAACCCCCCCCCCTCTGAAAAATTCCTAGATCCGCCTATGTTTTACACTATGCCCTTTTGATGGCCCCTTTAACACCTATAATCACTTAATTGAAGTCGACGAATCGGGAATAAACCTCAGGCCATACCAAATTAATTAAATGTTCTTTGGATTTCCCGCACCATATTTTTCAAACTTCAAAAAATAATATTATAAAGATAAAATGCTCGCCCGCACCACAAAATTTCTGGCTCAAGATTTTTTTAGGGTCGGTTCTGACTTCTGCAAATCTTAAAGCTTCCAGAAGTCTGAGTTTGTGCAAATTTCGAAGTAAATGATACTTCTTGTGTTTGAAAAATTATGTTGGGAGCAAATTTGTTGTCCCATTGAAAGTTAAGGCGGGGTGAATGTTCGAAAATCTTTTCTGTAGAGCTATGTGCCAGGCTTCCTAGTGACACCAGATTTCGATTGGGATTCCTTTTTGAGTACGAAAAACATAAGAAATGTATTACTGGGGTAACCTATCAAAAATGAAATTATTTTACTCGCCCGCACCTTAAAAACCGCAATACTTAAAAAAAATAAAATAATTATATTTTCGCTCGCTCGCACCCTTTTTTTCACAAGAAAATCCAAAGAACATTTAATTAATTTGGTATGGCCTCACAGACATATTTACAAATATACAACTGCAGAAGTGCAATGTTATAAATGTACAATTTACAGAACAAATCACAAATCTTGATTTACGAATATGCAATTACAGAGTTGCAATGTTAGAACTGCAGAGTTGCTATGTAACAAATGTACATTTACAGAACAACAAAACACAAGTCTTGATTTACGAAACGGAATATACAGTTGCGGAGTTGCAATGTTACAAATGTATATTTACAGAACTACAAATCACAAATCTTGATATACAAATATGCAATTGCAGAGTTGCATTGTTAGAATTTTGACCCCCTTGGCTTTCTATACACCAGTGCTGGCAGTGACACTCACCAAGTGGTATGTGTGTACAAATGTTTTAGAACGTCTTCAAATTCAATAGCATCATTTTTTTCAAAGAACAGATAAATGGATTGCATAGAGTTGTATAGGAGTTGGACACTTCGGGTAATACTTTTTATCAGTATTATCCATATTTATTATACCTCTACTGATTTTTTCCTATATAAAAAGAGACTCATTAAATTTAACTAAATCCCAGAAAATCGCCTGATAAGACTATTTCCCTGCAAAGGGGTGCGTTAGTTGAGAAGACTATTTCCCTGGGGAGTTAGTTTCAAAATGGGGCGGAGCTTCTTTGGGGGTGTGTCAGTATCAGCCAATCAGCGCCGTTGAAGGTTGATCGGATGATGTGAAGGTTGATCGGATGACGCTATCAATACGCGAGCAGAGTAATCCGCCTCCTATCCGCTTAGCATGCACATAAATTAATCCGCAATAAAATAAAACACTAAAAAACTAAACATGTATGCAAATAAAAACACAAACACTCAGATACACAACTTTTCGGCCCCTTGGCCTTTATCAAGTGTAAAAAACGACGATCTTTTTTACACTTGTTAAAGGCCAAGGGGCCGAAAATTTGTGTATCTGAGTGTTTGTGTTTTTATTTGTTATCATCCCTTCCCTCTGGAAGAAATATTTGAATCTAAACATGTATGAGTATGATAAATGATGTTTCTGTTTATCTTATCATCAAAAATTAATATTTTCCGTTACTCAGTCATTCAGTCGAGAAGGCAAGGCAAAATCATTAGAATTTCATTTGAACCCTGTGAACCCATGTTCGTTTCAGTATAATGTTTGTTTCTGTATACCTATTAAGGGATTATAACTATCAACCATATGCTGTCATGTGGGATGAGAAAAGCCCACCCGAGGGGTCTGGTTTCTGGTCAGGGAACGAGGCTTGCCGAGTTCCATGACCAGAAACCAGACCCCGGGGGTGGGCTTTTCTCATCCCACATGACAAACATATGGTTGATCGTTTTTCTCCCATTTCTAGGGGCTTTTCTTGAAATTCCATGAAATCATGAAATCGTCAACTTTATCGAATTCGAAAAATAAAGTAAAAATAAAGTAAAAATGGCTTCGCCTCGGGAAATAGGTCTTGTCTCGGGGAACCAGAATCGTGCTAACTCCCTCAATGGTATACTTTAACTGTATAATATACATGGGCGGATCCAGGAATTTTTAGGGAGGGTCATAAAGTCCGAATTTTTTGTAGAGCCAAAAACAAAAACAAAAAAGGAAAAAGAACAGAAAAAAAAGCGAGCTCACGCCAGAAAATAAAGTCCTCAGCTAGTTCTGTTTCTAATTATAAATAAAACAGATGACTGGCGAGCATTAATTGGCGAACAAAAAGCTTAAACCTTGAATGTTCACATCATATCTAAATAACCTAATATCTAAATACAACAAAAAGCGAGCGATAGCGAGCCAGCGGATTTTTTCCCGAGAATTTGTATAAAATCCTCTATTCGTGTCTTTTTCAGTTTCATTACTCTTAGTGTCCTTAATTGTTCATTGACCAAGGTGTAATGGATTTGGGTCCCATATACATTACACCTTGGTCAATAAATAAGGACACTAACAGGGTTGTATATAGGAAAGCGCAGCATCATTTGAAATTATTATACCTCTACTGATTTTTCCTATATAAAAGAGACTCATTAAATTTAACTAAATCCCTGAAAATCGCCTGATAAGACTATTTCCCTGCAAAGGGGTGCGTTAGTTGAGAAGACTATTTCCCTAGGGAGTTAGTTTCAAGTGGGGTGGAGCTTCTTTGGGTGTGTGTCAGTATCAGTCAATCAGCGCCGTTGGCGTTGAAGGTTGATCGGATGACGCTATTAATACGCGAGCAGAGGAATCCGCCTCCTATCCGCTTAGCACATAAATTAATCCGCAATAAAATAAAACAATAAAAAATTAAACATGTATGAGTATGATAAACATGCGCGGATCCAGCATTTTTGGTCAGAGGAGGTCCAAAATTGTAGGATGTCTACCAATCATGTAGGTATATTTCGGGGATCATGGGGAGGGGGCTCTAAGGATAGATTTTTTGAGGGCGAGTATTGTTAGCTTTCCTTTTACGTTTATTTTCATGAAGAATTGGCGAGCGAAGCGAGCCTAAAAATTGTTTAGGTATGAAATATCAATTCGTCTTGATTCGATAAAGATAATTATTCATAACATTGAATATTTTACTCCTTATATCGGCGAGCGGAGCGAGCCGTGAAAATTTTGGTTAATTCACATTTTGTCTATATTTCATGAGAATAAATAGATAAGTCATTTTCCCAAATAATCTGATATCTTAAAATGACAAAACCTTGAAAAAGATGAGGAAGGTTGCATCCTATGAAGTATTAAGGGGCTGTTGAAAATACAAGTTCATGAGACCCAAGACAGTTATATAAAACTATTTAGTATAAAAAAATGAAAATGATTAAGGAATTTTGCAGAAAAAATAATTGTGTATTTCTAAATGGCGAGCGAAGCGAGCCGAAATTTTAGGTTTCAAAGCCTTTTTATGCATTTTTAGACCCCTTTCAATTAGAAATGGGCCAAAGCTGGACCCCATCTCCGAAAATCTCAGGGGGGTCCGGACCCCCGCCCCCCCCCTCTGGATCCGCGCATGATAAATGATTTTTCTGTTTATCTTATCGTCGAAAATTAATATTTTCCGTTACTCAGTCATTCAGTTGAGAAGGCAAGGCAAAATCATTAGAATTTCCATTGGAACCATGTGAACCTAAGATATGTGTTTGTTTCAGTATAATGTTTGTTTCGGTATAGCTAAGAGATATGTTTGTTTCAGTATGATGTTTGTTTCGGCTTCGCATCGGGAAATAGGTTTGGTCTCGGGGAACCAGAATCGTGCTAACTCCCTCAATGGTATACTTTAACTGTATAATAACGTATGTAATCAAGTCTGGCAAACGGAAGCGAGCCAGAGAACATTTTAGAAATACTGACGGCAATTATAAGATTATCAAAATGAAAGATTTCAAATACAAATTCATGTTATATTTTTCAAATATTATGACAACAAACGGGGAATCGGGATTAATTTTATGAAATAAGTATAATTTCTAATTTTTTCACCCTTTCCGTCGTCTTAACAAACGATAGAGTTTCTGAAACATTACTAAAACGTTTTTGATTTTTAAAAATTCGGTGAGACAAGTGCGTGCTATGCTGGAAAAATGTTGGTCTTACACTAAGATGCATCTAGAACTTCAACCGACAAGGACGACACAAGCACTGTCAGAAAGGGGAGGAGGTGGCCGGAGGATTTAACAGCAATTCTCTGTAAGAACCAAAGAATTTCAAGACATGTTGGCACGGCATGTCATGGATTTTTGAGATTTTTGGTATGGAAGTTCAATATGAAGCACTAGTATGTAAATCAACCCCAGTTTTTCCAAAAAGGTTGTCGTTGCCATGGTAACCGTGTCTGAAGTTTCAAAAATCGGGAAAATCTATGGGACCAGGCATATTTGTAGGCTTCGTTACCATGGAAACAGGTACTTTTTTAATCTGAAATTGCTTTGATTATTTTCTTTTAATCCTTATTATTATGCATATTTGTAAAGTTTTTTACATTCATCTCGGATGCTTTGTGTATACAAGATGAAAAATTGGGCCAAAACAGGGTATCAAATGGCTCTGTTTTGGGCACTTACAGGCCCTTTTTTGCATGTTTTTACTGTTTTGCAAGGTTGAAAATTTCATAAAAGCACCAATTTTTGAAGTCCAAATTCTAGTTATCCAATTAGTATCATCTTTGAACTGTACATGAATACAAAAAAATTAATTGGGCAAATTTGACCTTTTATTGCAAAGCAGCATCAAATTTAGTTGCTATGGCAACAATCGGCTGAAAGGTTTTCATACGATGAATTTAAACACAACCTCTATCAAACGATGTACGCATGATATTGGAACAGAAGTTCATGTATACATCTATCAGAGGCGTTTTGATATAAAAATGACCTTGAAAATATTTCAAGGTCACCCACTGAATTTTCAAGGTCATTAAACTTTAAGTGACCAGATTTGACGAAAAATCCTGATTTTTCATAAAATGAAGGTGTCGATATTTAAGAAACCTTAAAATATTGAACTTAACAGTTATTTGCCATAAAATGATAAATGTATCACTTATTTCTTAGAACTATTGCTTACGTTTCTTCACATCATCGAATATCTAAATTCTTGGTGAATATTTTGATAAAAAAGGGACAAAATCTGTATTTTTCTTGTTTTTTGACAGAAAAATATTTTCCTATTGAATTGCTACAATTCAATAAAATCTAAGATTTGTCTTTCTTATATTCATGTGCTTTCATAATATATAAAACCTATGAAAATATTTAAATTAAAAAATCACTAAAATCGGTAACAAAAAAATTAAAAAAATCAATATTTTATGCAAAATTTGAGTCTCAAAGTATACATGACCTTGAACATCAAGCCAATGACCTTGAACATTTTAATTGTTCTTATGTAAAAGATATAAGTCATATCTATACATGCATACATTTTGACAATCTTGTGTAACTCTAAAGAGGAATAAAATCAATTTCAAAGATAGTATGAAATAAGCAAAAAGGTCTAATGTTGCCATGGCAACGGTCTTTGACGACAGAATTTAGGTAAATCTCTTAAATACCCACTCCAATTTTTCGTTCATTTTATTTGTCAATAAACATACATTTCCATCGATAAAAATCACTAGTCTCCTATTGGTGCCTTTTGTGATATTTAAGATTGAAAATGGTCAAAAACACACTAAATTGGCCCTTATTTTCACCTCTATTTTCCGCTTCATTTTGACCTATTTTGGCTTAATACAATAAGCTTCCTGTAATTAATATCACATATCTATGTGTACTAAGTAAGAATGGAAGTAAGGAAGAATAGATTATATTAAGATGAACAAGCTGTTACCATGGTATCCATGGCAACGAAGTCTCCGGAGCTGGCTTATTTCATGGTCCCAAAAGTGCTATAAATAGAATGACCTCGTTACCATGGCAACCAGAGGTCACATTGGCCGAAAAGTGTTATTTTCATGGTCAGTACTTAATATATACCAATTATACCGAAAATCATCAAAATCCATGACATGCCGTGCCGAACGATTTTGGTCCTTACAGAGAATGGCTATAACAGCTTTGAAAATTGGATGCTTAATTTTATATCCATTTGTTAAATATTTGCCCATTTCCCCGGTTATTTTAAAGTACGTATTAAACAAAATTTGTAGATGACAAAAATACTTATACTTGAGGATAGAAACGTGTAGGTTCCGATCCCCGTAGATTCTACCATTTACAGTCATCGATTGTTAAACGCGCGCGCTCATCCCCCCCTTTTCTCCCATAAATTACACTTGATTCAATAAGTAAGGTCATTTTGACCTCCAAATATAAACAATTGGACATTTAACTTCGGACTCATTTGTCCGGTAGAGAGTTATTTCGCTGTGTCGTGTGAATAAATAATTTTTAAATTCAAATTGTAATGGCTGCGTATAAAATAAGCAAAATATATTTTGAAGTGACCTGTTTTGTGGGTTTTATGAAGATTGAAAAAGTTTGACGTTTTATTTTAAAGTCGTACTGTAATTTGTAAATTAATTCTTTAACCGTCATGTTGTGGTGAATGTAAATCCATATAGAAAATGTCTATAATTTTTTAAAAAGGGAGTCCACCTCGATAAAAATCTCGGAACGCTGGCATTCGGAACTTTTCGACTGTTACCGCGTAAAAATTTGACATGGGAAAAAGTGGCGAGGTGTTCCGATTGCCAAGATGGCAGAACAGGTACGACGCGACGAGAAATGTTGTTCTTTTGTCTATTCGCTGAAAATGTCATAATTTTATGATAAAATTCATAAGCTTACATCGTATATGTATGATTTTTGTTTTTATATAAGAGAAAGTGACATTACCATGTCTTTAAAAGATATAATCCTTAATCGTTAATGCAAGTCATGTATTTTCGTCAAGAACTTCCTCTGACCACAGTGACAGAGTAATATAATTAAACAATGGCAACGAAGTGCTCTCACACAAATTTTTGGGACTTAAGCGGCCTTTGTTCAGTTTAGGGGACCGGCACTATATAGGAGAAAAAATCCTTATTTCAGGGATCACCCTGGAATTTTCTCATGAACAGGTTGGGACTGTCCACATGATATCGATGCTATCACGTAAATGCGCGAATGTCCTTTAAACCAGTGACTGTAATGGTCACGGTTTTGCGTGACTCAAGTGTTTGGAATAAGGGAGATTATCAATTTAGGCCTTAATTTGACATTTTCGCTTATTCTTTTTCAATTAGGCCAAAAAAAAAAAATGTTGTTTGTTTCCTGTAACCCGACCGACCGTCAAAAATCGTGCCGACTCTGATTTTTTTTTTTTCACCATTTTCCCTATACTGCCTAAAAAAATCAAAAATCCTTAAAATTAATGCAAGTCGTGCAACCCAGACTCGTCTTTGGAAGCATCCCGTTCCCTTTATATTTTCTTTCAGACGAGCTGTGATCATATTAAAATAGCGCCTCTTGTCGTAAATCACTACAGTGAGTACATGTACATGTAGTTCACACCTGACCACCAGGTAGATTTAATCCGTTTCACATGAGTGACCAAGTGTTGAGAATTCGAAAGGATTTCATGTCAGGGATTTTTTTTGCCCCTTTTTGGGGCCGTTATTCGGCCCCATTCCCAATGAAAAATACATGTAGTATCTTTTTTCCCAATTGTGGCTCTAAATTTTCCCAATTTCATTCAGATGGAATTATCAGCAAAAATAATGAAAATTACTGGTTCAAAAGTAGCAAATTTACTAATTATTTGCCATATTGTTGTAAGCATAAGAAATTAAATCATATTTAAAAGAAAATTTTAAAAGGAGCTGTTAAGATCATGAAGATAAGGCGTAAATCAGCCCTGAAAAGTGGAATTTTGAAAATTGAAATTTCAAGAACCTTTTTTTGGTAAAATGTATACCTATACAGCGTCCCATCAGAATATGAAGTTATTTTTCCTCTGTTTTGCATATTATTGCTAATTTTTAGGTCAAAACTTATCTTTTTCTCATAGAAATCAATAGAAAATGGAAAAGTTTTATCATGTGTTTATTGAACATTGTTCCCCCCGGATATACAGAAAGCCACTTTTACTGGAGATGTGTATCCATGATACAATTTTTTTGGCAAAGTGGGGTTCTGTATCTCCGGGGGGAACACTACCCCAGAGACGGAAAACTAAAAATGGAAAGGGGGGTGCATTTTATAAGAATCGATCTTTTTGACCATTAAATATAGCACATTTTACTATTTTTCCTCTTTAATCCATCAAACATTGTGTACTCAATATGATTGAATGAAAGATACAAGAATAAGGAACGAAATAAGCAAGAGTGATGTTCATTTCTCCGTCAATGTGTATTTCGCGCTAAAAGGCTTACATTGTAGCCATTGAATGAAGAATAAACCGTATTTTAAGTTCCGGATTTCATTATTTACCGATTAAAGGAGGTAGAACGTTCGAAATCTATTTCTGATACACAATGTAGACATATTTGATGTCTTTTAGCTTATATTTATCCATTTTCGACAAAATATTCAAAAATGTATACGTTTTTTGTCGATATTATCGGATTTTCTATCCGAGCACCCCTACCTCTTTCGACCTTAATTTTACAACCTTAAGAGATCCTTAACATAATGTAAAACATGTAAAAGGTCTGCAAATACATTATATTTCAATAATGATTCATGTTTTTCTGTATACGATTCGCCATGCGCAAGAAATAAGTCACGAGATTCAGGGCTAAATACGGCCCTTATCTTAACAGCTCCTTAAACATTCAATTCTGAACTTTTGATTGTTTAAACTGTCATTTTACTTCTATATTTAGTACTTCCCAAAATATTCCCAAATGTTGTTAATTTTCCCAATTGCATGGGCCCCGACCCAATTCCCAAATTACTGAAAAAAATCACTGCATGTGACCAAGTGTTGAGAATTCGAAAGGATTAAAGTATCATCTTTTCACGTTACTTGTATAGTGTATTGTAACCTGGACATAACTGATGAAGAGCAGACGATTTTTTAAAAGTTTATAAAGACGGACTATTTTAGAAAGGGGGTGACTGCAATCATTGACATTTCTGTACAAACTCAAAATGATCACGTAAAATTAATGAGTCAATGACATGATAACGCATACACAAGAAATCTAAGTTAGTATACCTTTATGTAGATAAGTTAGCAAGTGGACATTGGGGATAAAAAAGAACGTCCGAGAAAAATCAATATTGCAAAGAACCGTTCGTCTGAGCGGAACAAAAGAAGTTGTGCTTACAGTAAGCTGTGATCCACACGCTACTGCTACATTGCAACATAAATACGACTAGGAGTGGTCAGAACTTTTCTACAGATTTAAAACGGAAAATGGACATCGTACAATTCGTAGTATAATGCGCACCAGGGCCCATCGAGTTGCCGATTTCATGGACCATTTTTTATGTCACATGGTGAATGGCCTTCCCAATCCCTGCAATTTTTTAATTGCACATAATTTCCACAAACTAGACAAGTGTGGACTTTCAAGGGGGGGGGGGTTACTTCTTTTCTTGTTTAATGTAATGCAGCCCCCCTCCCCCCCCCCCCCCCCCCGTATAAAAATTTTTGATTATTCAAATTTCCACAACCTGTCATGAATTTCTCAATTATAAAAGCTAACTGATAACTTAATATTTGGATTAACTAAAGACTCAATTGCAGTCCATTACTTGCAGTGATCAAGAAACTATTCATGGGATGCATTACTTGCAGTGATCAAGTAACTATTCATGGGATGGGGTTACTGCATGTTCAGATAACAGTAATTATAATATTGTTTTGGAATGCAGAGGGAGGTGTTTACTATGTGTATTATACGATTATGGACTTTTCACTAAGTATATATGATGTGATATTGACTCACTATGAAAATATTGACCGAGGCAAAGCCAAGGTCAATATTTTCATAGTTAGTCAATATCACATCATATATACTGAGTTAAAAATCCATAACTGTTTTATTCTATAATTTCATATATGATTCATTATAAATAACGACGCCATTTGCAGAACTAAGTGAGGGTAATACCAGTCTATTTTTAAACCGTGGTATACACTGATTTATTCAGGAGCGTCGATGACCTTATCAGCAAATCATGCAAAGAGAGTCGCTATTTATAGTTTATAGAATAATACATATTAGCTAAAAAAGAAAGGTGATAGTCACCAGAGACTATCACCAACCTCATCTATCCTCCTCCACCACAAAGAGTATGTATGTACGCAATAAGGGCAATTAAATCTAAATGTTTCTCGAAAGAAATTAATTGATGAAATTATTTTCTTTGACGGTAAACTTAATTTTCGAATCCCAAATGCACGTGTAAATTTTATGAAAATTGCGGAGTGTAAATATTTCATAAAAATTAGAGTAAAAATCACATTAAATTCAGTAATTTAATTTTCACAAAACATAACTCGTCCTTCTATAAAAAGAAGAGCTCTTGTCTAGGTGTTGAAGCATTGTAGGTTTGGGCCTCCGTAACAAAAATAGCTTCGGCATTGTTCGTTGGTCATTTTAGTTTTGGCCGCTACAAGATCAAAGTCAAGGTCACGTGAAATGAAAGTTCTAATGGTGGATAAGAGGGAAAAGTAAGAAACAACAGGTAAATTTGATGAAAAATCAACACATTTACAATATGCATCGTTGCAAGTACTGGAATTTCTAACCCACATATGGTATAAAGTCTTTTTCGAGGAAAATGCTCGTATGGAATATAGGGCTGGGTATTGCGGACCAAAAAACGTATTGCGATATATTGCGATACAAGATTTCATATTGCGATTTATTGCGATATTTAATCCTTTTATAGATTTAATAAGTTTTACAGAAACGCACTTAAACAAGACACAGCTTATGTTTTTATTATCATATCATTGCTTATTCTGTCTTTTGTGAAAGTTTGGTGACACAGAAAATAGAGAAATAAAGCCATAAACAGTAAGATAAAAGTCGTGTTTCTTTAAAAAAGAAAGATAGTTGAAGAAATGTTGAAACTTGAAAAAACATAACTGCCAGGCTTCATCAAGCACTTGTGAAACAATGATGTTAAACGTAAGTTCCATGTTTCTTTTTATTTATTTTGAGGAAGGTGCCTGTCCCTTTTTAGGAAAACTGCTTAAATTTGAAAATTTTTATACATGTACAAACTGTCACCAAAGTCTAACCCTACCAAATATCATTTATTAACACTGCTTATGATCCATTGATTTGCTTGAACTGAACAAGTGATGAATAGAGAATAAAAATGCACGTAAACGTTGTGTGCTGACTTCCAGAATTGGCAGTCTTTTTTCTCGAAATGATATTTTCATAATTCCTCTTTGGGAATTTCAGAGTGATTAGAGGTAATTTGGCATCGGGAAGGGGCCGAAATTTGGTCCCAAAACTTAGAGGAGAAAAACCACTGGTACAGTACGAACAAAAAATATAAAAAGATGGGAGCCCGATTTCAGTAAATTAAGATAAATCATGTTGTTTTGAAATAAATTTTGAAAATCATTATGAAACAATTTAGAACCGTCATAACGTCAGCTCATATTTCCTCTGACTGAGAGCGTCAATCTGATCGCTCAATAAGAACATTATATTTTATTGAACTAAGCATGAATTTGATTTTTGAAACATATTTTTGCTTGTTATTTTTGACTAGAATACTTTTTATACAACGATTACTCTGTAAAGTAAAATATTGAACCAGAACCGGTATTTTGAAAAACATACCGCAGTACATATTGCAAACGAAAATATCGCGGTGCACCGATATTACGATAAAACCGCACAGCCCTAATGGAATAGGAATATTTCACCATTTTCGTACAAAGAAATGAACGTATTAGTTGTCTATTAACTTGATTTATTGCGAAGACTCAGAGTTAAACGATAACAAGAAAAAAAGCATGATGAGAGCATCTCACATACGTATTCGCGTGACTGAATTTAATACTGTTTTAAAGGACAGTCCCAACCTGATGAAAAACGCTGTATCAGATTTCATTGTTTTTAATCGGAAAATAGTTTCGTTGCACTAGATAAGATTGAATAAATCATAATTCGGTTAAGTTCTTGTTTTTTTTTTTAACAGCTTGATATGTTAGTAAAAAGTTGACACGGATGGATCATTATCAAATTATTACATGCATGTTGTAAGGACTATTTTTATTGCTTTAATCGTTTTATTGGCGAGACATGTAGTATTTATTGTTTTCAATCTACAGAAAATGGAAGTGGATGGGATGGTGCACCACGAAGGAATCAAACAGTACTATGTCAGTAAAATCGAGGAGTTACAAGTAAGTTTAGTTTAAACAGAAAGCAAATGGATTGGAACATCCGTCTGTCAACGAGTTTTAGCTCTACTGGTCAAAGACCATTCAAGCTTATGTGATCGCCTTGTGTCAGTCATCTGTTTGTCCGTTTAACATTTTTTGTGGTTTCAAGTCATCTGAAACTGTTGATGATAGAAAGTTAATTCTTTTTCCAACATGATGGGTTGTACACCTGATATTTTGTGTGAGCCCCTTACACCCAGGGTCTTAGAAAATGGGTGTGGTCATTTCTTCCTATATAACTATGTACAAAGTTTTACTGTACAAAAATGTAAATAGGCTTTCAATTCTACCATTTGAACATCTGTGTATTACTTGCATGAATTAACTCTCACATATTTGTTTTAGTTAAATATTTATTTTCATGTACACACGATTTCGTTTTCATGCAATCATGGTTGACCCTGTTGTCAAAAACCTGGTCAACGAGCTTCCGCGGGGCTGGGTTAACAATGAAAATAGATACATTTAATCCTTCTATTGCGCTACTCCAATTTTTTAAAGTAATATCCCAATTAAGAAATCGTTGTTTTGACAAGTACACACGTGTCAATCAATCCTGCACGGTACATACTTGCTAGGTGTGAAAGTCAACAGAGTGTGTTATCTGAATATCACCCTGCGATCATTTCAAATTAGATAGGATTGAGAGTGAAATAAAAAAAAAATCAATGTAAATAGCATAGAGTACATTTAATCTAAATTGTACTGCTACATGTATATGTTCTGCAGTCAACATGCATTTGTAGTGTGTGTTCTCCTTTAGCACACAACAAGTTTTTATCGGGATTTTTAAAAAATCTTTTTACCTATTTACATTTGTATTATATTTCATCCATCTTTCTTTCTCTTCTTTTATCATATTGATTCATAAAACTCTGTTTTTCATTGCTTTGATATTTTCAATTTATATTTGCTCCATAACTTTTGTATAACAGTCCTTATTCCTTTGAGATTCAATCTTAAAATCGTATCTTTCAAAACAGAGCACAGTTTCACAGAACATTGAAATGCTATGAAGGAGCTGTTAATATAGGCGTAAAATCTGCCCTGAAAAGTCGAAATTTCAAAATGCAAACTTTGAGAATTTTTTTGGTAGAAATTTCAAGTAACTTGGTCCACATATGAATCTGCTGTCAGATGGGATAATTTATGCAAAATAAGACCGATATTTGGGTCAAAATAAGCGTTTTTTACACAGAAATCAATGGAAAACGGAAAAGTTTTATACAACATTGTTCCCCCCTCGCTTTATAGTGTCACTTTCACTAAAGGTATATATCATTAAAACACATGTTCTGGCCAAGTGGGGTTCTGAAGCGAGGGGGGGAACAATGTCCCACAGGCGAAAAACGAAAAAAGGGGGGATGGATGACTATTTTTAAATTTGCCTCTAGAGTGATGAAGTAGGTTATATTGCCATCTTTTTCATTTTATATCACCGGACAATCTATTCAGAGTGTGTTCCGATCAAATATTAAAGCGTTTGGAAGGAAATAAACGAGAAAGTTGTCTATTTCTATACCGTGCGTATTTCGCGCCAGAAAGCTACATAAGTGGCTGAGAAGAACAAAATAAAACCGTTTTTCAGTTTCCGGATTGCAGAGTTTGCCGATAATATTGATATAATAATCTCAAAGTTAATTTCGCTAACCGGTATCCAATTTCAAATTATGTGTAAAACAATGCATTTTTTGTGCATTTTCGATCGATAATCAACATTTTCTGTCATCTGTACCCCTACCTCTTTAACCCATAATCATAATATCTTTCACCAATTTTTTTGAAAGAAAATACCTACTATGAATCTTAGAATACTTTATATTTTTATCCTGACCAACTTCTTTCTAAATTGGAAGGACAGCGCATGAGAAATAAGTGATTTCGGGACTAAATCTGGCCCTTATTTAACAGCTCCTTTGATCAAGCATTTTGGCTGAAAAAAATCCACGAAAAAATTGAGTCTGCTAGTAATTAATGGATATGAATGGGCACTTGGTTGTTGGTTCTCATAAAAAAAACTTGAAATATATACATTCTCTTGAGTGTATATTGTACAAAACGACCAGGAGAGCTTCAGTCTTATCAGAGACTTCTGGTTTGTGTATTGTATGTATGTTGTTTTGTAATGTCAATTATATGTCTTGGTATACTGTCTATGTTTGATCTTTGTCTTGATGTGGTATTACTTGCACTTGTATGTCTGTGTGTATGTATGTCTGTATTTTATAGCATATATATGAAAAAATAGAAATAATAAAAAAAGTATTTGTATTCATCGTTCATTGTTTATAGAGGAAAAGTTTTACCTGCAATGCAAGTAATTCATCGAAATCTGTCTTATTTCTCATACAGCCTCCTGACAAAGAAAATTTAAACTCAAAGTACACGTATTACATTAATTTGATAGAAATATATATATTATTTACTTGTAGTTGATCAACACAGAAAAGACTCAGAATTTGCGACGTTTAGAAGCTCAACGAAATGAACTGAATGCAAAAGTACGACTTCTACGAGAAGAATTACAACTACTACAGGAACAAGGATCTTATGTTGGTGAGGTGGTTAAACCCATGGACAAAAAGAAAGTACTAGTTAAGGTCAGTGCATTTCTTTTATAGTACTAGTTAAGGTCAGTGCATTTCTTTTATAGTACTAGTTAAGGTCAGTGCATTTCTTTTAGAGTACTAGTAAAGGTATTGCATTTCTTTTATAGTACTTGTTAAGGTCAGTGCATTTCTTTTACAGTACTAGTTAAGGTCAGTGCATTTCTTTTATAGTACTAGTTAAGGTCAGTGCATTTCTTTTAGTATTTTGACTCTCTCCCTCTTGCAGCCATGATAACATGCTGTCACGAGGTGAGCTTTGTAATCTGTGATTACCTTTTTAGCTCACCTGAGCCAACGGCTCAAGTGAGCTATTGTCAAAGTGTTGCGTCCGTCGTCCGTCGTCGTCGTAAACTTTTCATATTTTAAACTTCTTCTCCAGAACGGCTGAAGGGATTTTGATGAAACTTGGTAGGTATGAAGTTCTCATGGTCCCCTACAAGTGTGTTGTTTTTTGTCCGGATCTGTGAACAGGTAGTGCCACCACAGCCAAAAGTAGGTCACGGGGGGTACCCTCCTTTGACAAACTTCTTCTTCAGAACCGAAGCATGTATCGACAAACCGAAAGCATCAGGATGATCTAGAGAGATGTCTTAAGAAGTGTTGTTATTTTTGGTTCCACTTCGAAGTCAAATTTTTGACGTGTTTTGACGTCTTTTCGGACTTAGTCAGAAATGCACATTTTGGCACCATTTCAATAAGTGTATGATTTTACACACTCATTTACTGCATATTTATCATATTTAACTTACTTAATGCTTTGTTGTGTATTTTATGCTTAGATTTTATTTTTTTGATTTTTCATGAATTTTTTTCTTATGTAAAATGGAAAGGAGGGGGGGTGATTTTCATACATTTCTGCTTCTTTTCTATAACCACTCTTCAGATTGTCATGACATTTTGTAGGTATGAGGTACTCATGCATGGTACCCTACAAATGAAAGAATTTTGTAAAGATATCCACTTTTGGATTTTTAAGGAATATTTTTTAAGATTGTGCATAGGTATAATGTATATTTTCCATGCCCAATGGACCCATGGGGAGCGGCTTCAAACCCTGGCGGGACCCAAACAAAATTTTTTTCCCTTTTTAGCTCACCTGAGCCAACGGCTCAAGTGAGCTATTGTCATAGTGTTGCGTCTGCAGTGTTCTCCCCAGAAATTTCAGATAGCATGGTGCTAAGTCTTCGCGGTGCAACTTGTGTTGGGATGCATCACTGCGCGTTGCATCATTCAATGTTGCATCATTGCATACTGTTTCATGTACTAAACTGTTCAAAATAATTTTGATAATGAAATAAGTGTGCTAATAATACTACATTCTCATCTACATGCTAATTATCATTAAATTTTAGACAGTGAGATCATTGGTATTCTATTTGTAAAGAGAGATTCATGACAGTTTTAAAACTCAATTAGTTTTGTGCTTTTTGAGAAAATTATCTTGAGACTGTTTCATTATGTAGCTTAGTGTAAGAAATTAGCTTATCACACTGGTTTGGAAGGAAATTCTGTGAATGGGCTATTTTCCATAATTTTCTAAAATAACAATGGGCCATTTCTTTACAAAAAAAAGTAGTAAGTTTTCAATGGGCCATTTTGCAAATTAATGGGGACTATGGTGCATGTCCTCTGTCCTTCCTAATCACTGATATTAGTGAATCTAAGTGTGTTATGGAAAAGGAATCTAACCTTGAGTTCTGAATTCTTGGTTAAGAGAAAGGGCAGGTTTCACCTTTTAAAAAAGGTTGAAAATTATCTTTATACAAATTCCTACTTGAAAAAATGGGTCCAAATATGGAAACTTTTACTCCCCCCCCCCCTCCTTTCCCACAGGAGCTCGATGCCAACAACCTTCAATTATACTCGCCCCTTCCCATCTCTCTCCAGTCAAATATAAGGAAAGTAGAGGCGGATATACTTGTGGATCGTTGGCATCGAGCTCCTGTGCCCTTTTCTTATTAGCCATTGCAATATTGTTTGTGGTAATCTCTGGCAAAGAAAGCTAACAGTCGTTCTACTTTGGCGCATACCTCCTCGACCCCCCCCCTCCCCCCAAGAAATGAAGATCTATTTTATATGTCAATTGTATACAAAGCCTTCTATATCGCGCTCAGACTCATTAATGAAAACGATGGTCCCGTGCACCATGTTGTGTTTTGATGATTGATTTAATCCATCCGTCTAAACTTCTTATTAACTAAATTCAAGCGTATTTAAAAAAAAAAAAAAAAATACGGACATACCGACTCGTTATTTATTCAAAGTGAAATGATTTTGCGCGAGTGAGATAACCTCTTCCTTATCTTGTAAAAGCGGCAATTATTTTGTATGACAAAGACGACGCGGTCGGGTAATATGTCGAACAGTAAGACGGATTAAAAACATATTTTAATGACATCTGATAAAGCGTATTTCTATTTCCAATTTACCGTCACGCTGTAACTATATGACATGTGCCGGTCAACACGATCTAGCGATTATACATGTATATGAAAACGTTTTCATAAAGTACGTTATAGAATGGTCGTCTTTTGTTGGTCACTCGATAGACATTGACAACGCAGTTATTTTAAATGTCCGATAGCTTGAAGCCAGACACGTTCTCAGCTCAGGTAAATAAAGCTTGCGGGGGTTACAAGACGTTTAACACCTCGGGTTGTATACCACTGGGGCTAATTAACCGGGAATGCGGCGGTTAAATCAATCAATTAACGCAAAGGGGTACATAAAATAGTTAATACACGAATTTTTAGGGGAAAAAATATAGCATGGCGGCCGTAAAATATAGCGTGGTGCTAATCCTGATAGCGTGGCGGTAAATCTCGATAGCGTGGCGGGGCCGCCACGCTAAAACGGCCTGGGGAGAACACTGGTCTGTCGTCCGTCGTCGTCGTAAACTTTTCACATTTTAAACTTCTTCTCCAGAACGGCTGAAGGGATTTTGATGAAACTTGGTAGGTATGAAGTACTCATGGTCCCCTACAAGTGTTGTTGTTTTTCGTCCGGTTCTGTCAACAGGTGGCGCCACCACAGCCAAAAGAAGGTCACGGGGGTACCCTCCTTTGACAAACTTCTTCTTCAGAACCGAAGCATGTATCGACAAATCCGAAAGCATCAGGATGATCTAGAGAGATGTCTTAAGAAGTGTTGTTATTTATGGTTCCACTTTTCAAATTTTTGACGCGTTTTTGACGTCTTTTCGGACTTAGTCAGAAATGCACATTTTTGCACTATTTCTTTAAATAACTCAATAAGTGTATGATTTTACACACTCATTTACTGCATATTTATCATATTTAATTTACTTAATGCTTCGATATGTATTTTATGCTTAAATGATTTTTTTCTTATGTAAAAAGGAAGGAGGGGGGGTTGATTTTCATACATTTTCTGCTTCTTTTCTATAACCACTCTTCAGATTGTCATGACATTTTGTAGGTATGAGGTACTCATGCTTGGTACCTACAAGTGAAAAGATTTTGTAAAGATATTCACATTTTGGATTTTTAAGGAATATTTTTTAAGATTGCACATAGGTATAATGTATGTTTTCCTTGCCCAATGGACCCATGGGGAATGGCTTCAAACCCCGGCGAAAATACGATTTTTGAATTCATGGGACTCCTTTGAGATCGACCTTTCATCCATAGTTACAGCTGATAATTCAACAAGTGACCCATGTTTCAATTTCTTATTGATTGACCTTTTATGTGATATGATTCAATTATTTAAATTCTTTATACTTATTTACACTTTTAATTTTAAAGTCGGGAACAAGATTTCAATAGCGGCCATGTTTTGCCGTGTACCTGAAGGGGATTCCCCATTTAGTGCTGTGATACCTGTAACTGTAAACAAAGTCGTCGTACTTTAGATTTGATCGGTTCAATTCCTCCACAACCCTTTAGTACTGTGATACCTTTCAGGAGATACAGTGCAAATGGAATAGATTTTTATTTAATGTGCATTATACTTGGAACACTTTCATAATGGTTATCATTCATGTACTTGGAACACTTGCATATACTTGTTACTGTATCATGTATAAAGTTTGCTCGAATTTCCTCTGTCTTAGACTCTCTTAGATGAAGTAATTTACGGACTGATTTCTTGAAGAAACGTCTAATGAGTAGTCTCTTCCTCTGGATTTTGAGAATGCATAGGACATTTAATATATGAAATTCTTGAAAATAAATAATTCAGAATTCCTGAAATCTTCAATGAAATGTTGGACCACAGGAAGCTGTTGTTTTAATAGAGAAAGTAAATTATTATTCACAACCTTAAGCCACTGTGTTCGACATCTTGTATGTATAATATTTCTAAGAGGAACACAGAGGCCTGAGGTTGTGAATGATAAAGCATTTTCTCTCATAAAACGACAGGTTCCTGTGGTATGACATTTGGGAATTTTTATCTGTTCAAATAATAGATACAACATGAGTTTTTATCGGACCAAATTACTTTTTGTCGGCAAATCCGATGCAACCGATACATTTCATGAACTCTCTCCGCTAACAACTTGTCCGTGTAACAGACCTATGATGAGGTAAAACGATTAGTTAACAGTTAATAACGACGTCGTAGATCTGCTAGTTGGACAAGCTTAACAATTTCATGGGCCTTTTAATGTTTCAAACTGCGAAACCTAGCGAAACCACTTCAGTTGTTGAACAGCGTATGCTGAAATGCGACGCTCCTTCGCGCCTGTTGAAATATGCATAGGCAAGAAGCGCCACATTTCAGCATATTTACTGAAAATTATTTGTTCAAGTGGCTTCACTGGGTCATAAGGTTTGATACACCGTACACTGCTTTTTGGAAAACATATGTGGCCCAATTTCTGCACAACTCACTTGAATTGATAAATATTGGATTAAAACGATTTAACTGTACGTTTCATGTATTTGAGATGAAATCAATACTATTCAAAAGCATTCATAAATTTCAGTATACTTTAATATGAATAAAGGCAAAACCGAAAAATCTTTGTTTTTTATGCCCCTGGAATAAAAGATTCGGGAGCATATAGTTTTTGGCCTGTCCGTCTGTCTGTTTGTCTGTCTGTTTTCCGAAAAACTTTAACATTGGGCATAACTTTTGAATGGAAGCTGGTGATAGAGATTTCATATTTCACATGTGACACTTGTGACAATACCTTTCCATTGATACCAAACTTTTTGACCTCGTGACCATAATCTTGACCTTTGACGTACTTTTCAAAAACTTTAACATTGGGCATAAATTTTGAATGGTTAGTGATAGGGCTTTCATATTTTACATGTGTATTCCTTGTGACAAGATCTTTCCATTGATACCAATATTACGCCGACCCTGACCTCTTACATACTTAACAGAAAATGGCGTTTATACTAACAAAGATGCCGCCGGGGGAATTCTCGTTTCACAAACACAGGCTTTATAATTTCTGTCATGCTAGCTATCAATAATGAAAGGTTCGGTGTTCAATTTTAAATAAACTTAATTTATGAAATCATTTCATTGTTTTACTTTTTCTGCTGCACATTAATGTGGAATTTTACAATATGATTTTATTTTTGATGTTGCATAATTGAACTATACTAGCTGGGCATATGACTTTGGACCACTTTATCCGTCTTTTCAAATCAGTAAAAATGTTATTGTTTTGAAATGTGACTATTTTTTCTTTTTTGTACTTTTAAAGGCTGTCTGAAAAAAACTTCTCTGCATCCGGCAAAAATCTTTTTAGAAAGGTTGTGGGCTAAAATCCTGGTACTGGCACTATCAGTATTCAATGTCAGTATGTCAATTAGAGCGTGCATGGGTATCAGGTGAGCGTTGTGCCCCCTGGGGCTCTTGTTTTCAAAAAGCTGAATACTGTTCAGAAAAAGTAAGAATATATGGTCATAATAATAAATCTTTGATATTTTTTTAGGTTCATCCAGAGGGAAAATTTGTTGTAGATCTGGACAAGAATGTTGATATTAATGATATCACTCCCAACTGCAGGGTAGCCCTGCGCAATGACAGTTACACACTACATAAAATTCTCCCCAATAAGGTAAGGTTTTTTAGCTCTACTGGTCTCAGACCAGTCGAGCTTATGCGATCACCCTTCGTCCGGCGTCCGTCCGTCTGTCCGTCTGTCCGTCTGTCCGTCTGTCTGTCTGTCCGTCTGTCCGTAAACAATTCTTGTCCGGACAACTCCTCTGAAACTGTTAGAGATAGAAACTTAATTCTTTTTGTATTTTACTTGGTCCATGGTCTAGTTGTGCACCTGACATTCAGTTTCAGTCCTTGACTCCCAGGGTCTTAGAAAATGGGCGTGGTCATTAAATTCTATGTAATTTTGTCCGGATAGCTCTTCTTTCACTATTAATGATAGAGACATAATTCTTTTTGCAATATGATGGGTCTGTAGTCTAGTTGTGCACCTGATATTTTGTTTGAGCCAATGACCCCCAGGGTCTTGGAAAAGGGTGTGGCCATTTTCTTTTATATTATTCCATATAATCTTATGCTTACAGCGCTGACACTATAAATAATGGAGACTAAATTCTTTATGCAATATGATGGGTCTGTAATCTCGTTGTCCACCTCATATTTTGTTTGAGTCTCTGACCCCAAGGGTCTTAGAAAATGGGTGTGGTTGTTTTCTCTCTATTAAACTACATGTGATCTCATGATAGCTAATTTCCCAGAATTTATGGATAATAGTTAATTGATTTATTCCAAAATATTATCGGTTTGCAGTTTAGATGTCATTACAGTATTTTACTTCAGTCCCTGTTCCCTAGGATTCTGGAAAATGGGTATATGGCTATTTTCTCTTACCCTATCTACATGCATTCATAGAGTACATAAGTGACAGAAACTATAAATAAACAAAGATATTGCAATTTTACAATATTATCATAGATGAGTCTGTAATTTAGTTTTTCTCATATTTTATTTGGGACCTGACCCAGGATTTTATCTTCAATTCTATAGAAACGCTAGGGGATAGTTTCGGAATTTCCTCTGATCAATCAATCAACATGAAAATCTTTTCTATAGTGTTTATACAGTGCAAGAAAGATATCAAATAGTCAAAATGCATGTATTTCTCTCTTATTTTTTATTTGTTTAACATGTTTAAGGTGTAAGATTTTTGGGGAGAGTAGTGAGAATTTTTGTTGCAAGAGTACAAGGACTTATAAACAGAAGGATTGGAATCTCGTCTTTTCCCGTTAACATCTCGCGTGCCCTTTTGATATGCAAATTAGGCAACGAGATGTTAGGGTTGTGATATTCAAAACCATGAAATTCCTAAATATAATAATTATGACAACATAAACGACTTGAATAAGTAGAATGGATTATCCTGATCATTTTGGTACCAATATTTTGATATTACGTCTTGAAACAGCCGAGAAAATGGTAAATTAAATCGGGCCTATTTATATAGGTCACGTCGTACTCGTAGTCGTAATGGCGAGGGCGAACTCCCTTATATCTGAGGCAGTTATATTATGGTCAATTATCGACATCTATGCATGAAAAATAATTCTATCAGATACAAAAAAGTCCAACTTTATTAGTCCCCTACCGGCAACGCCGAAGGGGACTCTTAGTTTCCTCTCGGTCTGTCTGTCTGTCGGTCCGTCCGTCCGTCCGTCTGTCCGTCTGTCCCATTTTCTGTTTTCCGGACTTTTTTTCGCTGTTGTTGCATATATTGAACTCATTTTTGGTATGTGGATATATCTCAATGTGATACAGATCAAGTTTGAGTTTGCTTTCGATTGACCTAATTTTACAAGAGTTATGGCCCTTGGACTTAGCAAATTTTATGAAAGTTTCAGTTTTCCGGACTTTTTTCTGCTGTTGTTGCATATATTGAACTCATTTTTGGTATGTGGATATATCTCAATGTGATACAGATCAAGTTTGAGTTTGCTTTCGATTGACCTAATTTTACAAGAGTTATTGCCCTTGGACTTAGCAAATTTTATGAAAATTTCAGTTTTCCGGACTTTTTTCCGCTGTTGTTGGATAAATTGAACTCATTTTTGGTATGTGGATATATCTCAATGGGATACAGGTCAAATTTGAGTTTGCTTTAGATTCATCTATTTTTACAAGAGTTATGGCCCTTGGACTTAGCAAATTTTATGAAAATTTCAGTTTCCGGACTTTTCTTTGGTTCTATTGCAAATAATGCACTGATTTTTGGTAAATGAAGACATCTCAGTGTGATACAGACCAAGTTTGAGTTTGGTTTCCATTGGCCTATTTTTACAAGAGTTATGGCCCATGGACTAAGCAAATTTCATGAAATTTTTAGTTTCCCGGACTTTTTCATGCCTGTTATTGCAGATAATGAGCTGATTTTTTGTATGTGAATACATTATAGTGTGATGCAGATTTGAGGTTAATTTAGACTGACTAATTTTCACAAGAGTTATGGCCATTGGACTTAGCAAATTTCGTGAATTCAGTTTCCCAGACTTTTCTTGGCTGTTGTTGCAGAAGATGAACTGATGAACAGAGATGCAAGTCATAAATTTATGCCGCCGGTAGGGGACTTATATCGCACAGCGATCATTGCATTTTTTTAAATTAAACAACTTTTCATAGATACTTTATAAAATAAAACAGAAACAATGGTTTTTAGATGGCTTGTTTACCTTCTTCGTTACAGGCCGTGGTAAACAGGTGATCGTAAACACCCCCATTTTCGAAGTCTTGTATTCTTATTAATATTCGGTATCATGAAATGAAAATGGTACTAATGCACGCATGCGAATTTATGAATTATTTTGATAAAAATATCCCTTGTGTTTATCGTGTCTTGTTTGAGAAAACGGGTCAGAGTGTTGACCTGCCTACGTCTTTTGGGAAAATGGCCGCGCGTACCGACGAGTGAAAACACCCATTTTCGAAGCCCGTAAAACAATGAAATTGTCGAATTAATTAAATAAAATTGGTCCTAATGCACACTTTAGGTTTTAGTCTTTATTTTGATAACAATATTTCATATGTGAATCTTGTCTAGTTTGAGAAAATGGGTCAGAGCGTTGGGCTATCTACCTCTTTCAGAAAATGGCCGTGCGTACCGACGAGTGAAAACACCCATTTTCCAAGCCCTGTTAAACAATAAAATTGTCGAATTAATTAAATAAAATTGGTCCTAATGCACACTTTAGGTTTTAGTCTTTATTTTGATAACAATATTTCATATGAAAATCTTGTCTAGTTTGAGAAAATGGGTCAGAGCGTTGGGCTGTCTACCTCTTTCAGAAAATGGCCGCGCGTACCGACGAGTGGAAACACCCATTTTCCAAGCCCTGTTAAACAATAAAATTGTCGAATTAATTAAATAAAATTGGTCCTAATGCACACTTTAGGTTTTAGTCTTTATTTTGATAACAATATTTCATATGAAAATCTTGTCTAGTTTGAGAAAATGGGTCAGAGCGTTGGGCTGTCTACCTCTTTCAGAAAATGGCCGTGCGTACCGACGAGTGGAAACACCCATTTTCGAAGCCCCGAAAAACAATAAAATTATCCAATTTATTAAACAAAATTGGTCCTAATGCACACAATAGGTTGTAGTCTTTATTTTGATAACAATATTTCATATATAAATCTTGTCTAATTTGAGAAAATGGGTCAGAGCGTTGGGCTGTTTACCCTTCAGAAAATGGCCGCGCGTACCGACGAGTGAAAACCTCTATTTTTGAACCTCCGGTATACGATGAAATCGTCGAATAAATTAATCAAAATTGGTTCTAATGCACGCACTAGGTTTTCATTTTCGATTTGCCACCAATATTTTATGTGTTAGTCTAGTAATGACTGAGAAAATGGGACAGAGCATATGCCTATTTAACTCTCTTTGACGATATCTGGGTCATAACGGCGAATGTCAAGGCTCCGCTTTAAAGTAAGATAATATAACAATATATCAATATATTTTGATAAAATTGGTATTTATTAAAACAGTAAGGTTTCTTCTACATGTATGTATCAATATTCTATATGTTTATTGTGTGATGCTTGAGAAAATCATGTTATTTGATCACCCTTCTCGGATAGGACTGGGCAATGTTTTGATCTCGTTCAGATCTCGTTACACGCGAGTTTTCGTTACTATTCTCAAGGCGGTGTAGAGAGTTGCGAATCCTTCTGTTTATAAGTCCTTGAAGAGTAGAATGTCCGAAGTGATCACAGACTTGAGCTGTGCTTTCTGTGAAATGGGAACACCAGAATCACAAAGATTGATCATTTTATCAAATAAAATAGCAATAATGCATCCTTCACATTGCCAAATGAAAGGAATATTATGCTTGTGTAAGTTTTTTTTTTGAGGGGGGGAGAGGGGGGAGGTAACTAGAATGTCCTAAGTGATCACAGACTTGAGCTGTGCTTTCTGTTAAATGGGAACACCAGAATCACAAAGATTGATCATTTTATCAAATAAAAATTAGCAATAATGCATCCTTCACATTGCCAAATGAAAGGAATATTGTGCTTGTGTAAGCTTTTTTTTTTTGGGGGGGGGAGAGGGGGGGAGGTAACTCTTACATCTTTCTTTCTTCTTATAAATTCCTCCACTGCTTGGAGTACCACCCCCAATGGGATGTAAAACTGTGTGGTTTGATAAAATTTTTCATAATGTTTACATTAAAGCAAGTGACACATGTTTTAATAGAAGATAATATAACAAGAGATGCCTTATTGGCAAATCTACTATGTGTTAATCAAATTTTAAAGAAATTAGAATAAAATACTAAAAAAAATCATTTGTAAAAGCTGACTCATACAAAAATATTTCAACCCAGGAAAACTTCTACCAAAATTTTCCTTTATTGCCATTTGACAATATTATCATAGATGAGTCTGAAATTTAGTTTTTCTCATATTTTATTTGGGGCCTGACCCAGGATTTTATCTTCAATTCTATAGAAACGCTAGGGGATAGTTTCGGAATTTCCTCTGATCAATCAATCAACTTCAAAATCTTTTCTATTATGTTTATACAGTGCAAGAAAGATAACAAACAATCAAAATACATGTATTTCTTACTTATTTTTTAATTGTTTAAGGTGTAAGATTTTTAGAGAGAGTAGTGAGACTTTTTGTTGCAAGAGTAGAATGTCCAAAGTGATCACGGACTTGAGCTGTGCTTTCTGATAAATGGAAACACCAGAATCACAAAGATTGATCATTTTATCAAATAAAATAGCAATAATGCATCCTTCACATTGCCAAATGAAAGGTGCTTGTGTAAGTTATAGAAGTTGAATTTGTAACAGGAGAGGGAGAGATGTGACTGTACCGGGAATCGAACCCGAGATCTTCTGCAGCATCAAGGCAGACGCTCTTACCAACTGAGCTATCTGGGCACGATGCCCGTTCCTGCCACACTCCTCTCTACCAATTTTTCAGGTTTCCATGCACTGGAAACCTCACACTAAACTCCGCTTCACCTTGAGTCATTTAGTTTGGTGCCAATTCTGTAACACTAGGAGAGGAAAAGATGTGACCGAACCGTGAATTGAACCCGAGACCTTCTGCTATCTGGGCAGACGCTCTTACCAACTGAGCTATCTGGGTACGATACCTGTTCCTGCCATAAATTAATGGTAATAAACTAATGTTTCAGGCCTTTTTGTCAATTGGACCTCGAGTCATTTTGTCCTTTTAAAATTTGACCAATCAAAAACATCATTTCAACCTCATGCAGATTTTGAAATATTTTTCTGAACTGGGATATATGGTAGAAATGTTTTCTATAGAGGATCAAATATTTCATACTGGTATGTAAAAATATTTTGTATTATATTTTAATAATTAGCTTCTGTCTACATTAAAACCACATTCGCCCTAAAAGTTCATGTTCTTCGTTCAATATTCTATTTACATTGTTTTACATTTACTAAATAAATAGCCTAAAACCTTTTTAGGTTTTAGAACAAAATGGCCGATACTTTTAAAATTTCACTCGGTAGGCCACATGTCCTATTATGTTTAATTTCAATCTGAAACTGCCTGATTACTTGATCTAAGTATTTTCACTGGTCAGTATAAGAAAGAAGGAAATATTTCTTATAATAGAGTATCCTATGCAATACTATTTCAGCTCAAATGAGAGGTTTTTTATGCCTTTAGTCTTAATTTTATAAAAGGGCATATAGTGGTAGGTCTGTCTGTTCATCTGTTTGTCTATCCATCCGACTGTCAGTATATCATTCCATTCAACTAAATTCTGATGAAAGGGTATAAGATAATAGAGCTGTCATATATTGCATGTCTATGAACCTTGAGATTTAGGCTCATCTTTTGGAGCCAAATTTTTAACCTTTGACCCCGTCACTGACCTTTGACCCACATTTTTTGAAAAATAAAAACATCTGTTATTTTAGTTTTGATACATATGGTATGTTATATATGTTGTATATACATGTTTTTAGTAATTCTCTCACATTCTAGAGAAATCTAAGGCACGGTCCATTTGATATTCTTGGGGGGGGGACTCCGTTTTTTTCAAAAAAAAAATTTTTGCTCTGAATTTTGATGAAAAAAAATTAATTAGGAATTGATGGATATGCATTGGCATGTGGTTGTTGGTTCTAATAAAAAAAAAAACTTGATACACATTTATCCCGCCTCTGGCAAATTTCTTGCAATCTGATTGGTCGAGAAGAACCAAATATTATGTTGTATAATATTTTACTAACAGAATATTATTTTGATATCCTGCTTCTACTAAGATGCTTTATGCTTTTGACGTCACCAAAATGCTTTAGAATATGTTGACGTAACATACACAAACCAAAAGCGATTCAGCGGGATAAATTCGTTATAGAGTGTTTTACAGGGGGGATACAGAAATATATTGGGTCGATGAAATAAGTGGTATTAGGCAAGGTGAAGTCTAGCATTCATTCTCTTGAGTGTATATGTACAAATCAACCAGGAGAGCTTCAGTCTCATCAGAGACTTCTGGTTGTCACATAGCAACACTAGGGGGTCACTTTGTCTGTCCATCCATCTGTCTGCTGTCAAACTTGAGGTGTCACTCCCCATGATGACCCTTAGCAACACTAAGGGATCACTTTGTCCGTCCATCCATCTGTTTGCTGTCAAACTTGAGGTGTCATTCCCCATGATGACCCTTAGCAACACTAAGGGATCACTTTGTCCGTCCATCCATCTGTTTGCTGTCAAACTTGAGGTGTCACTCCCCATGATGACCCTTAGCAACACTAAGGGATCACTTTGTCCGTCCATCCATCTGTTTGCTGTCAAACTTGAGGTGTCACTCCCCATGATGACCCTTAGCAACACTAAGGGATCACTTTGTCCGTCCATCCATCTGTTTGCTGTCAAACTTGAGGTGTCACTCCCCATGATGACCCTTAGCAACACTAAGGGATCACTTTGTCCGTCCATCCATCTGTTTGCTGTCAAACTTGAGGTGTCACTCCCCATGATGACCCTTAGCAACACTAAGGGATCACTTTGTCTGTCCATCCATCTGTCTGCTGTCAAACTTGAGGTGTCACTCCCCATGATGACCCTTAGCAACACTAAGGGATCACTTTGTTTGTCCATCCATCTGTTTTCTGTCAAACTTGAGGTGTCACTCCCCATGATGACCCTTATGGTCTGTTGCTTTATTTCAACACACCAATTTCTTGGAATGTAGCCATTCTAAAATAATATCCCCCAGGCTCCAAAAAATTGAATGTCAGTACTATAGTAGTCATGCTGACATAGGGTCATGAATGTTTTATTCCTGAACATTGGAAAATGGATTATTCAATAGTTGAATCCCATCAAATATATTGATATCATTCATAAATAAAGAAACGAAACTTGCCATTGGTTGCTTCAGAGCTTGGTTATTCACTAGAAGACACTTTTTCATGTTACAGTTTTACACATCATGTTATGGTTTTACAAACCATGTTAGGGTTTTACACACCATGTCACAGTTTTACACACCATGTTATGGTTTTACACACTAATACTATGTTACAGTTTTACACACCATGTTATGGTTTCACACACCATGTTATGGTTTTACACACCATGTTATGGTTTTACACACATTGTTACAGTTTTAAACACCATGTTACAGTTTTACATACCATGCTATGGTTTTACACTTCATGTTACAGTTTTACACACCATGTTACAGTTTTACACACCATGCTATGGTTTCATACACCATGTTACAATTTTACACACCATGTGACAGTTTTACACACTATGTTATTGTTTTATGCACCATGTTATGGTTTTACACACCATGTTACAGTTTTACACACCATGTTAGAGTTTTACACACCATGTTATGGTTTTACACACCATGTTATGGTTTTACACACCATGTTACGGTTTTATACACACAATGTTACAGTTTTACACACCATGTTACGGTTTTACACCCCATGTTTCAGTTTTACACACCATGTTACAGTTTTACACACCATGTTACAGTACGTTTTACACACCATGTTACAGGTTTCACACCATGCTATGGTGCTATTCAATTTGAAGACGTTTACATTTACACAGCATGTTAACTTTTTACGCACCATGTTATGGTTTTACACACTATCTTATGGTTTTACACACCATGTTATGGTTTTACACACATTGTTACAGTTTTAAACACCATGTTACAGTTTTACATACCATGCTATGGTTTTACACACCATGTTTCAGTTTTACACACCATGTTACAGTTTTACACACTATGTTACAGTTTTACACACCATTTTACAGGTTTCACACCATGCTATGGTTTTACACAGCATGTTAACTTTTTACGCACCATGTTACCGTTTTACACGTTACAGTTTTACACACCATGTTACAGTTTTACACACCATGTTACAGTTTTACACACCATGTTTCAGTTTTACACACCATGTTATGGTTTTACACACCATGTTACGGTTTTACATACCATGTTATGGTTTTACACACAATGTTATGGTTTTACACACCATGTTACAGTTTTACACACCATGTTATAGTTTTACATTTTTACTTTGTAGATATTGTTTTTCGACTGTAATGACAGAGTTGAGGTGTATTGTAGGTGGACCCTTTAGTAAGCCTTATGATGGTGGAGAAGGTGCCAGATTCCACTTATGAGATGGTAGGAGGATTAGACAAACAGATCAAAGAAATTAAAGAAGTTATAGAACTGCCAGTTAAACATCCAGAACTATTTGAAGCCCTTGGTATAGCTCAGCCTAAGGTATTGTACTGAACATCAATATACCCTGTAAAGAACCAAATCTCTAGAAGGGCATTATGTATTGTTATTTCAGTAATCCATTAAACAAATTTGCTCATCCGATACATAAGAGTGCAACCTTGGACAGCTGTGCTAAAAGATACAAATACACAAAAACTTGATCAATATTTTCATGATCACTTATCTCAACATGGCACAAGATTCGCTGATACTCGAAATATTTCTAATATGTAATTCCATAAGAAGCAAAAATAAATTCACCGTTGATAAATGACACCAAGTTGATCAAATCATCGTCCTAAATATTTAATATTTGATCCTATAATGTCCGAATTCGCTCATCCATACATGGCATCTTTCTGTTGACGACAGTGCAGGTCGTCCTTGAACTTCGTCTGGTGTGACATGTAATCGACTTACTATGTCATACTTCTTGGAAGTGTACATGTGGGTGACCTAGATTTTGACACATTTAATCCGTTTGGGTAGACGGCGTCGATTGATAATGGAATTTTGAATATGTGTTAAAGCAATTGATAGATAGAATGGGCATTTTATGAGATATTAATCCGCGTATGTTCAAATGTCAGGTGATAGCTCTTGCGTTTATCGAAAATTGCAGTACAGTTGGTTTGGTATTTTCATATAAGGGAAACGCAGTAGGAATGTAAATATTTTGTTTTAAAGACTAAGATAACGTCACTTTTTATTCAGGGTGTATTATTATATGGTCCCCCAGGGACTGGGAAGACATTGTTAGCTCGTGCAGTGGCTCACCACACAGAATGTACATTTATTCGAGTATCAGGATCAGAGCTTGTACAGAAGTTCATTGGTGAGGGATCCAGGATGGTTAGAGAACTCTTTGTTATGGCAAGGTAAGCGTTATCTACCTTGTCAGTATCAACCAATAATTTCATTTCAGTAGAGGCCCTTTCGCACTCCCATGGGAATTTGTAGAAGAGAGCAAATGACCTTTATTTTCAGTTACTATGGTGAATAAAATGTACGAAAACAAGTACTGAGGTCCCTTTAGGCCTCTTGTTTATTATATTAAGATTTTAAGCAAACAAAACATACAAAATCCAAAGTTTCAATTAGCCGATGTAGCAGTGCCCACCATGAACTTGTTAGTGTTTTAGTTTTTATGCTCTCTGTCGTGTCTGTCCAAGCTCATCATATCTACTAAACACTTATCTGAATTTGATCAAATGTCATACAAACGTTCATTAAGATAAATCCTTTGGAACAAAAGTCACATAAGGTTAATTATCAAATTTCAAGGACCTTGACCTAAGGTCATGTGACCTGGGTCAAGGTCACTTATTACATTTTTAATGAAATTATACATACATTCCCGTCTGGGCTATACATGTATCTCTTGAACCATTTGCCGAATCACTTTCATGTTTTAGTATTTTGTTGCTTATGACCGGAAGGTTTCACATCACCTCAACCTAAGGTCATGTGACCTAGGTCAAGGTCACTTAGTACATTTTCAATGAAGTTGTACATACATTCCTGTCCGGGCTATATCTCTTGAACTGTTTGCCGAATCACTTTCACATTTTAGTATGATGTTGCTTATGACCTAAAGGTTTCACATCATCTTGACTCAAGGTCACTTAGAGTTCATTTTAAAAATTTGATGAAATTGTACATACATTCCTGTCCCGGCTATATTTCTTGAACAGTTTACCGGATCAATATCAATTGTGGTGTTAATATTCTTTAATTGTAACATTTTATTTTCCAGAGAGCATGCACCATCAATCATTTTCATGGATGAGATAGATTCTATAGGATCATCCAGACTGGAAGGTGGATCAGGAGGTGGGTTGACTCTAGACAATATAAATATCAAGGCTCCATAAATCATTAAAGTACCATTGAAAATAGATGTTAATTAAAAAAAAAAACATGAAATAATTTTTAGCTCTACTGGTGCGATTGCCCTGTGTCTGGCATCCATCTGCCTAACTGTCCGTCCGTCTGTTCATCCACCTGTCTGTTCTTCTGTTAAAGAAGTTCTCTACTCGTGGGTATTTTCACTTACATTTACTCGGACAAACTCAAATTACAAAGTATTGGTAGTGCCATAGAAATATATTGTCTTGTTTATCCATGAAACGACGATTTATAAGCCCATATCCACAAGCTAGCGATTTAGCACAGAACTAGTCTGCAACTTCCGCCGAAATTGAAAGTACAAATTCGTGACGTCAGATGTGTGTATACACTACACATTCACACGATGACGTAATGTAAAATATAGTACACGTGTCTCCTTGTTTATATGGTAAATTTATAATTATTTTTCGGTTTAACCATTTTCAAAGTAAATTAGACATCAGTGTTTTAAAAGACCTGTACATATTCATTGGCGGATCCATCCAGGTGGAGGGAGGGGGGTTCTTCCCAATACCTGGTAAGACTGACATGGACACGATAAATATGAAATAATGAAGGCAGGGTGAGAGATCGAAACTTTAAAGGATATGAAATCCAAAGTAAAGCCTTTCCTAGCTGTCTAGATGGGATCTCAAATTGATATTCTAATCAGCTTATAGGATTGGGGGGGGGGGGCAAATGTATTAGGAAAAGTATGAATGTCTTTAAATTGACGACACATTTTTTGCCGTTTCAGGTAATATTAAATTTATTTTCTGATGTTATATATAAAGTTATGAACTTCAAGATAAAAAAATTAAATGATATTGATCGACAAAAAATTAAATGATATGGCCTGGAAAGTTGTCTGCTAGCTCCGCTCAACGTGGATTTCAGGGAAAAAAACTGATTTTCTTGAAATTCAACACCGGGAAAGTGATCATATAATGAATATCGAATAAAATGAAATTCTAATCGTCTCAGAATTAAACAGAAAGTAACGAACGTTCTTCGTCAACATTAAATAATCAAGTATCTCAGTACGAGAGAGAGAGAGAAACATTTTCATTTCCGAGTTACAAGAATTCAAGACAGACTTAATTTATAAATAATGCTATCTCCGCTCCAAAAGAATATGATCACCGTGTTGCCCAGAGCAATAAGAAAATAGATACCCGGAATACATATACAAATATTTGATATGGTATCTTATTTATGATTATCAAATATATTTTTTTCGAAATTCAGTCGCAACTCCTTTCGCAGTTAAAATTTACGTTCCCATCCCAATCTATCGAAACATTTCTAAACATGTAACAGGTTCATGCTCTGCATATTGAAACTGAAGTTCTTGCGTATTTCGATGTTCCAAATACACGGATCCGTTTCATGAAACATTTGATGGACATTTATTTGTTTATATTCATTTAAAAATTTTGTTTTACACATCAACAATTATCATACATCGTATCGTTATTTATGAGGGGGGGGGGGGGGGGGGGGGTCTGGAGACGAGAGTTTTGTCTGGAAATTCGGGCGGGAGGGGGGTGTTAATATTTTTCTTTAACTGTTGTTGCATACTGACTATTGTGTCGGCACTTGGGGCCTGTATATATGTAAAAAAATCTAGCTTGTATCTTCTTTATTTTTTCTCCGTTCACAAAAATAAGTACATGTACATTGAACATGTCGATGACTTACATGTATATGCCAGGGAAAATATAGAATTTTGAAAATAGGATACCCTCCACCCGAACAAAACCATCTACAAGCGTAATCTAGACGGTTAGGACGTCAGGTCCCCTTGGATTTGCCAAAAATGCAGATTTTTTCTTTGTCAAAGTTTTACTAGTTTGTATTTTTTTCCCGAAATAGACGACTTACCCCCCCCCCCCCCCCCCCCCCCCCCCTTTCTTTCAGGGGGAAGGGAAGGATAGATTTCCTTAAGATTTTTAAATCTATATATGCCTTAGAATCCCTTTCTGAGATAAACTTTAGGATTCTGGAAATCGTTTAAAATATATCAACACATGTACATGTACGTACGTATATAAATAAATTATGTACATTAGTTGAGCCTTATAGTTTTAATGTAAATATTTAGGTTTCATTATTAAATGCTCTTTTATCATATTTATCACTCATACACTCTCATTTGATATGTCCTTTATTTTGGCATTTATAAGAGTACATTAGTACATGTATCCACAACATGCATGTACATTTCTATATATATAGCGTTATGAAACGTGGTTCCCTTTTACACACTTCTGACGTACTTCCGGTGTGTACAGCTATTTTAAGAAATTGGAAAATGTGGTAAAATATAAATTGGTCTATATCAGCTCTGAAAGAGATTACATGATGGGGAAATTTCTTGTTGGAATTTAGTTTGATATAAACTGTAATATACATGAATATCTCCACGACTAGAGAACTTCTTTAATGTTTTTCTCTGAATTTGTGAATGGTTAGAAATTTATTCTTTTTGCATTATAATGGGCCTATGGTCAAGTTGTGCACCTGATATTTTGTTTGAACCCCTGACCCCCAGGGTCTTAGAAAATGGATGTGGTCATTTCTCCTATATAACTCTATGTAATCTTGTGCTTGCAACGTCTTAGAAAATAGGTGTGGTCATTTCTTCTATACAACTTAATGTAATCTTGTGCTCACAACTCCTCTGAAACTATAAATAATTTAGGCAGAGTTGCAGGACTTATAAATCGCTTTGCGATCAGAATTATATTATCTATGATATCTTGCAGGTGACAGTGAGGTTCAGAGGACCATGTTGGAGTTACTGAATCAACTGGATGGATTTGAACCTAAACAGAATATTAAGGTAAATATTGGGGGCTATATAAGCTGTTATTGTCGTGGCAAACTGACCTGATCAGGTGGGGCTTATTTTCGCCTGGTCATCCGTAGAGTTTACTTCTGACCAGTAAAAATTGCAGGTTATGAGTATTTACTCTAATTACTTATATATGCAATCCATAGTCTAACTATCCTAAATTTTAATTGACTCATCTCATTAGCTTGATTGAATTAGCTCCGCCCGGTCAGGTAACTTTGCTACGACAATAGTATGTGCATTGTTACAGATTCATGATACTTTAAATAAATATATTTTGAGCAAAGAAATTACTATGTTTAATGTCTGACTGGAAAAAATTCTCCCATTTAATCATATGGTTGTCCACTTAGAATTGTAAAGAATGTCTTGATCTGTAGTCATAATACGAGAAGTCAAAACACATCTTTCATTTCATTCTTTTCATCATTATTTCTTATTCAGGTTATCATGGCAACAAACAGAATAGACATACTGGATTCTGCTTTATTGCGACCAGGTCGTATTGACAGAAAAATTGAATTTCCTCCACCAAATGAAGAGGTAAATCCAACAAAATAGTTTTTAGCCCTACTGGTGATGACAAGTTGAGCTTATGTGATACCCCGGCATCCGTCTTTAATTAATTCTTGTGCTCACAACTCCTTTGAAACTTTAAGAGATAGAAATGTAACTCTTTTTGCATTAAACTTGGTCTATGGTCTAGTTGTGCACCTGACATTTCGTTTGAGGCACTTACCCTAGGGTCGTAGAAAATGGGACTGGTCTTTAAAAACCTATGTAATCTTGTGATTGCAACTCCTCTGCCACTATAAATGATGTAGACTTTTAAATTCCTTTTGCTACATAATGAGTCTGTAGTCTAGCTTTGAACCTGATATTTTGTTTGGGCCCCTTACCCTCAGGGACTTAGAAAATGGGTGTGGTCATTTTCTTTTATATAATTCTATGTTATCTTGTGCTTGCAACTCCTTTGAAGCTGCACAGAATTTCAGGAAACAATACAGGAAGCAAGAACTCAAGGTTCTCTACCAAGTTTGCGTTTTTTCATGCTGATTTGTCCACAAATATGGCCACCAAGGGCTCTGATTTGCTGATGCATTTTCAACTTCTCCTCTGGAACCAAATGCACCAAATTTTGCAAAACCTTACAGGAAGCAAGCACTCAAGGTCCTCTACTAAGTTTGTGTTATTTGTGATGACCGGTCAACAAAGAAAGCTGCCGAGGGCTTTGATTGGCTGACGCATTTTCGCCTTCTCCTCTGCAACTGCGGCACAGAATTTCATGAAATCTTACAGTAAGCAAGTACTCAAGGTCCTCTACTAAGTTTGTGTTTTTCTTGCCGATCCGTCTACAAATATGGCTGCAAAGGGCTCTGATTGGCTGAAGCATGTTCAACTTCTCTGCAGCTGCTTTGTATAATTTTATGTAACCTTACAGGAATAAAGTACTCAAGGGCCTCCACCAAATGGTCCACCATCATTCTTTTGTCTGCAACTCGGGTGAGCGATTTGGTCCCCTTGGGCCTCTTGTTCATGTATATAGTGTTTTACATGTTGCCATCTAATGTCAGACAGACTTTGTGATATATATTGGACTGTTTTGTTAGGAAGATAGAATTATCAGTGTTATCATGCCTTTTCTTTACCCACCATCTTTTAGGTGAGCTTAGTAATCTAATAATTATATCCTTTGTTTTATTGTACATGTAATTATGTAGTCAGAATTATTTACTATAGGGTAGCTTTTTCTCCCACTGTGGACTGGGATATCCATGGAAATTCCGGGAAAAGATTAATAGAATCTATCATGACGTTGAGACTGAGACAGGGGAATCTCATCTGAGTGTAAAAGATTTGCAATCCACAACAAGGCTTGCTGAGTCTTGGATGTAACATCTTTTACTCGAGGATGAAATTCCACTGTCTCAGTCGTAACGTTGTGATTGATTATTTTTCTCACTCACCTCATTTTTATCATCACTATATATTTTCTAAAACAAGATCTACTCAAAGCTAATGATGTCATGACGTTACGTTCTATGACGTCATCATAGGAGTCACTTGGAGTGTGAGAGAAGGAAATCTCAAACTGTTACGTCTACGTTTTTTCTTTTGTCTCACGACGTAAGTGAGTGAGAAATCCTTGTTTTATATCTATTGGATAAGATAGCATTTTCACGTGCCTTTTGACTGTAACGTCAATTGTGACATCATACACGATTGCTGCGTTTGCTGAGCAAAATATGAAAAAGAATACATTATAAAGTATAAAATCTTGGTTTTGAGCTCCTTTAGACAGGGAAATAATAATCTATCCCCAGATGAGATCAGGGACACAGAAATCCAACCCTCCTGTCCAGGATTTGCTTTTGTCCACAACCCGGCAAGCCTCATCATGGTAGAAGCAAATCCTGGACATTCCGGTTGGATATCCTTGTCCCTAGATTCTATTAATCTTCAAAATATTTATACTGTGAGCTAAATTTTAATCAAAAGCTCTTGAACTTCACATGCAAATGTAGGTTCAATCTTTTTAAAACAAAGTCTTGTTCTTTTCCTTAATATGAAAGATAACAGCTAATCTGCTACTCGCTCTCTAGACAAGCATTGTTCTTGAAAATGTAACACAAAACCATGGGATATTTTCCTGTAATTCATTCCGTCCTAAAGAATCACATTTTGTTGTACCCCACTTTTGTTAAAGTGCAAGGGCATTAAAATCGGTTCATCTGTCAGTCTATCTGTCACAAAAACTTTAACCTTGGGCATAAATTTTCAATGGTAAGTCATCACTTTCGCATATCATGATATGTTCCACAGGAATCCCCTTTGACTAGACCAGGTAAATACTGTCAAAATCTACTTTATATGAATTTATTTTAGGCCTATTATATGACCATCATTATCAATTATATTATGGTACATGTAATCTATTCTGGTCAAGAGTAGACATATATTCAGAGAACATGTAAACAGAAAATTTGTACCTGTCCATGCACCATATCTTTTAAAACATGTGGTTAGCATAAAAAAAAATCCTGCTAAAATTATGTAATTGATAATGATGGTTAAAAAAAAAATATGATAGGCCTTTTAAAATAAACACATATAAAGAAGATTTAGACAGTATTTACCTGGTTTAATCAAAGGGGATTCCCATATGCTCTGCGTATCATGTGATATGCAACAGTGATGATAGGGCTTTCATATTTCACGTGTACATTTCTTGTCTCAAGACGTTTTCCTTGGAACCAAAATGTTTTACCTTTTGACTTTAAAAAGGAATATGCTGTATACTGTTCTCTATATTTGACAGGCACGGTTAGATATATTGAAAATTCACTCAAGGAAGATGAATCTGACAAGGGGCATTAACCTTAGAAAGATTGCTGAAATGATGCCAGGGGCCTCGGGAGCAGAAGTGAAGGTATGTTAGGAATGAATGTTATTCAGATGGTTTTTATGGGGAATTTATATTTAATTAAAATGAACGAGTCTTAAGATGTACATTAGATGTATTTTCTCATTCGTCTCTTATCAAATTCTTTACGTGCATGTATACAATATCGAAGGTATGTGAAGGTATGTGATTTGGTTACAAATAGGATTTGCCAGCTGATCGTTGTTTACGGCACCAGTCTCTCAAAAGTTAAACTTACAAAGTTAGTCAATGAGTTGTGTGATAACAAAATATTGCCATTAAGTTAAAACAGCATTCGTACGATATCCTGATTCCCATCGATATGTTCTAATGAAGATACAAGGGGACGAGAGACGTCAGCTTCAACAGTGTCAATCTGTCCCATCACACGCACATACAGTCGCGGCACTCGTGCACAGGAGTCCAAGAAATTTTGTTACAACTTGTTACATAATTTTAACGCAGAGCTAGACATCTTCACTTACATGTATGAGTACGTTGTAACAGACGTTTACATTCAGTACATAAAGAAAGTTCAAAACGAGTTTGCATCTGCCCAGCGTTGAATCAAACAAGGTTGTTTTGAAATTGAGAATGTTCATGATCCATTTGATTTGATGTTTAAAGGACATTTTTTACCTAGTCTGTGCAGTTAGAATATTCAGTGTCTTAGACAAAATTATCACTCTCTACAAAACAATTCTTTACAGGGCTCTCTTACCACTACAAAGTTCTTCGCCGTTAAGGTTTTTCATGGCGCAATGAAACATTATTTTCATACATATGTACACGACCGTTTTACAGCTTTTGACTACAAATTTGGAAGTTCTTTGAAAAATATTTGGAATTATACTTTATTTTATCAATCATCGATGAACATTTTAAAATTTCGATGCCTAAGCAACCATCATGGGGGCTGCCATTTTTGTTTATGAATACAAAGTTTTTGTATTTCGATGCAAGCCATTTGATTGGTCCAGCTGATGGTAATATAATTTTGTAATTTATGGGCAAATATCAACCATCTGCTGAACATTGCAGGCTATAGGGTGTAAAATTCAGAATGTAAATATATAGTTATATCCACATTTAGAAATAAGCCAAATAGACTACAGGCCACCTGTCTTTTAACAGAAAATAAAAGTTGTATTACATGTTCATGTATATAAAACTATTATAGACAATAAAATGCCTCTGTTTAAAAATAGTCTGCAATAATATATAAGATAACACTAAGCAGATACATGATTTAAGCTTCAACCTTACTATTGCTTTGATCATTTTGATAACTTTTTAATATTTAAAGAAACAATGTGAAGTGTTAATTAGCTCAGTCTTCAAGAAAACTTTTTTGAACTACTAGCCTGAAGCCAAATTCTCTTGGCCATTTATACAGTTTGTAAGACAATTTTTAGTAGACCTGCAAACTTTTACTAGCCCCTGGCATCAGGCTAGTGAATTTTCATGAAGACTGTTGGCACTCTAGATAGTTAATAAATAGATGACTATTTATCTACATTATGTTCTAGGGAGTATGTACAGAGGCCGGCATGTATGCTCTGAGAGAGAGAAGGGTCCATGTTACACAAGAAGATTTTGAGCTAGCTGTTGCCAAGGTAAAGTCATTCTGCCTATGTCCGATATTTTTTAATTTAGGGATCTACCTAAGGCAGGTGCCCTACTGTAATCACTATGTATGTCCTTCAATTAAAAGCTGTTACATTCATCATAAATTCTTCACTTTAAGAGCTAGGCTTTGTGTTAGGTGTATCACTGTTAAGTCTCTCTATCATACCTGTCAACTTTGAAATCTTGAAAAGAGGGAGATCTCCCTCCTTGGCACTTGAAAAAGAGGGAGATTGCATGTGAACCCATTTTGCCACATTTTTAATGAATTGCAACATTTTGTGCAAAACCAGTTTTCAAATAATTTCATTATGCTGACATTTCAGTGCAAAAACATATATAATCTATGAAACATTTATCAATAATTTATTGCATTCTATACATCTTTTCTTGCATTTTGTCATGAAATTTCTCATGACATGTTCCGAATGTCGCTATTTAGAGTAATTCCTCTAATATAAATCAGTATATAATGGTAAATATGCCTAAAGAGGGAGAAAGAGGGTGATTGGGCCAAAAAGAGGGAGATTTTGGTCTCCCTTGAGAAAGAAATGCCAAGAAGAGAGATGAGGTCAAAAAAGAAGTCTCCCTCCAAAAGAGAGTTGACAGGTCTGCTCAATTAATGACTCTGTACTTTGATCCCATTTTTGTGTCGCCTGCTGCACTTATGGATAACTTTGTCCGTTGTCCATCTGTCTGTCACAATTTGGGTGTCACACCCATAAACTAGCTGAAAGCTGGTCAGTGATAGGGCTTTAGGACTTTATTTTCGCATTAGATAAAGCATGCAAAATAGGAAGATAAAGTCCTCGCCTAAAAAAAGTCCTTTACGATAACCAAAGATTTCTGAAGTGTATTTCTTATAGATACATGTATATATGGTTTTGAATACGAACTAATGATATGAACTAATGGTGCCCATCATATGTCTTTCATGTAAGGGAATTGATTCTTGTGTTCTGATAACTGCATCAAATTGACATTAGAGTTATCCCTCTTTCTACAGTATGCAATTCATAAAATAATAATTCACCATGAACTGTTTAGGGGAGAGGCCATTTGGTTACACTTTTAACTTTGATTCCATTTTGCCATGTTTAGGTAACAGCTATCACTGTCAGTCTCTTTTCTTTGATCCCATTTTTGGCCGGATTGCGAAGCAAATCCGGTCTATGAAATGGCAAAGTCCGTCAGTCCACCCTCTGTCAACATTTTAGTTAAGGTGTCCGCTCTGTGGTCTAGTGGTAAGGGCATCTGGCTAGTGACTATAACGTTGCTGGTTCAAGCCTCACTAGGACCACGGGTCGGCCGACATATTCTCATCTATGTTCTGTGTCATATACTAAAAAATGTCCTTGTCTGTGTATTGTTTGCGTGTCTTTGGTGTTAAAAAAAAAACAGAAACAAAAGAACATTTCGGTTAAAGTGTTGCGTATAAGTCTGTTGAGAGAAAACTGCTTGGAGCAGCAACTTGAAACTTGACATGGTGATAGACTATGATGAGATGAATTAAATTCAGTAACAAAATTTTACCTAGTGACCTTGACCTTAACATTTGAAAGGTAAGTGACAGGGCTTTCATATTTCTTATGTGTATTCCTTGTGACAAGACCTTTCTATGGATACCAACATTTTTAACCTTGTGACCTTGACCTTGGAGTTTGACCTACTTTTGAAAAACTTTAACCTTGGCCATAATTTTTTAATGGTAAGTGATAGGGCTTTCATATTTCACATGTGTATTCCTTGTGACAAGACCTTTCCATGGATACCAAAATTTTTGACCTTGTGACCTTGACTTTGGAGTTTGACCTGCTTTTGAAAAACTTAAACCTTGGCTTTAGCTCATGAACTTTAGAGGATATTTGATATTTCTCATGCAGAATCCTCATGACCAGACCTCTTACTTGATTTCATGACTTTTGACCTAGTGACCTTGACCATGTAGTTTGACCTTAAACGTTTTTCCTGGCTATATCTCATGCAGTATAAGGGGAAGGGCTTTGATATTTCTCATGTAGATTCCTCATGACCAGATCTTTCATTTGATATCATGACTACTTTTGACCAAGTGACCTTTGACCTACCTTTAAGCATTAAGAGGTAGGAATAAAAACACAAACACAAACACTCGAATACACAAATTTTCGACCTCTTGGCCTCTATCAAGTGTAAAAAAGGACAATGTATATCAAGACTAAGTGAAATCCATCTTCATAATTATGATTTAGTTCTTTAAAACCATCTTCTGCTAGATCGCAAAATATTACAAAGACTTTGTAAGTTTTCGCAAATATCGTGAAATGTATGCATGTGGTGCAAATATGTCATAGACTAACATAAAAGTTTGCAATGAACACCAAGGAAGCAGAGACAGATTTTACCTAGTCTTGATATACATTGTCGTTTTTAGCTCACCCGAGCAAAAGGCTCAAAGTGAGCTATTGTGATGCAGCTTCGTCTGTCGTCCGTTATCTGTCCGTAAACTTTTCACATTTTCAACTTCTTCTCCAGAACCACGGAACAGATTTTCATGAAACTTTGTAGAAATGAAGTACTAATGTAATTGACAGAGAGTTAATTCTTTTAACAATATAGTCAGTCGCTGGTCTTGTTGTGAACCTGATCTTTTGTTTGAGCCTCTGACCCCCAGGGTCTTCGAAAAAGGGTGTGGTAAATTTTTCCTACACAAGTCTATGTAATCTTGTGAACACCAGTTCTCGAAAAGTATAATTGATAGAGAGATAATTCTTTTTGCATTATAATCAGTCTCTGGCATATTTGTGCACTTTATATGTTGTTTGAGACCCTGGCTCCCAGGGTCTTCAAAAATGGGTGTGGTCATTTTCACCTATATAATTCTTTGTCACACTGCAAATAAAAATCTTGGAATCTCATTGGTTGTTTAGCCGTAATTATGAGACTTTGTTACCCGTCTGCAGCCATAAATATGGAACTTTGTGATGTCACGGATACCTTATTGTTTCTTGACGTTACAGCGAGCTTTTCCCGTAAAAAAATTCAAACGTTTTGAATTTTACTCTCGCTGCAGATCCTTTAATTTTAATTTTCTACTAAAATGAATTTCATTCGTGGTTCATTTGTTCTTAATAAACCATTTACGGGTATGATCTTTTTAATGGTGTAGAAAATTTTACAATCCATCAACAAATAAAGAAGTTATAAATTTTACTGTCAACGCCATTTTCAAAATAACAATTTATAAGGGATTTGCAGTATTACGAAAATGTTATTATGGTTCCAGACAGGTAATATGGTCTGATATACCTTGTCTGGAATTCATATTCCCCCTCGCCTTCGGCTCGGGAAATATAATTCCAGAAAAGGCATATCAGACCATATTACCTGCCTGGAACCATAATAACGTATAGTGTAATCTGTTGAACACCAGTTCTCAAAAGTATAATCAATAGAGAGATAATTCCTTTTGCATTATAATCACTCTCTGGTCTTCTTGTGTTTCTGATATTTTGTTTGATCCTCTGATCCCCAGGGTCTTGGAAAGGGGTGTGGTCATTTCTCCTTAAAAAGTCTATGTAACGTTGTGACCACCAACTCTCATAAAGTATACTTGATAGAGAGATAACATTACCATGAGTCTGTGGTCTAGTTGTGCACATGATATTTTGTTTAAGCTTCTGACCCAAGGGTGTGACCATTTTCTCATATATAAGATTTGTAATGTTATCTTGTGAACACCAATTCTCAGAAAGTATAATTGATGGAGAGTTAATTCTTTTAACATTATTTACAAGTGTCTGTGGTGTAGATGTGCAACTGATATTTTGTGTGAGGCCGTGCCACCAGGGTCTTGAAATGGGGGTCACTTTAGTTGAATGAATTTAACATAAATTTATGAATCGCAAGCGATATAATTCCTCCTTCCGGCATTAATCCATGTCCTTCAACTCTGCCTTGACCTGTACTTACACCAAAACATGAATCCAACATCAAAATAAGTTCAATATGTGTAGAAAAAGGTATGGAAAACAGGAAAATTTCATGAAATATGCTATGAGGCCATAGCTTTTGTAAGAACAAATAAATCAAACCCTACTTCAACTTATTCCTTATCATACTATAATGTATCTACATACCAAAAATCAGCTCAATATCTACAACAACAGGCATGAAAAGACTGGAGACTGAGAAGTTCATGAAATTTGCTAAGTCCAGGGGCCGTAACTCCTGTAGAAATGGGTCAATCAAATTGAAACACAAACTTGATTTGTATCACACTGAGATATATTCACATACCAAAAATGATTTCATATATTCACATACCAAAAATGATTTCAATACCTGCAATACCATGGAAGAAAAGTCTGGAAAACTGAGAATTTCATGAAATTTGCTAAGTCCAAGGGCCATTACTCTTGAAAAAATAGGTCAATCAGAACAAAACTCAAACTTGAGCTGTTTAACACTAAATGTATTCACGTATAAAAAATTATTTCAATATTCGCAATGCCTTGAAAGAAAAGTCCGGAAAACTGAGAATTTCATGTAATTTGCTAAGTCCAAGGGGCATTACTCTGGTAAAAATAGGTGAATCGAAACCAAACTCCAACTTGATCTGTATCACATTGAGATAAACTCACATTTCAAAAATGAGTTCAATATATGCAACGACAACGAAAAAAAGTCTGGGAAACTAAAGTGTGATGGACAGACGGACAGACGAACGGGATGGAAACTATTAAGCCGGTAGGGGACTAATAAAAACAGCCTGGTATTCGGGTCATTTCTACCCATCTCGTTATAAGATGGTAGAGTTGAATATATAGGACAAGTTGTGTTTCCCGTGCTGATCGGTCAACAAATATTGCCGCCTAGGTCTCTGATTGGCTGACGCATTTCCGACTTCTCTGCAACCACTGTACAGAATTTCATGAAACCTTACAGGAAACATGTGCTCAAGGTCCTCTACCAAGTTTGTATTTTTCGTGCTGATCGGTCAACTAATATGACCACTGAGGGCTCTGATTGGCTGACGCATTTTTGACTTCTCTGGAACCGTTGCGCAGAATTTCAGGAAACCTCACAGAAAACAAGTATACTCAAGGTCGTCTACCAAGTTTGTGTTATTCGTGCCAATCGGTCAACTAATACGATCGTCGTGGGCTCTGATTGGCTGACACATCATTTACAGCTGCATAGAATTTCACGAAGTCGTACAGGAAGCAAATATCAAGGTCCCCCACCAAATTGTCTCCTATCATTCTTTTGTCTGCGACTCAAGTGATCGATGTGCCCCCTTGGACCTTTTGTTATTAGAAGCATTAAAGAAAGTTTAAAAAAGATAATTGAAACATTGTGGGAGGCATATATTGCATTCCTCTGGGGGATGAGACTTCCTACAACATACACGATCTTTCTGACCTCATTCGTGCGAAGTTGTGTGGGGTATTATTCTAGGAATTAAATGGATCATGTTTGATGGCATGTTTTAATTTCAGAGATCATTAGTCCTCGTCCTACTCGGGATTTGGTGTCGGAAATAACACCAGAGGTGGGAATTAAAGCGACAAATGGTACTAGTCATGAACCTTTGATGTTTTATACTTGATGCGATCGGCCGTAGCTGACAGAATTGTTGTACAATGATTTATTGGTCCGTCATGTGAAAACATTAATTTTACATGTATTTCGGATCCAAGGGAAAAAAAATATTATATCCATCGAATCTGTTAACTAAGTATAAAATTAATTAATCTTCTGTTAACGAAGGCCTTATTGTTTAGCTGATGGGCACTGGAAACTAGTCGATACATTAATCGCTGTTCCGTCTGTCTCTTCGTCTGTCAGTCTGCCACACTTAAGTTTTTTTTAGCTCACCTGAGCCATAGGCTCAAGTGAGCTATTGTCATAGTGTTGCGTCCGGCGTCCGGCGTCGTCGTCGTCGTCGTCCGTCGTCGTCCGTCGTCGTCCGTCGTCGTAAACTTTTCACATTTTAAACTTCTTCTCCAGAACGGCTGAAGGGATTTTGATGAAACTTGGTAGGTATGAAGTACTCATGGTCCCCTACAAGTGTTGTTGTTTTTCGTCCGGATCTGTCAACAGGTGGCGCCACCACAGCCAAAAGTAGGTCACGGGGGGTACCCTCCTTTGACAAACTTCTTCTTCAGAACCGAAGCATGTATCGACAAACCGAAAGCATCAGGATGATCTAGAGAGATGTCTTAAGAAGTGTTGTTATTTTTGGTTCCACTTCGAAGTCAAATTTTTGACGCGTTTTTGACGTCTTTTCGGACTTTGTCAGAAATGCACATTTTTGCACTATTTCTTTAAATAACTCAATAAGTGTATGATTTTACACACTCATTTACTACATATTTATCATATTTAACTTACTTAATGCTTTGATATGTATTTTGAGCTTAAATTTTATTTTTTTGATTTTTTATGAATTTTTTTCTTATGTAAAAAGGAAGGGGGGGGGGTTGATTTTCAAACATTTTCTGCTTCTTTTCTATAACCACTCTTCAGATTGTCATGACAATTTGTAGGTATGAGGTACTCATGCATGGTACCCTACAAGTGATAGAATTTTGTCAAGATATCCACTTTTGGATTTTTAAGGAATATTTTTTATGTAGGCGTCACACTGTCCCGATTATGATATCCGATGGACACACGAATATGAAATTTTCAATTTCGTGCGAAGTTACTCCCGAATATGGTTAAGATCCGCTCAGCAACCGATGTTTTTACGATGCTAAAAGATGATTACACGATGCTAAAAGATGACTACACGATTGTATCCGAACCGCTCCCGATGGCAACACGACGGGACAAATTCTATCGTAAAACATATCCGAAGGTCATACGAAGGCTTACGATGTATCAACGAAGGCTATTAGATTGCTTCACGACGTCGTATCTAGAATGCGATGCATCGGATTATAACCAGGAATGCATCACGTTTTGGATGTTTAAAAATTCTTGTTTAATCAGTACCACAGTATCAATGGTTTCCTCCTCCGCCTTTTATTATTTCTGTCTCAGAAAAATACAAAAAATACCCAAAAGTTAGCAACTCAAATATATGTTATCGAATATCTGAATCGCACTGTCTATGTAGCATGGTTAGCCAAGATATATGAATGTTGATTCTTATCATGCTCGACCATCTTTGAAAGTTTGATTTTACAAGGCATATCATTACAGTTTGTGACTACCAGACGGACAAATAGACAACGGGTTCAGCTATCAGTTATCTTTGCGTAGCAGTTGACATGTATTATTGTCAACCAAAAATCGTCTTGAAATATCACGAATTTCATTTATAAACATCATTGGTGGAAACAAGTGGAAGACGTGATGATTCAATGTAAGAAAGATGAAAATGGATATATGTCACAACAAGATACTAGTATTACCAGTAATTATATAAAATACACATGTACATGCTCTCTTAGATGCATTAAAAGAAGCAATGCTTCTGCCCTCTTTTTCCTTATAGTAACATTATAATGGCACGCCATTTTGCTTTATTGATTAATTGTGAACTTGCAAATTTGAAGAAGACAGAAAAGTTTTTATTTTGATGAATTTAGATTACATGTAACTTTACTTTAAAATGGCTTTGAATATTATGTCTTTGAAATGTTCTTTTTAATATTTGTGTCTGTCATCTTTTGTATCGGGATCCCATCTTAACGTCATCGTACTAAAGTACGATGACATTACGATGTCATTTCGATGGAATTACGAGGTTGTCACGAAGTCGTATAGCCTTCCTAACTCCATCGGGAGGTTCTTGACACGTTCGTAATGCCTTCGTATGACAAAATTTAACCGATGGTCCTGATGGTAATTCGAAGGAGAAACGAAGATGTTACGAATACGCAAGATGCCTTCTCGATGGTCTTACGAAGGACAAGATGATTACACGAACCTGTTTCGAAGATGGTCCTTCGGGAGTGCCATCGGGAATTTTTTGGCATGCCAAAGATTTTGACAGCACTCCCGAAGTTGTTCCCGAAGTTTGACAAATCAAGCCGGCGGTCATACGATGGTTCAAGATGGCCTTACGAATAGCCCGATGATATTACGATCACACCCGAATTTGAACAAATCCTTTATCGTGTGGCCATCGGCTGCTTAAATCGGGACAGTGTGACGCCAGCATTAAGATTGTACATAGGTATAATGTATGTTTTCCATGCCAAATGGACCCATGGGGAGTAGCTTCAAACCCCGGCGGGACCCCAACAATTTTTTTTTTTCCTTTTTCAGTTTTTTTTCTCTTTTTATTTTTAGCTCACCTCGACGAAGTTGAGTGAGCTTATGCTATAACCCCATGCGTCCGCGTCCGCGTCCGCGTCCTCGTCCGCGTCCGCGTCCGTGTCCGCGTCCGTGTCCGCGTCCGCGTCCGGTTAAGAAGTTTGGGGTAGCTCAGTATCTGACAAAGTACTTATGCTACAGTAACCAAACTGGCACAAGTGATTCATCTTTGGATGCTGAGGTGAACCCATGCATGGGATGCAGCATCTGACCTACATTTTCCGCTTGAGTGACTTGGTTAAGAAGTTTGGGGTAGCTCAGTATCTGACAAAGTACTAATGCTACAGTAACCAAACTGGCACAAGTGATTCATCTTTGGATGCTGAGGTGAACCCATGCATTGTATGCAGCATCTGACCTACATTTTCCGCTTGAGTGACTTGGTTAAGAAGTTTGGGGTAGCTCAGTATCTGACAAAGTACTGATGCTACAGTAACCAAACTTGCATAAGTGATTCATCTTTGGATGCTGAGGTGAACCCATGCACCGGATGCAGCATCTGACCTACAATATACGCTTGAGTGATTTGGATAAGAAGTTAGGGGTAGCTCAGTATCTAACAAAGTACTAATGCTACAGTAACCAAACTTGCACAAGTGATTCATCTTTGGATGCCGAGATGGACCCATGCATCGGATGCAGCATCTGACCTACTTTTTCCACTTGAGTGATTTCGCTTTTAAAAGCCAATATTGAGCAAAGTATAAGTGCTACATGTACCAAACTTGCATATTGGATGTATCTTTGATCAAACTTTCATAAAATGACCTTGACCTACTTTTTCCTCTTGAGTGATTTTGCCTTTAAAAGCCAATATTGAGCAAAGTATAAGTGCTACATGTACCAAACTTGCATATTGGATGTATCACTGATCAAACTTTCATAAAATGACCTTGACCTACTTTTTCCGCTTGAGTGATTTTGCCTTTAAAAGCAAATATTGAGCAAAGTATAAGTGCTAGATGTTCCAAACTTGCATATTAGATGTATCTTTGATCAAACTTTCATAAAATGACCTCGACCTACTTTTTCCGCTTGAGTGGTTTTGCCTTTAAAAGCCAATATTGAGCAAAGTATAAGTGATACATGTAGCAAACTTGCATATTGGATGTATCTTTGATCAAACTTTCATAAAATGACCTTGACCTACTTTTTCCGCTTGAGTGATTTTGCCTTTAAAAGCCAATATTGAGCAAAGTATAAGTGATATATGTACCAAACTTGCATATTGGATGTATCTTTGATCAATCTTTCATAAAATGACCTTGACCTACTTTTTCCGCTTGAGTGATTTTGCCTTTAAAAGCCAATATTGAGCAAAGTATAAGTGATACATGTACCAAACTTGCATATTGGATGTATCTTTGATCAATCTTTCATAAAATGATCTTGACCTACTTTTTCCGCTTGAGTGATTTTGCTCTATAAAGCCAATATTGAGCAAAGTATAACTGCTACATGTACCAAACTTGCATATTGGATGTATCTTTGATCAAACTTTCATAAAATGATCTTGACCTACTTTTTCTGCTTGAGTGGTTTTGCCTTTAAAGGCCAATATACATGTACTAAGAAATATGTTTGAATTGAATTTTGCTGTCACGAGGTGAGCTTTGTAATCTGTGATTACCTATGTTTATATTTATCGCTAGAAATGAAACTGTGAAAGAATTTTGTCAAAATATCAACTTTTAGATTTTTAATGATTTTTTAAATAAGACAAGCTATAGCTAGTTTGGCTTTGTGTACTTATTTTCATACTTCGAATTAACTTGGCCACATACGCTATCAAATATACTCTGAATTTATTTTTAAGATGTTGACTTTTTGTGTCGCCTGCGAAGCACAGCGACACTTAGGGATCACTTTGTCCGTTGTTCGTCTGTCCGTCCATCCGTCCCTCCGTCTGTCCGTCTGTCTGTCACACTTGGGTGTCACACCCCATAACTTTTGATTGGTAAGTGATAGGGCTTTGATATTTCACATGTGTATTCCTTGTGACAAGACCTTTATACACATATCATAATTTTTGACCTTGTGACCTTGACCAAGATATTTGACCTACTTTTCTAAAAATCTAATATTGGCTATATCTCTTGATTGATTAGTGATAGGACTTTGATATTTCACATGTGTATTCCTTGTGATTAGACCTTTCTACACATATAATGTTTGACCTTGTGACCTTGATCTAGATATTTGACCTACTTTTCTAAAAATCTAATATTGGCTATATCTCTTGATTGATTAGTGATAGGACTTTGATATTTCACATGTGTATTCCTTGTGATTAGACCTTTCTACACATATAATGTTTGACCTTGTGACCTTGATCTAGATATTTGACCTACTTTTTAAAAAAAAACCAAGATTGGCTATATCTATTGATTGGCAAGTGATAGGGCTTTGATATTTCTCTTGTGTATTCCTTTTGACAATATCTTTCTACACATACCATAATTTTGACCTCATGACCTTGACCTAGATATTTGACCTACTTTTCAAAAAAATTAAGATTTGCTATATCTTTTGATTGGTAAGTGATAGAGCTTTGATATTTCATATGTGTATTCCTTCTTGTGACAAGGCCTTTCTACACATATCATAACTTTTGACCTCATGACCAAGACCTAGATATTTGACCTACTTTTCAAAAAATCTTAGATTGGCTATTTCTTTTGATTGCTGAGTGATAGGCTTTGATATTTCACATGTGCATTCCATGTGACAAGACCTTTCTTCACATACCATCATTTTTAGCTCACCTCGCATAGTTGAGTGAGCTTATGCTATAACCCCACGCGTCCGGTTAAAAAGTTTGGGGTAGCTCAGTATCTGACAAAGTACTAATGCTACAGTAACCAAACTGGCACAAGTGATTCATCTTTGGATGCTGAGGTGAACCCATGCATCGTATGCAGCATCTGACCTACATTTTCCGCTTGAGTGACTTGGTTAAGAAGTTTGGGGTAGCTCAGTATCTGACAAAGTACTGATGCTACAGTAACCAAACTTGCACAAGTGATTCATCTTTGGATGCTGAGGTGAACCCATGCATCGGATGCAGCATCTGACCTACATTTTCTGCTTGAGTGACTTGGTTAAGAAGTTTGGGGTAGCTCAGTATCTGACAAAGTACTGATGCTACAGTAACCAAACTTGCACAAGTGATTCATCTTTGGATGCTGAGGTGAACCCATGCATCGGATGCAGCATCTGACCTACATTTTCTGCTTGAGTGACTTGGTTAAGAAGTTTGGGGTAGCTCAGTATCTGACAAAGTACTGATGCTACAGTAACCAAACTTGCACAAGTGATTCATCTTTGGATGCCGAGATGGACCCATGCATCGGATGCAGCATCTGACCTACTTTTTCCGCTTGAGTGATTTCGCTTTTAAAAGCCAATATTGAGCAGAGTATAAGTGCTACATGTACCAAACTTGCATATTGGATGTATCTTTGATCAAACTTTCATAAAATGACCTTGACTACTTTTTCCGGTTGAGTGATTTTGCCTTTAAAAGCCAATATTGAGCAAAGTATAAGTGCTAGATGTTCCAAACTTGCATATTAGATGTATCTTTGATCAAACTTTCATAAAATGACCTTGACCTACTTTTTCCACTTTAGTGATTTTGCCTTTAAAAGCCAATATTGAGCAAAGTATAAGTGATACATGTACCAAACTTGCATATTGGATGTATCTTTGATCAATCTTTCATAAAATGACCTTGGCCTACTTTTTCCGCTTGAGTGATTTTGCTCTATAAAGCCAATATTGAGCAAAGTATAACTGCTACATGAACCAAACTTGCATATTGGATGTATCTTTGATCAAACTTTCATAAAATGACCTTGACCTACTTTTTCTGCTTGAGTGGATTTGCCTTTAAAAGCATGTACTAAGAAATATGTTTGAATTGAATTTTGCTGTCACGAGGTGAGCTTCGTAATCTGTGATTACCTATGTTTTACCTCGTGCACTTGCCCTATATATTTGACCTACTTTTCAACAAATCTATGATTTGCTATTTCTTTTGAGTGGTAAGTGATAGGGCTTTGATATTTCACATTTGTATTCCTTATGAAAAGACCTTTCTAAACATTCCATAATTTTTAACCTAGTGACCTTGCCCTTGATATTTGACCTAATTTCAATAAAAGAAAAATCCTCTACGCAGGCGACACAAGCATTCCTTGGATTGCTTTTTTTTTCATACATGCATATTTCAGAACAATTCCCCTATTTAATGATTATTTTATCTGTCTTATTTCTGTATCTATGGTAAACATAGTCGCCATATATCTTGTGTTACAGATTTGATTGGTTCAATACCTCCTTGCCCCTTTAGTAGGGGTAACTACAGGAAATAAAAAGGTGCACACTAAAAATTTTGCCTGAAATGAAATGCCCGGAAGTCTGTAAAATTGGTCTTTTTTGATTGCGAATCTTTGGCACGCATAAAAATGTAAAGAAAAAGGGGGGGTCATGCATGTCCTTTTTTCGCAAATTTCACTTTTTTTACAGGAACTCTGCGTCCTCATCGAAAATGTTCCGAATTTTGCATATTTTCAAACCTATCTGTAGATTGCATAAAAGACAAGATCAAGTTCGAAGTTAAATTTATCACGACTATTGATTCAATATGCTAAAAATACATTTCCAAGCGCCGCATTTCAGCATATTTACCGAAAATAATTTGTCCAAGTGGCTTCACTGGGTCATGAGGTTTGATACACCGTACACTGCTGTTTGGAAATAAAATTGGCTCAATTTCTGCACAACTCACTTGAATTAATATTGTCCGCTAACAACTTGTCTGTGTTAATTGGATTAACACGATTTTGACTGTACGTTACATGTATTAAGATGAAATCAATACTATTCAAAAGCTCTCATTCATAGATTTCTGTATAATTTAATATGAATAAAGGCAAAACCGAAAAGTCTTTGTTTTTTATGCTTCCGGAATCAAAGATACGGGGGCATATAGTTTTTGGCCTGTCCGTCTGTCTGTTTGTCCGAAAAACTTTACATTGGGCATAACTTTTGAATGGAAGGTGATAGAGCTTTCATATTTCACATGTGTATTCCTTGTGACAATACCTTTCCATTGATACCAAAATTTTTGACCTCGTGACCTTGACCTTTGACCTACTTTTCAAAAACTTTAACATTGGGCATAACTTTTGAATGGTTAGTGATAGGGCTTTCATATTGTACATGTGTATTCTTTGTGACAAGATCTTTCCATTGATACCAACATTACTCTGACCCTGACCTCTCACATACTTAACAGAAAATGATGTTTATACCAACAAAGATGCCACCGTGGGGCATTCATGTTTCACAAACAGGCTTTATTATTTTCTGGCATACTAGCTATTAATAATGAAAGGTTTGGTGTTCAATTTTAAATAAACTTAATTTATGAAATCATTTCATTGTTTTATTCTGTTTCTGTTGCACATTAATGTGGAATTTTACATAATGATTTTATTTTTGATGTTGCATAATCAAACTATACAAGCTGGGCATATGACTTTGGATCGCATAATCCATCTTTTCAAATCAGTAAAAAAGTTGTTGTTTTGAAATGTGACTATTTTCTCTTGTTTGTACTTTTAAAGGTTGTCTGGAAAAAAAACTTGTCTGCATCCGGCAAAAATCTTGTTAGGAAGGTTGTGGGCTAAAATCCTGGTACTGGCACTATCAGTATTCAATGTCAGTATGTCAATTAGAGCGTGCATGGGTATCAGGTGAGCGTTGTGCCCCCTGGGGCTCTTGTTTTAATTTTCCCTGTTTTGCAGATATTGAACTTTTGGTATGTGAATAGAATACATCATGGTGTGATACAGATCAAGTTTTTGTCATAGTTATATGACCATTTGACATGTTGGACGTTGTCAATTTCCTGAAAGGTTTACGGATCTTTGTTTGCTGTATCTGAATAATGTTAAACGTAAATACGTTTACAACCAAGCTTCACTTTTCTTCTATTGAAGTTTTTTAGTCCCTGGTAGGAGATAATTATAGGTTTTATCGCTGTGTGTGTGTCTGTCCATGCTTCCTTCTGTCTGTCCGATAAAACTTGTTTGGGCCATGATTTTACTTCTTTTAATTGTTGTTCTGGGCCCAATTATGTCCGAGGTCATATGTCAAAGGTCCAGGTCACAATACATATTATGTGAACAATCTAGTCGGGACCATTGAAAAATCCTGTCTGACCATACCACGTGGAAGAATACGTTAGGAAGGTTTTAGTATAATAAGAGTTAGACGAGATAAACGCGGTCCGTTGGTAGTGCAGATGTATAATCTTGCACAAGTGTTTTTTGCATTTTATGAATGATATGTAGAATATCAGACTTCGAATTTTCAATGGGAAACTTATCTCACATGATATATTCTGAAGACATTCTGATTAATGGGATGGTGTAGCTCCAAAGGTGATGATATCTGGTAAAGTGCTTTCTTTTTTTGTTATGAATGTACATTGCCATAGGTTTCCCCATGTTTGAAGCAACACGTTCATAATTTTTTTTTGATGGACTTTTTAGCTCGCCTCGCCGAAGTTGAGATGAGCTTATGTAATACCCCCGGTGTCCGCGTCCGCGTCCTGTTAAAGTTTTTTGGGTAACTCAGTAACTGACAAAGTACTGATGCTGCAGGGACCAAACTTGCACAAAGTGATTGATCTTGGGATGCTGATGTGAACCCATGCATCAGATACGGCATCTGAGGTACATTTTCCGCTTGAGTGATTTTGCCTTTAAAAGCCAATATTGGGCAAAGTATAAGAACTACATGTAACACACTTGCACAGTGGATGTATCTTTGATCAAACTTTCATAAAATTACCTTGACCTACTTTTTCCGCTTGAGTGATTTTGCCTTTAAAAGCAATATTGGGCAAAGTATAAGTGCATCATGTTCAAAACTTGCATTGTGGATGTATCTTTGATCAAACTTTCATAAAATGACCATGGCCTACTTTTTCCGCTTGAGTGATTTTGCCTTAATAAAAACCAAATTGATTTTGAGCAAAGTATAAATGCTTCATGCACCAAACTTGCATAGTGGATGTATCTTTGATCAAACTTTCATAAACTGACCTTGGCCTACTTTTTCCGCTAGAGTGATTTTGTCTTTTTAAAAGCCAATATTTAGCAAAGTATAAGTGCTACATGTTAAACGTACGTGTTCTGAACTGGCATAGTGGATGTATCTTTGATCAAATGTTCATAAAATGACCATGTCCTACTTCTTCCGCTTGAGTGCATGTCTGGCCCATGCTGTGAATTTATCTGGTTTTAAATGATGCTATTGAATTTAAAGACGTTTAACATTTGAACTACTTGGTGAGTGTCACTGCTGGTGGACCAAGAGTCCCCGAGGGCACATGTAGCCAAGTTCGATCAACTTCGGTTGATCGTCTGTCTCTTCAACGCATTTGAAATTTTCTGTTTCAAAATTTCTTGAAATTTCTGAAACGTGGGTCCTGTAGCATCATATCCCACCCATTCTGCTACGTTTTTGGCACATTTTTGGACATAATATTTTTCATACCTTTTGGCCGTATTACATTGTTTAGACTAAGGATCACTGACGAGGGTTTAGTACCCGAAACGTGCATGTCTGGTCTATGCTGTAAATTTATCTGGTTTTAAATGATGCGATTGAATTTAAAGACGTTTAACATTTACTTTTAAGGCCAATATACATGTATTTTGAAATATTCTTGAATTGAATTTTGCTGCCGCGAGGCGAGTTTCGTAATCCGTGATTACCTATGTTTTTGAATATGAAGTAAGTGGATTAATAGAAAAAATTAATTCTAATTCTAATTCATTCTGTTTGTTTCACGCATTCTGATTGGTTCACAGGATTTCTACAAGCATGTATAACGACGATATACATACGGCAAACCGACTCACTTGACATACTTTAAAATAAATTTTCACGTTACAAGTTACGTATGACGTCATGGTCCCCAGTGTTATTTGCTCTAATGACGTCATAATGTGACGTAAAGCTACAAGGTATGAACAGTTGTATTTCGTATTTTGCAGCGCAATAATTTGTGTTGGTCGTTGTTAGTCCTCCGTAGCAACATCGCCTCTAAAGCGATACGTGAGACCCTCTGAGGGGTATAAAGAGTAAAATTAGAATAGGGATATGTGGTTCCGACAGGTATATGTTGGATATAGAGAATAAGTGTCTTAATTTGTGTTTTGTTACGGGTATGCAACACACAGCAAGTGCATTTATCTTAATGCGCGTTAGCGCATTTCATGCGATAATGCACTTGATGTATGTTGCATACCAGAAACAAAACACAAATTATGACATTTATTCTATATATATGCACCATAGTTGTCTGTTTCATTCTTGTTTTCTGAAATTGTTTTTTCTTGGTAAAAGGGTGACGTCAAAATTCATCTCGCCGCGGGTTCAGTTTGCAAGTTAGAACAGGCATCGCGGCATGTTTCTTTAGATCTTATGCATTGTGACGTCACGAGTATTAATACACGAATTGCAGCACGTTTCTTTCAAAGTAACATTCAAAATTGGCTATGCATAAACGCAGTCGGTATAACGTATGTTCCCAACAGTATATATCCAACATATAACCGTCGGACCCACAAAATATATATTACTACTACATTTGACTAGTAACGAACATAGAACAACGGACTGATTTTCCTCTACTTTCCAACAACGGACAGTTTTAATGTTATGTTTAATTTTTCTATTAATTACTTACCTCATATATTCAAAAACATAGATAATCACGGATTACGAAGCTCACCTCGCGTTAGCAAACTTCAATTCAAACATAATTCGTGAATTCTGGGAGAAATTACGCCCCATCGGAACGTTAACTTTTGTCTTACTGCCTTCATATCAAAGTTATTTGTAGTTTCCGCTATAGTACATAATAAACAATGTAATGCGCCTATCTTACGGATAAAATCTTGCTGACACGTGTAATGAAGAATGATTGATGCGATTTTAAATCCCTGGCGCAGAGGCGCGATGTTGATCAAATTATTGCACATATTTACCCTTTGTTTATATGTTTTAGGATACAATTACTACAGAAAAAGTCTTTCTGACAGTTTGGGTAATTACTAGTGCTGTAAACAAGTAATTCTATCGTGTGTCTGAAAAAGTAAATGAGAAATAGATACACCGATCAGTCAAAAGTTAAGTTCTGCTAAGAGGCATCGCCAGTAAAAAAGATCATGAAGATGTTAGAAGCGATATTTATAAGGTTACAAAGCAATGATTTGTAACTATTCACTTTCTGAAAGCAAAATCGGACGTTTAATGTATGGATGGCAGTGTATATACATTATACTTAAATCTGAGCCAGAGTCTTTTAAAAGTCAGTTATTGTCACACCGGATCGTCTGCCCATTATCTTATTACATTTTTAGCTCACTTCAGCGAAAGGCTCAAAGTGAGCTATTGTCATACCGCTTCGTCTTGAAAGGTCAAGGCTACAATAGACATCATTAGTAAAACCTTTTCCAGAGAAAAACGCCTTCCCCTGTGGATGGATTTCAATAATTATATTTCACAGAAATGTTCCTTAGGACCTAACGATGTGTCATGACCTTGAACCCAAGAGGTCAAGGTAATTATAGACACCATTAGTAAATTCTTGCACAGAGCATAACTCCTCCGCCTGTGGATGGATTTCAATAAGATTTCATAGAAATCTTTCTTAAAACCTATGGGTGTGTCACTACCTTGAACCAAGGTCAAAGGTCAAGAACACAATAGACACCATTATTAAAACATTGTCCGGGACAGTACTCCTCTTCCTATTGATGGATTTCAAAAACATTTCACAGAAACCTTTTTAAGGACCAAAGGATGTGTCATGACCTGGAACCAAAGTCAAAGGTCAATGTCACAATAGACGCCATTAGTAACACCTTGGTCCGGAATATAACTCCTCCCCCTTTGGATGAATTTAAATAATAATTTACAGAAATGGTCTGTAGGGCCTAAGGGTGTGTCATGATCTTGAACTGATGTCAGGGTCACACTAGAAGCTTGACCGTGATCCCAAGATAAGTTTTCAAAGAATAATTCTGCGGTTCATTTTAGCCGAAATGAAGCTGAGAGGAATGCTTATTTCATAGAATTTTGCTGAGAAAATATTTTTGGATTTTTATGATTTTTCTTAACAGCTTGAAAAGGGAAGGGGTTGGTCATTTTTAGCCGAGTTACGAAACTCGGCTCTTAATTTCATGTGAGACGTGCGGGCGGGCGTCAACAATTGGTTTCCGGACTATAAGTCAAGTATAATACATGCCAGTGAAACTTCATACACATACTCACCATGAGTCAAGGATGACCCCTATTGATTTTGGGGTAAAAGGTCACCATGAGTCAAGGATGACCCCGACTGATTTTGGGGTAAAAAGGTCACCATGAGTCAAGGATGACCCCTATTGATTTTGGGGTAAAAAGGTTACCATGAGTCAAGGATGACCCCTATTGATGTTTGGGTAAAAGGTCAAAGGTGAAGGTCATGGTACTCAAATGTTTGAGTACCAATCTGTCGAGACCATTCAAGTTTTGCAACTCGGCACTTTGCCTGAAGTTGGATCATGGATCCATCCCAGTTTGGAGCCACCCTATATTGTATAGTGTTGTCTTCGGATAGGAGGTGATGATGGTGTCCTGAAAACCCCCACCCTATCTTAGGATCCGTGCATGGCATAATAATATTTTGCTATGCTCATTCTCAAAATATACTTTCCGTTATAGATCCATCAAAGGCACGTGACACTGCAAGAAGGGGGTTTTAGTGTTTTCGATTTTACTGTGAATAATGGCAGAATATGGGGTTGATCTAAGAAAGGAATCGCTGACAACAATTTGTATACGAGTTCTTTTTCTGTCTTTATCGATAATGTACACGTTTGCTTTCTTTATCGACGAAGGACACTGTTGTACACATATATATTTTTTATTGACATTTGAAAAAATGAAGCCTACATTCATAATACTTTCATTGAATAATTGTAAGGTCGGTAAATGTTTGTGTAGTTCGACACATGTTTGTCAGGTGTCAGTGCATATGACCGACACTTTTCTTAAGAACTCTGAATTATTGTTTAATGAGTTTGTATATTTTATCTACAGGTGATGCAAAAGGACTCAGAAAAGAACATGTCAATAAAGAAACAATGGAAGTAGCCATATCATCATTATCATCTCCCTGGTTACCCTGTACAGATTTCACTGATGATCAATTTACTCTATACATGATAAAAATTGTTTCATTTTTGTCAACGATCTCTTTAGTTGAAGTGTCTATCGTGTAGCAGAAGAATTCATTAAGTAGGATTATAGGAGCGTCGTTGCAGATGAGAAGTAAAGATTTGAAATGAAAGACGTTTATTTGTTAAAGAAAAATGATTTTTTGCTATGTATTGATAGGTCTTGAGACATGTCATATTTTGTCATGATTTAGATTGAAAGAGAAATACGTTGTAAGTTCTATTCAGTGACGTCACCATTTCTCATATACAAGAATAAATGATTAAATGTTAAAACTATAAAATAAACTATTAAAATTACTGTTCATTACTGAGTCAATTGGATTGATACTACAATGTAGTATATTGTAAATTGTATGATTTCCTATGAATCTTGAAAGTAACTGCCTACTTTTTTGTCTATGACAAATATGGATAATGACCATATCCCAATACATAGTACAAAATCCATAATTCAGAAAATCATACACCGAAGGCATACAAAAACCAGGATAAAAGAGGAACCAAAAGAAACAATAACAAAAAATCTCCACCATTTGAAAAGAAGCGAACTACCATTATGGGAGTGAGACCACGTATATTCGGTGGTTGGATGGTTCAAATGGTCTAAGACATGATATCGCCCACCATTCTGGAGAGTGGAACATCATAATGTAGGACGAGTTCCCCATATCGACCGTAGAATTTCTTACGTTTAAATATTGCTTGAATGAAAAATGGGACACCTATGTTTCCAGCTTTCTATTAGTACTACATCAACAAAACTTGTATGGGTGATCCTTACTATAATGTATGGTATAGATGCTGTGTTAACCGTGTAGATGCTGTGTTAATCGTGTACATGTTGTGTTAACCGTATAGATGCTATGTTAACCGTATAGATGCTGTGTTAATCGTATACACATGTAGATGTTGTGTTTATCATATAGATGCTGTGTTAGCCGTATAGATGTTAAAAGTCATTTAAATTCAATAGCATCATTTGAGACCAGATAAATTTACAACATGGACCAGACATGGACGTTTCGGGTACTTAACCCTCGTCATTGATCCTCAGTCTAAATAATGTAATATGACCAAAAAGTATGAAAGTGACATGTCCAAAAATGTACCGAAAGATGTAGCAGAATGGGTGGGATATGATGCCATAGGAATTTGAAGAAATTTTGTAACGGAAAATTTCAAATGCGTTGAAGAGACAGACGATCAACCGAAGTTGATCGAACTTGGCTACATGTTAACCCAGATAAAATTTTGTGAGAATTTATTAATTTTCATACGTGAATATACATATTTAAAGCACTCCACAGTCATTTCATCTATTGTGTGTTCAGATTTTACTTTTCCTATTGCAACTGATTTCTTTGATATGACCCCTTAAGTGCGAAAACCGGAGTGCGAAGTCCGAAGTACGTCAACTTGAAAATTGTCCATTACCAGCTAATTGTTAGTCCTAAACCAAACTCGAGTGAGCGATGTATGTGAGGATGCTTACTAAGTTTCTGCCATGTCGGATTTGATCCATATTATCATGGATAAGTAAAACTGGACAGCTCTATTCCCAGCTTACTATTTGTTCTAGATCAACGAAAAGTGAGGATGAGGTTTTGTATAAACAATGAATGATACAGCTGATGACTCATAATTTAAGCTTGAGTGACCAGGTTTGGTAAAATCGGACACCTGCATACTAGAAGTCCTTCATTGCACGTCAATCAAAATGGTGTGATGCTTCTTGAGATTCTTGATGCGATGTTTGGCATTAAGTTAAGGTAATACCGTATAACCAGAAATTTTCGCGAGTATCAACTTTCGCAATTTTATTGTAAAATAGGGTGTCTTTTTTGTACAATTTTTCGCTATTCCTAAATTACAAGCAAATATGTCCATATGATGTTACTGTTTTGTACCTTTCATTATTGAAGTTTCGGCTAGTTCTATCATACATTCACTTCTCTTTACGTTAAACAAGGAAAAGTGAAGAATTGCACATGTACAATAAGAACAAAATGTCACTGATACACCACTGTGTGTTTAATACTTTACCTAACACAATATTTCGCGGGAATAATTTTTCGCGATTCAAAATAACTCGCGAATATAGCGAACATGAGTATCTCGCAAGAAATTCTGGTTATACGGTATTGTTGCCGTCGATGTGAGATCTTAAATGACTATGTTTCTCTGCTGTTGCTACATTAGCTGACCGTAAGACGTGGATGTATACCACTAAATCTAAGTGCAGGTAGTGGTATCCCCGGGAAAAGGTCCGACCAATCCAAGCCAATTCTTTTAGAAATGAAAAACTCCGAAATAGAAACGCGGATAATGCGGAAAAGGGCGGAAGTAAAAAAAAAAGCACCAGGAAACATCAAACTTGTAGATGATGTAACCGAAAGGAATGCGAAGCAGATAGACTCTCTTCTGAAACACGAGGAAATCGAATCGGCATACTATTATAACGGTGCTGTTTATGCTATCAGTGACGGTAAGCGGTTCTCCGTTGACATTGAGGAAAATATCTCAGCAAAGTTACAGTCCGGGAAAGGAAAACCGTTACCGCTCCGTAGAAAGCCTCCAGTCTCGAGATAGACTTCCGGTTTACCACTCGCGGCGGTGAAAACGAATCCATCCTTCCAGAAATGTGACTCAGAGTCTCAGTCTCCTCTGAAAAGGTGACATTTGTGAATAATTTCATATTGCCAATCTTTCAAAGTTTCGAATGTTAATGGTATGTCTAGTTGTCATTGCTATAAGCTCAGTGTCGGCCTCTTGTATGCTCACTTGTGTTTGTTTTGTACCGTGTTAGATGACGGTGTGTAGGATCCAACTCCATTTATCTCTTGTTGATAGACTTCTATACGATACATATCATTTGTATGTACCTTAGTAAACATATATGGCCAAAACTCCTGCTTTCTTTGAGAAAATCAGAGATGTCGTTTTAGAATTTGATAATTCATATTACTTTGTATGTGGGGACTTCAATATTGCACTTGATCCAGATTTAGATACACTTAATTATACAAATATTAATAATCCTAAAGCAAGAGAAAAAGTTCTAAAACTCATGAATGACCTTAATTTAATCGATTATTATCGTATCCTTAATCCGGATAAGAAAATCTTTACGTGGCGTAGGAAAAATCCAGTTCGTCAGGGACGCTTAGATTATATCCTCATATCGGAAAATACTGTAGGAATAATTGAATCCATTACAGTAAAATCAGGATACAGGTCTGACCATTCTATTGTAGTTTAAGGACTGAAATTTAATGCATTTGAAAGGGGTAGGGGGCTTTGGAAATTTAATAATTGTTTACTTACAGATAAAGATTATGTTAAAAAAGTTAAAGAGAAAATCCATGAAACTAAATTACAATATTCTGCAAATAATGATTCAAACCAGGGGTAAACAGATTATACAATAGATGCAAGCTTGCTTTTAAAAATGATTCTTTTGGAAGTAAGAGGGATCACAATATCTTATGCAAGCTATAAAAAAATTCAAAATGAAACTTAACAAAGCCTTCTGATACAGATAGAGGAGATTGAACAAAATAATCCTAGAGTAATAAATTATCAACAATTAGAAGAAAAGAAAAACGAACTTGAGAATTTAAAGAAAGAAAAACTTCTTTCTACCATTCGTTCAAAAGCAAAATGGGTGGAATAGGGTGAAAAGCCTTCAAAATGCTTTTGTAATATGGAATCTAGAAACTTTGTAAATAAAACTATCAAAAAGGTAGAATTACAAAGTGGTGAGACGATATATGAACAAAAGAATATACTAAAAGAAGTGAAATCTTACTATCAAAATTTGTATAATAGTAAAGAGCATGAACTTTTTGACACTGATATTGACTCTATTTTTGAAAACTCAGACATAAACATTCCAAAACTTAACCTAAACACAGTTGAAAACTTAGAAAAAGAAATTACCACCTCCGAAATTCTTTCAGTCCTTAAGCAAATGAAGAATAATAAAAACCCCGGTAGCGATGGCTATACGACAAAGTTTTTTTTTTAAGTTTTTCTGGTTAGACTTCAAAGTGATTATCACAGATGCTATAAAAGATGTATTTCATAAAAAGAAACTTCCAATAACACAGCGACTCGGAATTATAACTTGTTTACCAAAATCAGATAAACCACGGCAGTTTCTCAAGAATTGGCGGCCTATAACCCTTCTTAATGTCTTCTTCAAGCTAATTTCAGGATGCCTAAGTAAAAGAATAAAAAGTACCCTTGATAACGTAATATCCACTTCTCAAACAGGCTTTCTGTCGGGCAGATACATAGGGAAAATACCAGGTTCATTTGTGATATTATGTCTTTTACAGAACAAATGAAAATTCCAGGCCTTCTTGTTTTAATAGACTTTGAAAAAGCCTTCGACTCTATAGCATGGTCTTTTGTATATAAAGTTCTTATTTTTTGGTTTTGGTGAATATATTATTCAGTAGGTAAGAATATTAAATACTGACATAAATGCTTCTATTTTACAAAGCGGATTTCTCTCGGAACAAATAAAAAGAAGGGAGGAGATCTCCAACAAGACTCTGTAGCAGCATCAACAGTAAAACACCAAAACACCCGATGCAAAAACACAAAAGACGAGTACAGCACGAGACGGAAAAGAGACACACGACATGTAAACATCAAACACAAAAGACTACACATAAACCGACGACACAAATGGGTAACCGGTGCCGATTTTGTGTGGCTATTTGTCACGCAAGTAGCAAATGGTGTGGTTATTCCTGGATTACGTGCGCACAACCCTCTCACTTCTCCAATTAACCAGAGGTCTCGAAGAACGTACAATTGTGGTGTAAAACAACCTCCTCATAGTAAAATGACATCACACAAACAAGACCGCGAAACGCAGAGGCCCCAGAGACACAGATGAATATGTAAATAGATATAAAAAGAGGGCATGCTTAATAGAGTCCGTGCTCTGCCGGCTGTAGCGAGCTCATGTATGTTATAACCCGAGGAGTCCGACTGACATTCAGAGTACACCCATAGTAATGTACTCTGTTGCATGTATAGATCCGAATTTTAAAAGAAGTTGACTGTAATTTTTGTAAAATTTCCAGAAAGTCTTAACTAGTTTATGAAAGCGGAAACCTTGACCTAAAAGTTTTTTTGTAATTTGTAAATTTCTACTGTGAAAATCCAAAATATCAGTACATGCTCTAGCATACCGGATGAGCTGTGATATGTAAATGCCGTATGACGGTAATCTTGGAACATCACCGTCAAGCCAGGGGAAATTTACTATGTTGAATCCAAAATCATCCCTTTTGTCATATACACTTGTATGAATCTTTCCGTTTACAATTTTGATATTTAGGTCCAAAAAGGGTGTTTATGTATTTGAAAGGTTTGCCTTATTAAGGGTTAATTCTTGTGGATAAATTTCATTCTTATATAATTCAAAAGCAGGATTGTCAATGGTTAGAATATCATCCAGATACCTAGAAGTATTATTGAAACATTTCAGCTCATCAAATTTTCTTTGCTTTTGAAGATTTTGGATAAATTCTTTTTCATAAGTGTATAAAAATAAATCTGCAACAAGAGGCGCACAGTTAGTACCCATAGGAATTCCTACAACCTGCTTGTATAGATCCTCACCAAATCTGACATAAATATTGTCCAAGAGGAAGGACAAGGCATTACACAGGTCACTACATGTCCATGATTTGTATGATTTGTAGTCTGTCGAGGAAAAGAAACCCTTCGATTCAGATGTACAAATGTAAGTTTTTCGCTCTCGATCAAAACAGCATTTAATGAGATTAGATAATCGATCATTAATTTTGTCATGAGGAAGTGTGGTGTACATATTAGAGAAGTCGTATGAAGAAATCGTATTGGCTTGGAAAATTTCCAGATTTCATTTTTTCAATCACATCCCCTGAATTCTCAATAGACCAAAATAAATTTACATCGTTCCTGTTTAGAACCGTTTCACAATATCTAGTTATGTGTTCTTTAATAGCAGTAAGTGCTGACGTCAGATTTCTAGACAAAATTGTAGTGGAGCAGTTACTAGAATTAGCAATAAATCGAAATTTGTAAGGAGACTTGTGCAGTTTCGGTATGCAATATAGTGTTGGGAGATCCAATTTAGAAATAGATATATTGAATGAAGACAGTTAACTGTTATGCTTGCCTAAAATGTTAGATGCACTTTCATTGCTTTTGATATATGTATTAGTAGACGAAAGTTCCGAAATCAAAGTTGATATGTAGTAACGTTTTCAAATGATAATGGTGTTGTTGGCTGCTTTATCAGCTGGTGCAAAGACATATTTTTCATGTAATTTACTTAGTTTGGATTTGAAATATCTTTCTGATTTGGAACGTGGATTTTGAAAAAGATGAGGGTTTTTATGGAAGTTATCTATTCGAATATCCGTTATATCTGAAATAAGGTTTTTCCAGTCATTCAGAGCATGTGGTTCGACTCCTTCTGATTTACACCATCTTTTCGTTTAATTATCTAAGGCTTCCGTAAGCACTTCACGGCATTTGACAAAATCTATCTTGGATGGGATTCTATACTTAGGTCCTTTTTTAAGAAGACCACGGAGCTGTCTGTCTTGGATAATTGAAAAGTCACCTGTAACAACATGGCCAGCTGGTTTGTAGAGATATTTAGAAGAAGCAGGACACGATTCAAGTATGTCAGGATCCGTTGTAACTTTATTATAGTTAAAAACAAAGTTTCGAATAGGTTTCTTGTACTTATAACAAATAAGTATTAAACGCGGCTGTAGGCAAGGCGATCCGGTAGTGCCGTATATTTCCTTATTATGTGCTGAAATTCTTTCATTAATGATCAAACAAAATAAAGACATTAGAGGCATAACTATAAATAATTCAGAGCATAAAATATCACAGTACGCAGACGACACTTCCCTTACATTAGATGGGTAAAAAAAGTCTCCATTTGCAGCGCTTGAAACCCATTTATCAGGTTTAAAAGTTAACAAATCTAAAACGAGAGTAATTTGGATAGGGTCTAAAAAGTTTTCAGACCAAGTTTTCCGTTAATTTAGGTGATATGGTACGTCTTAATTATAATATTCAATTACCCAAAATTAAATCTCTTATAAAACAATGGAATAGGAGAATACTTACTTCAATTGGGAGGGTCACAATTCTAAAAACCTTAATTATTCCAAAATTGAATCACCTTTTCTTACTTTTCTTAGCTCTTCCAAATCCCAATCAAGATCTTATTAAGGAATTAGACAGAGAATTTCATAATTTTGTTTGGCATTCAAAATGTAATAAAATAAAAAAGATGTAATACACAAAGTAAAGGAGGAAGGGGGTCTGAATATACCTAACTTGAAACACTTTATTTCATCACTTAAATGTACATGGGTGAAAGGGCTTTTTAAGGGTGATCAGTTGTTGTATAATATTTTTAAAGAAAGTTACGGAGAGAAAATCATAGAACATCTTGCAGATTTTGGGGATGAATATGTACTTAATCTTTCTAAATCATCTTCGAATAATTTTTGGAAAAATGTCTTTGATGAATGGTACAAAGTCACCAAAATGAATGATAATCTATCAGATGACACCTTAATACCTATTTGGTACAATTCTAAAATAAAAATAAATCATGATACTATATACAATGTACATTGAAAATTGGTATAATAAAGATAATTGACGATTTTATCGATGAAGAGGGGGAAATACTAAAAAAAGATGATTTTGCAGAAAACTTTAATCTTAATGTAATCCATATGCAGTACATTAGGATCGCATGTGTTATTTCTAAATTTCTAAGAACCATTCAATTTGATGCTTCAAAATATTGCAAAACTTTCCCCCCATGCATTCCTCATCCTTTGGAATGTGTTTTTTCGATTCGTAAATTTTCCACATCTATTTACAAACTTCTGAGTTTCACAACTCTAACACCCACAGGGATTTTAAAATGGAAAAATGAAATACCATATATTTCTGAAAGTAGATTAAAAAACTCTTTTAAGACTTGTTTTAAGACTACTGATGACTCCTCAATTCAATGGCTACAATATAGAATTTTGCATAGAATTCTTGCCACGAACTCTTATCTTAAGAAAATAAACATCATTTCATCCGATTTATGTTCATTATGTAATATTGAAAATGAAACTATCAGTCATATCTTTTTATATTGTTCTTGTACTTTACCTATTTGGAATGCATTCAGTCTTCTTAATATATCTACAATAAAACTTCAAAAAGAATAGCTTTCAATATTAAGAATATTATATTCGGAGAAGAGTCAAATATCAAGAACATTGTATTAATTTTGTAATTCTCAATGCAAAAGAATATATTTTTGAATGCTTTAAGAAAAAGAAACATCCATCTCTGCATGAATTACTGGTGCATCTTAAATTTAAGATTGATGTAGAAAAATGTGTCGCTTTCAGAAAGCAAAAAAGTAGAAAATTAATGAAATCTGGGGAGAATGGTTACATGTTTTGATTAAGTTTGCCATATTCAATTGATTGCTTGATTGCTAAAAGCTTTTTCTGTATCGCCAGATTTAATGTAAAACATTTATAAACTATATTACATAACTGTTTTATACAACTTTCTATATATACTGGTAATATAGTAATGTTTTCATGTGACACTATTTTGTCTATTGTGTGTGTATTTTTTCTGTGTTTCTGTGTTTTTGTTTTTTTTTTTTGGTTTTTGGTTTTTTTGTTTTGTTTTGTATAGGAGGGTATGAGAGGGTGTGTATGTCTATCTTCTTTAACTTTTCTCTTTTAAATAGGCATACTAAAAATTGAATTATATGTTATCTACAAATGCCTATAAATTGTGAATAAAAAAGTATAGCATATACGTCAACTTGCATGTCGAAAGAAGATGTAAATGGCACCATCCAGCATCTCCGCAGCAACTCTGTGGGACGAAAGTTTTTGAAAGCATAGTTGTACATTCTCATTCACTGATTCAGCATATTTTCTCAATAAAGTAAGTTTATACGCGTTACCAAAAGGGCTCGCTCGCTATAATTCGGAACGGAATGCCGATGTACATGTATTGCATACTAGAGACATGAAATATGTAAACTTATGTAAATTCGGAACGGAATGCCGATGTAAATTTATTGCATACTAGACACATAAAATATGTAAACGTATATGTGACAATCTTTCCCGCGCTTGCGCAGGTCCTTTTCTAGTTTGATTAATTTGATACTGAATCTAGGAAGAATACGAATCATTTTAAAAAGTGTTTTTCAGGTTGATTAACATTTCACATTCATAAGAGGAGTGAATGGGAGAGAAAGTCATTGCTCTTCCATTAATTTCATATAACGGCACATAACAATGTCTGCATTACGTCCTTATGGGAGAATGTCCGCATCCCATTCGATGTATTTTCTCGTAAATATTTCGTACTATGGGCGAATGATGGAATAGTGCAATCACAACTGATGTTAAAGATTACTGTATGGGGAATTCAAGGTTCCATGTTGTCGTACCTAGTAAACGTCAACATTGATTTGCTCAATAGGATTTACTGAAATCACAAACACATTTCTCCTCTCCAACTGTTGGCTGTGTATCTTTGTGAGAAGTGAAGAACTTGGTTCGGGTTAAGTAAAATGAGAGAAGTAGGGCATTAGAATTTGATGTGATGGGTGGGTAAGAAAATTCATGGATTGGGTTGGCATGAAAGGTAATAGATAAGGTTTGGAATGAACGGACATGGGTTAGGGTGCTGGAATTTTAACTGATTTGGTTGAACGCGACAAGCAAACCGACAAACACAAGACAAAAGATCTTTTTAATTCCCTTATATTAATTTGTACCACACATGGGTGTGATGGATACGGGTGGATATGGGAGATGATGAATTCGGGTTGATATGAAAGGTGATTAGGGTGGGCATGAATGTTGATAGAGAAGGGTAGGTACTAGTATGTAAGGTCATGGCTTAGGGTGGGTATGAAAGATCAATGTTAAGAAGTTTTATTTCTTTATTATAAGTGCTAAGAAGTCCAAACTTGCACAGATGATGTGTCTTGATCAGGATCTTCTTTAACTCATTGATGTGTAGATAACAAATCTACGTTCAAATGTAGGCTATGACCTATGTTTTCCGCTTCAGTGCACATGTTAAGAAGATTTCACTACTCCCTGTTTGCTGCCATGATAAAATGCTGCCATGAGGTGAGCTTTGAAATCTTTGATTACACTATGTTTGAATGAGCCTCTAGGTCTACAACATTCGTACCAAATTGTACTCTGTTCCTATACGGAAAGTACATGACATCTCACATTCACCGATAAATATTCCCCAGAATACAGATTACAAGGTGCCATCTTGGACATTTCTACTTTTCGTTTATTCCAAGCAGTAAGATCAGATAAATCAGATGGGAAACAAACCGCCCTTTCATTAAAGTAAGATTTGCAAACAAAGGAATCCATAGATCAAATCTTGGCCAAATTTTGAATCACAAATCTGTCATAGAAAAGATCCCACCATATTTCGAAACTCCTTGTATTTCCTACAGCTTCACACCAACAGTTGCATCTAAAATGTACAATTATTAACGATTCCTGCAGTATTTTGATTTAAGTAATCCCTCACTACATTCATTACCTTGCGAATGTTCTTCATCGGACGTCAACTACTCTCCTTGCGGACACGTTGTTACTGGTGACCTTAGTATCGTCAAGAACGGAAAAGTTGAGAGAATTGTTTAAAAAGGGGTCCCAAATACAGAGAAAGTAGATCCTTTACATGGAACCAAAATTTCAAAATTATCATGCACTCGTGTGAGGAATATGCAAGACGTTGGGCAAAGAAAGAGGATGTACAGCTCGACACCCTTTCCAAATGAATAAAATGCATCAGAGAGTTTCTTTTATCTAGAATTTACAACTAACAAGCAACTGTGAACACAGATTAGATTCGATTATATCTTTAACAAACCTGATGTTATCAATGAGCTGACCTACATACAAGAGCATTACGTCATCACACCAGCAGACAAAGCCTCAAATAACTACACATTTACATGCAAAAAGTACTATTTCGACAGCCTTGTTAAAGAGCTTGGTTTGAACTGCAATAAACCTTTCTGCCTCGGAAATAACAGATAGCCACAAATCAGCTCTTGCTTCCTTGGGCTTTGACACAAACAATTTAGATTTAGATTCGCATACCTAAAATGCATTAAAATCCGTACAAACAACATTTCATTGCTGGTTCCTTAAAATATTCCACCAAATATGTATCGATCTTACTTACCAAAGTTTTAACTGAAATCAAATCTGGACTTCAAAAATTTTCGACAGTAAATTCTCCAAGCGGTATTAACCAGATGTGGATTTTAAAGAATTCAAAGGAATATCTGAAATCCATTCATTTCAATAGAGTCCATTCGATCAAAGCCTTTGATTTTTCAACACTTTACCCAACAATCCCACATTCTAAATTGAAAGAAAGACTCGCAAAAATTAGAAGTGATGCGTTTACAAACAAGAAGGGCAATCGCAAATACAAATTTATTGTTGTTAACTATTACAAAACCTACTTTGTAAAAGAAAAGTCCGATTCTGGAAATAAGTACACTGAAACAGATATTATTCAAATGTTAAACTTCCTGATCGAAAATATTTTTGTGGTGTTTGGGGGAAAGGTCTTCCAGCAAATTGTCGGAATTTCAATGGGAACCAATTGTGCCCCTCTCCTTGCCGACACTTTTCTGTACTCGTACGAAACTGAATTCATTCAATCTTTGGTCTCTGAAGGGAACAGATACATAGACGACGTGCTGTCCATCACTAATCTAAAATTCGCAGATTACCTCAGCAGAATCTATCCTTCGGAGCTTGAAGTCAAAGAAACTGCAGAGACAAATAATTCAGCATCCTATCTGGACATAATGATGTCCTACGACACTGATTGTCACATGAAGAACTCACTCTATGACAAACATGACGACTTCAATTTCAACATCACAAACTTTCTTTTTCATTGCCTGCTTATGGCGTGTTCATATCTCAGTTCATACGCTATGCCAGAGCAAGTACCAAATATACAGATTTTGTTCTGAGAGCTAGACGTCTTTCAGATAAGCTTCTCAGTCAGGGATACGTTTGTGGCCGACTAACCTCGTCACTGAGGAAGTTCCGCGGTCGATATGGGGAACTCGTCATACACTATGAAGTCCCACTCTCCAGAATGGTGGATGATATTCTGTCTTAGACCATTTGAACCATCCAACCACCGAATGTAATTGTTTCTTCCGATATGGAAGTAACCGGATGTGGCAATTCTATCGAATTGAAGCGACGGTTGTTGCATGCAAGCAGAAGATGTTGACTATTCCTGGGCACCTGGTCTCACTCCCATATTGGGAGTTCGCTTCTATTCACATGATGGAGGTTTTCCTTTGTTTGCTTTTGGTACTTGTTTTATCCTGATTTTGTATGCCTTCGTTTTATGATTTTCTGAATTATCAATTTTGTACTGTGTATTGGGATATTTTCATTATCCATATTTGTCAATTCAAATGTGTGATATCACTATATCCATATTGTGATATAAAAAAATCGAATTTGTGAAATAAAAAATTTAAAAAATCGATTTTTTTATATCAAATAATCGATTTTTTGAAATCTAAAATGAAATTTTTGAATTCACAAATCATATTTTTGATATCAAATATTCAGTCAAAAAAAAAAAAATAAATTTGTGATATCAAAAACAAGAATGTAAAACGGTAAATAAGAGTCAGAGTGCAAGTTTTAAGAATGCGCTTGTACAAGATTGTAGATTGGTCAAGTACCAAGCCCAGTGTCCGTCTGGTGACATTAGGATCATACCCACGGTATAAAAGGCGTTTGATGATTCTGACGCATTTTCGATAGTGATGTTGTCTATCTTTGATCCTTCTTATCTTGTTAATAATGTCACCATAAAATGCAGGTTGTGAAATACCCAAAGTAATATACTCTGTTGTCTGTATTGGTCCGAATTTCAGAAGAAGTTGACAATAATTTTTGTAAAATTTCCAGAAAGTCTTTACTAGTTTGTGAAAGCGAAAACCTTGTCCTAAAAGTTTCTTGGTAATTTGTAAATTTCTACTATGAAAATCCAAAACATCAGTACATGCTCTAGCATACCGGATGAGCTGTGAAATGTAGATACCATAGGACGGTAATCTAGGAACATCACCATCAAGCCAGGGGAAATTTACTATGTTAAATCCAAAATCATCTCTTTTGTCATACACACTTGTATGGATCTCTCCATTAAAAATTTTGATATTTAGGTCCAAAAATGGTGTTTCTGTGTTTGAAACGTTTGCCTTGTTTAGAATCAATTCTTGTAGATAAATAACATTTTCATATTTCTCAAAAACAGGATTGTCGATAGTAAGAATATCATCCAGGTACCTAGAAGTACCAATGAAACATTTCACATCATCATTTTTTCTTTGTTTTGAAGATTTTGGATAAATTCCTTTTCATATGTGTATAAAAATAAATCTGCAACAAGAGGCGCACAATTAGTACCCATTGGAATCCCTACAACCTGCTTGTAGAGTTTCTCACTAAATCTTACATAAATATTGTCCAAAAGGAAGGACAATGCAATGCACAGTTCACCACATGTCCATGATTTGTATGATTTGTAATCTGTGGCGGAAAAGAAACCCTTCGATTCAGAAGTACAAGTATAAGTTTTCCCCTCTCGATCAAAGCACCATTTAATGAGTTTGGACAGTCGACCATTTATTTTGTCGTGAGGAAGCGTGGTGTACATATTACAAAAGTCGTATGAAGATATCGTATTTGCTTCAAAATTTCTTGATTTCATTTTGTCAATCACATCCTCTGAATTTTTAATAGACCAAAAGAAGTTTACGCCATTCCTGTTCATGACAGTTTCACAGTATTTTGCCACGTGTTCCTTTATAGCCGTGAGTGATGACGTCAGATTTCTAGACAAAATTGTTGTTGAGCAGTTGCTAGAATTAGCAATGTATCGAAACTTGTAAGGAGACTTGTGAAGTTTTGGTATACAGTATATTGTAGGGAGATCCAATTTAGAAATAGGGATGTTAAAAGAAGAAATTTGAATTTCTGATATCAAATAATCGATTATTTGAAATCTAAAAATAAAAGTTTTGATATCACAAATTAGTTTTTTTGTGATATCAAAAATTAAGAAATATCTTTTTCAGTCTAATACTTATTTAATCAGAAACAATAACATCTTAGATTTAAAAAAAAATGTATAAATTTGACAAAAATACGCTTTTATGATTGGAAATAAAACAACATATTACTTTGCATTCTGGTACTTTCATAGTTCGTTAATGTAAAAAGAAAAATATAATAAAAAAAAACCATAGGAATGTTGAAAAAATGAAAAAAAGAAACCATAGGAATGTAAAAAAACCCCCTAGGATAAACCGGCCCAGTGTAGAGCATCCCCACTTATAAAGCGGCATAGCACAGACTACCCCCACGGCTGGAACGACGCAGCATAACTTATACCCCCAAAACACAATACGCTTCATCCCTCAAGATTTAAATCCGTTTTGCTTCGAATATCATAATATACCAAGTTCATATATTTATGAATACAATGTTTATTCTTAATCTTATGGTTTTGTTTTCAATTTAGGTTTTCTTTGTTGTGTTTTTCCCTCTCGGTTGATTTATCAAATGATACACCCTTTATTCCGTTACATAAAGCCATTTCATGAATATATGTTTTGATAACACATTACATATCACTTTGGGAGCGTGGTGCAGATTTTTTGTGAAGTCACAATAGAAACGGCGGCGTTGGCGCGTTATTTGCAAGAAATGGAAGTTAAAATTATAACATTTTGACGTTATTTTGATCAATTACGTCATATTTAATGTGATAAAAAGAATCTCAAATGATGTTTCTATTCCATACAGTACTTTTGAATTTCATTGTGTGATTTTTATCCCCTCGCCAAGGCTTGGGGATGAAAAATTCACACTACTCATTTAAAATATACCATATGTAATAGAAACTTATTTGAGATCCTATATGTATGTTGCATTTTAATGCTTTTCCGCTAAATTTCTATGACGTAATCAAAATCACCTGTGTATGTACGTCCTATCCGAAAAAATAATGTAAATTACAGGTTATTACCCTTGTACGATTTCAATATTATTATGCAGAATCTATAAAAAGCACATCAGTTTATCGGGATATTGCTGGGCATTTTAAAAATGAAAATTGTAATAGTTGTGCAAAATGTGGATGTAAAGTCGAGTTTTGTAGTGTTTTAGCTCACCTGAGCGAAGCTCAAGTGAGCTATTGTCATAGCGCGCCGTCCGTAATTTTTTAACATTTTCGACATCTCCTCTGCAATCGCTGCGCAGAATTTCAAGAAACCTTACAGGAAGCAAGTACTCAAGGTCCTCTACATAGTTTGTGTTTTTCGTGCCGTACGTTGATTAAATTATAAGGTGGTTGATTAAATAATTAGGTGGTTGATTAAATAATTCGGTGGTTAATTAAATAATAAAGATTTTCCCAAGAGATTTCGGTTATTCTTATGAAGAATCGGGTAAAATACAAACATGAGTATTAAATCATAACCGAATTCTTCATCTTTTTATCTTTTTAAAATCTGTATCATCAGTTTATCTTCATCATCAGTTTAATCAACCACCTACTTGTCTACAATCTACAAAAGGAAGAAGCGCACGAAGAAAATACAATCTACAAAAGGAAGAAGCGCACGAAGAAAATCATGTCTTTTCTCCTCGACAGTGCCATGCCGACATTACTCTGGTACAGGGCTGAGGAAGTTGTCGCATTCTGATTGGCTGACGCCCGGTACCAGTCAGTATGTAAAGGAGCATTGCCAGTGCTCAGCGGGGTATTCTACTCGTCCCTGGGCTGTGTCAACATCACTTGATTAATATCAGATGGTTAGGAATTGAAACCGAATTGGGTTTTGGAGACCAAGTTTGGACTTGACTTTGAATTGTAGTTTCTCTTATTTTGGTTGAAATCAACTATAACTGAAAATATGACACCCAAACGGGTGAAATGATACCTCAGTCACAATTAGTGATAACCGCTAAATTTCATAATTTCATAGTAACTTTTCCAGGTAATTTGGTAACTTATATCTTTAATTAAAGATTATGTAGTAATGAAACAAGGCGGACATATGGAAAACCTCCTTGCAGCTCTTAATCGATTCATTGTTACAATCCTCATCATTCTATTTTGATTTGCTTGTCTCGTCGTAACATATGCTAGACAGTATTTCAAAGGCACTGAAAGTAATCAACAAATTGAAATATTGTGCTCTGCATGGTACCAAGCAATCAATTGATTTAATTTTCTCTTGAAATATATATCTCAATTGGGACAAAACAAACTTGTTACCGAACAATTTGATTGAATGATCAACGATCAACAAATCAAAGACCAATATTCCTTACTCAAAATGCTAAAACAAATACCGCTGTTGTTGTCATTACGAGATGACAAGTTGGAATTTTCTCAATATACAATACTTTTTGATGTCATACATATAGAAGGGTTCATCTTGTGTCAATATCTGCTCCCTTAATAATTTGATATAACAACGGAACAAACTCTCTTTGAGGAGAGTTTGTCCCCCTTGGGAAAAACTTAACACAAATTGAAAAATAATTTTATATCAAAATCAAACTTTTTTCATAAATCACGTCAAATTGCGTATTTCATTAGCTAAGATAATTCAGCTTGTTTACATTGTTCAGATGCTTCAGGTGTTTGGTGGGAAATTGAACCAAACAACCAAGACTTTTAGTTGAGTTGTTAATAAGAAGATTTTCTTGGAACTAACTTTAACCAAATGAATTTAGGTAAATTTCTAGCACTTTTTGACATTAAACATAGATGCATAAAGCATAACTTTGATTTGATTTTTTCGCACATAATCCTCTCAGCCTGTGATGAACACATTCACTTGCAAAGTGAAACCAAAAGCAGAAATTACGTTTTCGGTGCAAAATGACAATAGAAAAAAAGGAATATATGACTGTACGATTGTACATTGACAACATGCAAAATTCTCCAAAACCTCAGTGAAACCCATGGGACACAGCTTAAAATGTTTGTAGTCTCTTCAATATGAATAGAAGCGTAATTTTCTTTAGAAAGGAGAAGGATTCACTTTCCTAGGAATATGAATTATATGCTGATGATAAAGTAGTAGCTGGAACGGACGAATAAACAAGATTGACGTCCAAAGAAAATTAGATACGACATGATCTAATAAAGAAAATATGATACTGAATTACTTTTGACATTCACACCAGAGTTTTACCTTACATAGACAACAATTAGACATTATTGTAGTAACTTAATCCAATGTCATATTTGTGATTACGTTACATATCAGAAGAACATCGATAATATTAGATTTCATATGGACATAAAGGTTTCATTACTGGTGGAGCAGATATCTGTTCCCGAACTGAAGATATTTCCGAACGATATGCAAGTTCCAACTTTAAGGTACTTTTTCACAATTTTGTTTATACAGGTATAAAAAAATCTACACTCATTTTTAGTATGTTTTAGCTAAGTTTCGATTGCAGTCTGTCTATGTAGGAGGGAAATGACATCATTCATACATAAAAAAACATATTCAACGTCCTCAACCTCAAAGTTAATTTGACCCAACCTCCTTTTCATATTGGTGAAAATGCAAAAAGATAAAAAGTGGCTTATTCAGACATTCAGAATTTGTTTTGTCTAGGCTGTAGAAAACAAACCAATCAAAATTGGGAGAAATGGATATATTTAGTTTCCTAAACTGCCTCGAGCATATATGTCTAATACATAAACGTACATAAAGTCCTCCTGGTGGACTTGAATTCAATAAAGAACAGACAGATAGAGTGATCCCCATAATGGTGTGGTATGCACAGCGGCATAACAATTCCTGAATTGTAGCAGATATTGAAGTTAGTAGAGGATTCTATCATCAAAATCCTTGCGAAATTGTAATACGAAATCCAGAAATGGATCGATGAGAGGATTCAGATGCACGGAAAAGTTATCATTGTACGTTTGATCGAAAATTTGAAAGAAGAAATACAGCATCACTTTCAAAGTTTCATAAGCAATTTATGAAAATGATATTTATTTGTAGAATGCCTTGATATCTTCTGTAACATTTGCTATTTTTTTTTCAATATTTAGGCAACTCAAGAATAATAGCACTAGTTTCCAATGATATCATGTGATTAGGTGACTTTGTTGTTCTCAATACGGTACACATGTAGATACTATTTCATTTTATTTTATTTAATTTTCTCTATTATATTATGTTTGATATCTTAGAAATCTATGTATTTAGAAATATGATTTATTGTTTTTATAGACACGCGTGTGCCGTCTGATACGCATTTTATCGCATTTCATTGTTGTTTGCTTGTTATTTATACAATTTATTCATTTATCTATTCATTTTTCTTTTTTGGCATTTTCTATGCAGATTGAGATTTATGTAAGTTCCATCTGATCAACACCCCCGCCCCTAAAAATAAAAAAACACAGAGATAACAAACTGAGAAGCAGATTCCATGACATCGAACGTTTGGGTGAATGGCTCCTCGAAGGACAATTGGTTTACTAATTTCTGATATTTGATTGTTAATCAAGGCAAACTATATGATGTATGCATACATGCTAAAACTAAAAGATAAATTGAAGAAAATGTTTTTGATGATTTGCTTTTGATGTTCATCGTTTAAAAATTCTGCTTACATCTGTTAGAATCTTCCACATTTATACAGGTAAAACACAGGTTACTAGCACTAATTGGTTATTTAGGTACCCCTCCATTAAATTGTCAATATTGAAATATATATTCTATAGTACCAATTGTATTGTACTAGACACGTGTTTCGGATATTTGAATCCTCGTCAGTATTACTTCATGCCAAACAGTTTAAATAAAGCCGAAGTGAATTTTCCTGGCGCCATCTACAAGACAGAGTTTTAATTTTCTCTTGCCAAAATGAGCGGCTCCAAATTTTGTGAAGGGTTTATTCAGAAGCGTATGTAAGTGATAAATATGACCAAAAATCGTTGGAGGGTAGGCACAAGGACCTTAATTCTAAACATGACAATCTTTATCCAAATTACATCTTTATCTTTATCAAAACACATCCAAATTATTAGATCAGAAAATTTCAAATCTCTAATATGCAGACACTTTCCATCAATCTCTCAATGCCTCTCGATCTTCGAATTTCCTCTGAATCGTCAGGGGTTTTATACGAATTCAACAGCTTTTTTTTTTCGAGAATTCTTTAAGCTTTAAGTCATCTAGTTGGTCCTTTCAATTAAAAAAAACTTTTTATTGCGATTTTGGAATCAAAGTTCATTGTCGGTTCTGAATACGACCGCGATAAATACTTTCACTTTTTGTGTTTATGTAAGAAGTCACACCTCCTTCGTTAAGTAACGTCTAAATGCGACTCCTATGGAGTAACAATCTCGAAACGTATTGTTTCAATTATCAACGTTATTATGACAAGTGCTAGTATGCATTAAATAATAAAATATGATATATCTATTTATTTTAGGATATTTCTTGATAGCATTTATTAAATATAGTGTACAAGAAAAATAATAACATTTACCATGCTAGGTGTGTGAGGGAGGCGGCGGAAATACGACGTGTCGCTGCATGATGCTGTGACTAATGCATAAGTAATGTGATTATAGTAATGTTATAGTAATGAAATAGTAATGTAACAGTAATGTAATAGTAATGTAATGGTAATGTAATGGTAATGTAATAGTAATGTAATAGTAATGTACTAGTAATGTAATAGTAATGTAATGGTAATGTAATAGTAATGTAATGGTAATGTAATGGTAATGTAATAGTAATGTAATAGTAATGTAATAGTAATGTAATAGTAATGTAATAGTAATGTAATAGTAATGTAATGGTAATGTAATAGTAATGTAATAGTAATGTAATAGTAATGTAATAGTAATGTAATAGTAATGTAATGGTAATGTAATGGTAATGTAATAGTAATGTAATAGTAATGTAATAGTAATGTAATGGTAATGTAACAGTAATATAATAGTAATGTAATGGTAATGTAACAGTAATGTAATGGTAATGTAATGGTAATGTAATAGTAATGTAATGGTAATGTAGCAGTAATGTAATAGTAATGTAATAGTAATGTAATAGTAATGTAATAGTAATGTAATAGTAATGTAATAGTAATGTAATGGTAATGTAATAGTAATGGTGATTATCCTTGATGCATCTCGACTCACAATCTCTAACTTTATTTGAAGAGTTGCGATGTCTCAACAGTTTTGATCGTTTAGAATTTCAAAAATTGAAAAGGTATTTGGATTTTTTAATTTTAGAATTTAACAGAAAGTGAAATGGTATGAGCCCAAATTATCTAGGAATGTTCTAATGATAACTCTACGTAACTAAGGTCAATGGCACACAATCTCATCATTCCTAGGCACAACAGTGAGGCATTTAATAATACGGAAGTGTTCCAATTCTATACCTTCTAGAAAATTTCAAACTAATTTCTCTGCAGCGTTTCGAATATCAAATTCTCATCAGTGATGCTTACAGCGGAGCGACCAATATTCATTTCAGTAGCGCCCTCTTTTATTTTTTGAATTTAGATTTGTATATTTACTTTACAGAAAGTGCGCGGCTCCAAATTTCCTGTAGGGTCGATTCAGTAGCATATCCAAATAAAATATATGTTCAAAATAGCATTGGAGGGATCGTGCTAAGATGTTAATCTCCTATTATTTCGATGATAGTTTTGAATGGAATGACAGATTTTCGAAATAGCAAAATAATATTTAATATTATATAACCAGGATGTAACGTCAATTCTGATTGGCTGGAGCGCGAGTCATTATTTTCCGATAATGACCGCTGACGGAAGATAATGACTCGGCGTGGTATTTGTCCTGATTTCAGTATCTACGATAACAATTAAAATTGTTATTTTATTTACTCGTAAAAGTTTAGATACACTTTTCACAAATAAGTGCAATTAATTGTGGATTCTTGCTTTAAAATTTCATGTTCATATTGTTTTGAATCATTATTTTAATCATGTGTAGTCTAAGGATTTGTTATATAATATAACAAATAAGGACTTGGCCTCGGTCATTATGTCATTATAATGACCCGATGAGCTTTGTAATATCGACCTCGGCCTTCGGCCTCGGTCAATATTACAAAGCTCATCGGGTCATTATAATGATATAATGACCTCGACCAAGTCCATATTTGTATAATAATAATATGATGTCAAATCGATAAAGGGCCAAAACGAGGCTTCTTTCAGGCGAGAGCTGGAAAGAAGTAATTTTAAATAAAATACACTTTTAAACATCAAGACTGCTCCACACTGCAACAAGAAATAAGTGTTTATAAAAATATTACGGAAGTATTCCAACTCTATACCTTCATGAAGAAAATTTGAAACCAATTTCTCTGCATGCGCACCAGACACGTGTTTCGAATATAAGATTCTCATAAGTGATGCTTCCAGGTGCGTCACGATTTAGAACCATTTTACGCATCTCCTGTTTTAGCTTGAATTTTATAGATATTTCAATCTATTATTGCCAATGTATCATTTCTGACTCATTTAATTCATTATATACCTAAAAGCGGAGAAGTTTGAAAACTTGATCTAAACTGAATGAAGTATGCGTAAGAACATGCGTCGTAATATCTATAAAAATAAAGCTGTAGATACTTTTGTGGAACTGTTGGGATTTCTCTTTCGTATGTTTGTTTTACGGTCGTAGCTTAAAAACTAACGGTAAGAAATTGATGAAACTATGCGCATAGAAAAAATATGTTTCAATCATTAGCATTTAGGAAAATTGAATTATTGGACCTTTCCGTCTTCTCCTGCTTATGGTGTTTTTGTTTCTCAGCTGATACGGTACGCCAGGGCATGTTTCAAATATGAAGATTTCATCATTAGAGCCAGACGGCTTGCAAGTAAGCTACATGTTCAGGGTCATATCACACAACGGCAGAAATCGTTATTGCGGAATTTCTTCGGTCACTACGGGGATATTATAAAAGCATATCAGATCCCCCTTTCCAGAATGATCATTGACATTCTACACTGTGATTGAATGACTGTCGTCATCACCAAACACGACATACTTACCTGATCTGTACATCAAAATGTACATCGAGACAATCACCGAATTTGACAGGTTTCCTTGGAGCTTGTGCGATGGGTGTTGCATGCAATCAGGAGACGCTGACTCTCCCCGGGCACCTGGTCTCACTTCGGAATGTTGTTCATTCCGGGGTTCGCAATCGTTTCGATGGGAATTCTCACGATTTTGCCTTGCCTTTTCGACATTGAGACTGAATAATGTTAGGTATGTCTTTGATGTTTATTTCAGGTGTGGCTGTTATTTTTCTTTTGAGTTGAAATTATCGTTTAGTAAGTACCTATGGTAAAACTTCATCAAATTCAAGTTTTATACCAAAGTGTTTTTGTATATTAACAAAGAAAACTGAAATAAAAATAAAATGAGGGCATGTGTTTTCTTTACAAATGTGCCATTTTTAGCAACAAGTTTCCGGCATTTTCAACGGTAAATGTGATCATATTTATACAATAATTTTAAAAATAATTAATTATTGATTAAATATTCCATCAATAATTAATTACATGTATGTCAAATCTCCTTCTGATCATGTTTAGAAGTAGCGCGCCCCTAATGTAAATTATTGCTCAATAAATAGAAATGATCAGCTATTGATTACCTTAGTATTTAAACGATAACTACATGCGTATACACATGTGTGCCTGTGTACGATCACTTTGTCATGTACATCATGTTACGTCATTTACTGAGACACACGAAGAATTAATACAATGAGCCCAAAAAATTATCGTGTAAATTTGACAAAATTATCGAATTCCTATAATACCAGGATTGTTTTCATGTTGTAACAGCATGAAAGATTTCATCTTTAAAGCCAATGCTTTATAATATTTTCACAGATGATCAGTACTTTAATGGCATTGCCGGTATCGTATAGAGAACCTTCCCCCATAGAGACTCTTCCCCCCGGAAGGTTTTCTATATAGAGAACCTTCCCCCCGGAATGTTTTCTATATAGAGAATCATCCCCACGGAAGGTTTTCTATATAGAAAATCATCCCCCAGGGGGAAGGTTCTCTATATAGAAAACGTTCCCCCATCATAGAAAACCTTCCCCCCAAATCCGGAAAGCCATACGGATTTTTGATATCGTCTTTGGTTTTTGACTGTCTACCATGATAGATCCATGGAAATTTAAATAGAATTTAAAGTATTTTCGATTATTCTTTAGAATTTGAGGGAAAATGACTAAACATATGAAACACCAAACGAAAAAGTATAATTTGACGTAATTTTTTTTTCTCTACATATGTTTTTTTTTTATTTAGATCCTTGGAGTTTAGTGTGAACTCCATTTCTCTTGAAGAGGAACTACAAATTTCCATAACACGTGTCTGGCTAATTCAAATTTTAAATTTGGAGGGGTGTTTTCTTATGAAATGTGAAATGGAAAAATCAAATGTTTCTAGATATTTTTTTCTGTGATTAATTAAATGAATTAAAACACATTCACCCATAAACAAAATAAATAAAAATAATTATTTAATCGACCTCATGGGTTTTTTTTTTATTTACGCGCGACAATGCACCGAAGTGTTTCATCAAGTATATGTCTTTTTTGAACAAGAACATTGTAAATATGCTAACGTGACAGATGGCCGTCCTAAGTCGGCACCGGTTGCCCATTTGTCTTGTTCATTTCTGTGTGGTCTTTTGCGTTTTAATATTGTGTTATTTGTCCCTTTTTCGTCTCTTTTTGTGCTTGTCTACTCTATGTTTTCGCAAAGGGATAGGTGCTGCAACCGAGTCTTGTTTGAGAGCCCGCCATTTCTTTAAAATAGTACATCAAGTACATGTACATTTTGTTGAATTGATGGGTTCTGTGATATAAAGGTTTGTCAGAATTCGTATGAAATTGATCTCCCCGCGATTGTCAGCATATATCTGCAGTTCTAGCAAACGACATCGAGAACAGCGGAACAGTTATGGGGGCGGACAGGGGGTACCTTCCCCTCGCCCCTCCTCTTCCCCCTCCTTTTTACCCAACCCTTACCTCCCCTTCCTTCCTCCCATCTCCAACCCCCTTTTCTCCCTCCTCCCACCCCTCCCTTCCCTTCCCTTTCTCCCCTTCCCTCCCGCCTCCCTCCCTCCCTCCCGCCCACTCCCTCCACCTTCGTCCCCCTCCACTCTGTCAACCTCCTCAGTTATCTATTTTTAAAATCATTTCTCCTGAAGAAGGACTACAAATTTCAATAACACGTGTTTGGCTAATTCAAATTTTAACTTCGAATTTCTAGCATTTTGAATCGGACATTTTTTAGATTTGGAGGGGTGTTTTCTATAATAGAGAATACCTCCCCCTTTCAGTCACATACAGTTTGTCTCTGGATCATTAAAACAAGTGAAAGTCGAACCAAGAACGGTATGGGGGAGGTTTTCTATGGCAACAAAGGGGGAATGTTCTCTATATAGAAAAACTTCCCCCCGGGGGGGGGGGGGAGCTTCTCTATTATAGAAAACCTTCCGGGGGGAACGATCTCTATGGGGGAAGCTTTACTATATGACACCGGCCTTGAATCCACGTATATTTTTCGTCTCCGAGAAACACGATCATTATACGGAAATTACTAAATTTCAGATGCTGATTTTGCGTAAGGAGCTTCATTATGACTAACATGATCGTGAATATTGAAAAAACAAACAAACAAACAAACACATAAACCCCCCCCCCAAAAAAAATAAGAAAGAAAGAAAGAGTGGAAAAATGAACTTTATGGCGACTTTAAATTGATTTCCTATGGGTTCCTTTGTTTACAGTTATTTGTTTCAGTACGCACTACATATACACTTTCAACATGAGTAATTAAGACGAAAAGAGCGATATACTAATGAGAATCCAGAAGAAAAAGAATCTGTTGTTACTAGTAAGGGTTTAGATGGAATATTTACCATGCTGCAATCTTTGAATTCTAAAATGGATAGACGAATGATGAAATTTGAGGAAATATTTAGTAAAATGGAGAATCTGAAAGTAAGAGTGAAAACAAATCAGAGATGGAGATCAGTGAAGCTAAGAGAGAAGTGAAAAACTTGCAAAAATTCCTTCATGGAAAATCTAAAAAAGAAAAAAAAAGTAGCAGAAATCTTAGAGGGATTGATGCTTTGGCAACTTATTTGACGATTTTAAGGATGATTTAAGGGAGATATGCCTTGGTGGTTTTAAGGAGGTTTTAAGGGACATGCCTTGATTGTTATGGCAACTTATTTGGCGGTTTTAAGAAGGATTTCCTTGAAGTGAAATAGCATAGAAATATTACGAAGAAGGCGGTAACCCAAGCAGAGTCGTCAGTGGCGAATCTAAAGTCAGAAGTTGAGTGTACGAGAGATGAACGTAGGGAGGACGTGATAGATCTTAAGTGTGGATCCATGAAAGATAACCTCTTATTTTATGAAATTCCCGAGAAGGACGAAGAAGACTGTAAGAAGTCTATAACGGAATTGGTATCCGACAAAATGAAAATTCGCAAGGTGATACAATTTTAGCGAAAGCATCGTGAGGGACGCAGGAGAGAAGGAAATCATCGCGGTCAACCCAGGCCAATTGTTGCTAAATTCTATAGTTACAAGGACAGAGAAATGGTGAGGAAACAAGTATCGCGTACGCTCAGGGGATCTAACGTCTGGGTGCAGGAGCAATTTCCCCCCGAAATGGAGCAAAGACGGAAGATGCTCTATCCAGTGATGAAAGAAGAAAGAAGACAGAACAATAAAGTGAGACTTATACGCAAACGATGAACGGTACTGAGTACACCCGCCAATCGCGAGTGCAGAGACAAAAACAACACACCATACAATGCCCTCGCGTTAGGATCGTAAACGCACCCGCACATGTTCCCGTTAGGACAGACAGTAGGATCTGGGACACGGGGATAAGTCACAGGTCAAGTGCCTTGACAACTTTTCTCTATTTTATTTGTACTCTTACGTTCCTTGTCCCTTATGCGTCTCTTTCTGTGCTTGTCTGCTTTGTGTTTTTGCATTGAGTGTTTTGGGGTTTTGCTGTGGGTGCTGCAACCTGGTGTTGTTTGAAATCCCCTCCTTGGTCTAATGATATTTTTGCTCAACTGAATGCTGGTTAGAAAATGACTGATTATTTACATATACGTTTATCCCTAGATCTAAGACAAAATGTAAGAAGGTTGGGGGTATGATAATTGTTATTCGAAGTCTTCTAGATGAATATATTTCAATGGATGCTATTTAGTTTAATACATTTGTTTGGTTGAAAGTCAACCCTTTGATTACAGTTTTAGAATTATATATACATTGTATAAATGTTGTGCTTATCTTCCACCTGATTCATTCAGTACAATTGTGACATATTTGTTTGAATTAGAGAATCGAATTGCAGGTTATTTTGAAAGAGGAAAAGTTATGCTTGATGTTGATTTTGAACGGTAGATGTGCGAATCTTAAATATTTCATTGATTGTGATTTTGTCTATGACTCGATACGGTCTACTTTATTTGATTACGAGAGTGACGAAAAGTTACCTGATCGTATTTGTCCAGACCACAATTGTCTATAAAGAGACTTAATGATACCAAGAATTCTTCCCCTCAATACCAAATGCATAACTGATCCCTATGAATCGATTTTTTTCAAAAAAGAAACATAGTTAAATTGACATTGATATAAAAATTATTTTTAAACATTTTTAGAAATTACAGAAGAAATTTTGAAATGTACAGAAGGTTCAAACAGAATAAAAGTCACAGTTCAGATGGTATTTTGAATGAGTATTTCTTAGAATACGCTAGTATCATAAGTAGTAATAGTGGGACAATATCTTCCCTACTCCCTGGAGCTCCCTGGAGCTCCCTGGCCCGTTTTATGGCCCAGAGGGCCATTTTTATGGCCCAGGAGGATGTCCGCCAAGATGGCGGCCCCTGTGACGCGCTTACCAAGATGGCGTCCCTACTCGAAGGAGAAGGAGACCGTTATATGGCCCAGAGGGTAATTTTATATGGCCCAGGAGGGTGTCCGCCAAGATGGCGGCTCCTATGACGTGCTTACCAAGATGGCTTCTTAAAGTTAATTATAGGTAGCCATCACCACTTTATCAGGACTTTGGACCTGCTGGTACGTGTACCAGGTGGGTTTACTACCTTTTTAGTGAGACATGAAGAATAAGTGCCTTTGAACTTACAGGTATTTCTACCTTGCCAGAGGTAAGGACACACGCTAGATGCACAAAGCAAGGGCACAAAGCCCGTTTCTCGTAGTAACAGGATCAGCGTTCATAGCCCGATCATCATACGAGGGGAAGCTCCGTCCACTTCCCGAGTGGCTTAGGGGTATTTCTACCGCGCCAGAGGACCACTCTAAAAGATATTGCGTGACCCACCCTTCAACGTCTCTCTTAGTCCGATTTTTTTATCTTTGCATCTTTACATTTGTACACTGTTTACATCTTTATACATATGTACTCTTTTTGTTTTCTTGATTTTTTTTTTCAATTTATCTTTCTTTTTATTAACCCAGACAACTTCTGAAAGTCATGGTTTCAAAATGATATCTAAAGGTTCTGTCGAAAGCCCATCTCCTAACACTCTCCTTTTGCAATAAAAGTACGAAAACCCACTTCTTTCTTGAGTGTAAGTAAACATGGTGTTATCTCGCGCGCGTATCCCGCGATTGATCCCGCTCCCTGCCTTTTCATTTTTCAAAACATTGTCATACGTTTCCCACGCATCGGTGACATTCTTTTTATTGATACCCTTCGAACTAAACTTACATTCCTCCCCGTTAGCTACCACATACGTTTTTGAACACAAGCCAATCATTCTATCCCCCTCGTATTCCGTTTTAAATAAACCAGGAACGCGCCTATCGAATTTCTTGTGCTTGTCACAGCATTCGCGCGGAAGGAATAGAGGGGACGCGTCATCGCGGCAGAATCCGCGCAGGTGGTGTTCGTAACTTTGACGCATTTCCGGTTTGATGACATCACTCATAGTCTCCCCACTGATACAAAGATAATTAGAATCGGTGTCCATTTCTAACAACATGTAATCTGCGCGATCGACATAGACGTCCAAAAAGTCGTAATTGAATTCCAACATTTTGAGTTTGCCGTATTGCAAGATGAAATAACCTAATTGGATCGGTAGGTCCATACTGATTTTCTTTTTAGCCATTTCTAGTTCGTAAAATTCGTCCCCTAAATGTGTCGCGTTGCGAAATTCGTCTTGATTGATCGCGAGGCAGGTTTGTCTTTCGCCGCGCACGTACACGATATCGCGGTGTTTGGTTTTGTCCATGATTAACGACCCGTACCCCGAATTCCCTATCAATTTCATCGTATCCCCAATAATCCCCATTTCCGGTCGCGCATCCCCCGCCCTCCGCGCTTCAGTTACGTCTTTGACAAATCTTTTGAAACACGCGTGCGCGTTAAATTCCACCACCTGATAAATGCGCATGACTTTTAAACCGTGTTCTAAATACCATTTTAAAAGGGGCGTGGCCAAAAGAATCTTTTCCGCTTTCATTCCCCCTACCAAAAGTCGTCTAGGATGGTCACTTAACCCCTCTTTCTTGATATGGTCTTGCATGTGTGCCCCGATGTCTTCAAATTTCACTTCGGTATTGCAAAACAGGGGAGACATTTCTTTAAAGTATTCCCAGGGAGATAATGCGTGTCTGAAATCCCCCTCCCATCTTTCAGGTACCTCGATATCTACTTCGACCATCCCGAACAAAATGTTTTCTCTAACCCCGTTCAAAATTTGTGTTTCATTCACCCTTCCCCTATATTTCCGATAAAATCTAGGTCGCAGTTCCCACCCTAGGGCATGAATGTCGGGGTGCTCCCTACAAAAATTCTCAAAATCACATTCCCACATCTCGATCACTTGATATCCCTTCCCTTTCAAGTAAGCCGTCGTTTTCTTGGTTTTGATCAATTTCTTTTCTCTGTTTTGAACCCAACCCTCGTCTGTCACCCTGTCCGTCAGTCTACATTGATGACCGTGAAAATAACATCCGTGAAATTGATAAATAGTGTTGGTCCCTTCGTCATAGCCGTCTACTGGATAAGGCCCCACCCTCTTTTCCTGTCCGTCATTCCTAGCATGTTTGATATCCTTTCCCTCATACTTATTCAAATAATTCATCCATTGATACATCTTGATGTTTCTATCCCTCACTTCCGGTTTGAATCCCTCCTCTGCCTTACGTCTAACCATGGTTCCTACGGGCATGTCCTGACCTATACACCCCAAGTACAGTGCATTACAATCATACCCCAGTACCTTTTGACACAGTTTCCCTCCCCTGATCGGTGTATCACCCTTGACCGCTTTTCGATGATAAATGATAGAAGGACCCCCCACAATGTTTCTTTTAATGCAGTGGTACAAGTCCTTGTTTCTCTCGTCAAATATTGTAAATTCTGCCCCCTCCCTCTTGGCCGTATCAAATAACATTTTCCTAGCGATCCCCGGGGCCGACATGGCAATTTTAAAAATGTCAATGTTCCGGTCAAAATAAAAAGTCTGTAGTCGGGTCACGGCCGTTACAAAGGGCCCTACATCCAAATTATTGTACCACACCAGAAAGTCTTTAAAGGTCGTCATGTCATGGCCCACCCAAGCCTGTCTACAGAGGTCGTACTCGTCGTCCGAAATACAAGTCTGTTTTAAACTGCTATAGAAAGCAGCAGGGGGAGGTAATTCTGTAACTTCTAATTTTGAAACATCGTCAAACCATTCGTAAGGAAAGTGACCTTTAGATTCTTCAACCTGATAAGCTTTTAAAAATTTGGCATAAGAAGTCCCGGGGGCCAAAAAGTGAGAAATGTCCAAAAATTTCAAAGTCTCCGTCGAAATACAAGCGTAAGCATTGTTCTTTTTGATGGTAAAACAGTACTCTTCCTCGTGAAGGCCCAACTGTTTGGCTAATTGTGTTTTGATCAAATTCAAGTCATACTTGGCCGAATTGAAACCTAACACGGGTACTTGTTTGACGTACCCCCTAATTTCCCGTATAATTGTTTGAGTTTTTTTCTTTTCACAGTCGTCTTCCTCCTCGTCGTCGTCACTCGTCAAGTCCCGAATCATTTGTTCTAACTGATTTAACACTAACCCCCACCTTTCCCTAGCCAACACTTTTACTTTTTCTGCTATACATTCATATATTCAACCATACCTTTGACCAAATCGTCTGCATTGGAGTTGACTATACACTGAGGGTCCTGAAATCCCGATACATTACTAGCAATCGAAACCGAAATGGGGGCGTGTTCGTGAGTCCATTCGACCTTGTATGACCTTTGACCTTGAACCTGATGTAATATGGCTTCAAAATCATACACAATGAACCAAGGGTATACTTGATCGGGGCATCCTATCCCAAAATAGGACAATTCCTCAAACAATGTTTTGGTAGGTTTATAGAAGCCCCCGGGGTAAACAAATCTGGTCTTATCTTGGCACCTGAGCTCATGACGTACATAATGACCATGATGATCCCACAATTTGTCACAAAATTTGCATTGGTACTTTTTAGCAAACAGACTAAAGTCTTTGATGTACGAAAAATGACCTTGATATAAATGCACATACATCGTCTTTTCGTAGCGCCCCCTAGATTTGTAAATAGAGCTCGTGTGACCTTCTTGATTGAGCGCATAGACCTCGACATTGATTTGAAAACACGATTCAAAATCGGGTAAATCTTCATAGTCCACCCCCTGAAAGTCTTTGATCCCTCCCTTGAAATTTGCCCACATGCCAAATAGCTGTTTAGTCTTACCCTCTAAACTTTTCACATCATACCCTTGGTGCAAAGCTAAACAACGGAAAGCACAGTAGTGATCGTCATATAACTTGTTCGTATGTTTGTTGACGTCTAGTTTTTCTAAAGCCTGGTTGTTTTGGACATAATCGGGGAGGGGTCCGTGTAAATCCCCAATGGGATAAAAGGTGTGAAAGATCGTAAAGCGAAAATTAGTCACCAGAACGGGGACCCACTTTGTGTCCGGTCGGTGTTGGAGGAAGAGGGTAAACAAGTCCATCCGTCTTAATTTCAAAGTCAGAGTACGCAAGTCGCGTCTCTTAGAAATGTACAAAGGTCTGTCGAGTACCGTGTCATTGTAAAAAGGTCGAAAGTACCTATATTCCCCCGTCTCCCTGTGCCTCAAAATGACCCCAAACGACAAGTTCAATTTAAAAGCGTGGTCTTGTCGGTCGTATATAGCCTCGGCGGCCTGTCTTATTTGGTCTTCGTCGACGTCATTTCCGGTTGGGAAGTTATAAGTCGAAATGTTGGGTCCTGGGGCATTCGGTTGTAAGATTAAAGGAGCATTAGCTTCGTAGACCGTCTTTAATCGTTCGTCCGTACTAGAACCCTCCCAAGGGGCAGGTTGGTTTCCCCAGGGTGTGTCTTGTAATTGTCCCCCCACTTGGTAATGATTAGTCATGTTATGAAGGTACAAGTCGCGTCGGTTGTCAAAACGTTCGTTACATCGTCTACATTTATAAGAAGACGGACCGGGTTGGGGGACTGGAGAGGGCTCCCTTTGATATAAAATGTCTGATTTCGATTGTTTAGGGGGAGAGGGTCCTGGGATCTCGTCGTCTGAGTGTCGTTTTGCACCTTGAGCGTGATGGGACATGTGTCTTTTAAGTCCGTGTGCAGTAGCGCACAATTTGTTGCATCTAGGGCATCTATGATCGTCAGTCGGTAGGTCGCATGTCAATTCGTGTCTGTCTTTATTTTCCTTACGTGTAAACTCTTTAGAACATTTTGAACAAGAGAATTTAATATTCCCGTGAACCGATCGCTTATGGCGATTAAGATTTTTATTTTGCTGAAAAATCTTACCGCAAATCTCGCAGGTGAACATCTCCGTTGGCGTCTCGGCTGTGGAGTGACCGAATGTACCCACGCCGTCGGTTTAAATACGGTCCAAACAAAGAAACATGAAACGAGCATTCTGATTGGTCAATTTAATCACGTGACCTGTCAATCACTTTTAAAGCCACGCCCACTTTTCTTTCCTGCATTCTGATTGGTCAATTTAGTCACGTGACCAAAAAGACGCATTCTGATTGGTCAATAAATACCCACGTATCCACGTGTTGATCACGGCGACCTCAGTCATGTATATGGCTGGTCAATGTACACACCCACACTGTTTGCATACTTTTCGGACAAGTCTAGACTTGTCCATTTATTCCTCACTCAATGAACCTTATAGCCCTCAATAAACGTATGAGGCAACTTCAAATTTGATGATTTTGAATTTTTACCGTTTTAAAAGTTTTATCTTTTTTTTTTTTTTTTTTTTTTTTTTTTTTTTTTATTTATTTATTTTTTTTTTTTTTTATTTTTATTTTTTTTTTAATAGTCCTTTACAAATCAATATGCGTCATTTTCTAGTTAGCGCTAATTTGTTTGTTTGTTTGTTTGTTTGTTTTTTTATTGCTATCTTTTTACCATTATAGTCTTGTTATTTCCCTCAAAATTGCATAGTATGTTTAAATACTTGTCACCTTTACCCCCCTCCCCTTTGCGTTATTACTTTCTCTATAATTTAAGCCGTGTTACCGCCCCCCCCCCCGCATATTTTCTTTATTTAAACATCGAACATTTATGTATAATCGTCATCCTTCAACCCCCTCCCCATTTTCCTTTTTTTTTCATTTATGTATTAATATACAGTGTTACTATGACAATTAAACAGAGAAATAAGCAATAATGTTACACACCTAGAACTGATGCACTTCTTTAAATCCTTTTGTATACAAAATAAGCACACGAGGAATCATCCGAAATAGTCAACACTTTGTACTCAAAAGCAATGTCCATATTCCCGGTACACAGTTATATATTACATAGAAAAGTAAAATAATTCATAGTCAAGCAAATCATTCTTGACCGCTCTCTCGTACATAAACCGTACTTATCGTAAAACTTACAGTGTTTCGTACTTTACATCAAATATTTTAAAGTTCTACATGAATAACACTTGACTAACTGTATGGCAATGTACTAGTATGTAAAATTGTCCTTTGTTCGATTCAATCTTAAATTGTGTAATAATTATCTAACGGACAGTTTATTGGTCTTTGTTCACTGACCCGTTTGACCGCGAAGGAAGGTACATGTGTGTTTGTTTAATGTCCGATATTTGCCTATTGAATATTGAAGTATCTACATCTTATCGGGTTTAGCATCATAAACGTTCAACTAGATCAACACATTTCCAACTTTGTTATGAGAGAATAGTTTGTGTTTCTTTAATTTTTTTTTCCTTTTCTTTTATTTTTTCTTTTCCTTTCTTTTTTTTTTTCAATTTAATTTTATTTCATTTTTCTCGAAATTATTTTGCTTTTTTCTAAATTCATAATCCTCAATTATCATATCAAAATTAGTTTCCACCATTTTGCCGAAATTCAGTCAATTCCCTGTCCGTTTCTCTCTAGCTTTCAAAGCCGTATGCAGTGTATATCATTGTAGAACACTAAAGAAAACTTAAGATATGGGTTGGATATAGTAAATACAATGTATTGCACAAAAGGAGGTACATTCTAAACAGTTAATATAGATAGAGTCGATACTCATAAAATCAGTGTACTAACCATACCGAAAGCCGTGATATAACCTGATACTGATAGTATTTATTAATTAGACTTCATAGTATATGTATGATAGCTAGATAAGAACGTGTGAATATAGTTAAATGAACATTTTATTTTTTCATTATGGGACAATTTTACCCAATATAAAATACGGAAACATACGAACGATTATGTCCGAAACTTGATGTATATTGATTAATAATTATTATGTTTAAATGTTCTACTGAAGTCTTTATCTACTTTTACATGTCATTATGTATTTAATTCGTCTTTTGTAATGCATTTTCTATTTCTATTAACGATTTCTTAAGGATTTTATCATCCTAAGCAATGTAACAAAGGTTTATTTAGAATTTAGACATGCCCCCCCCCCCCCTTTCCCCCTCATTGCCCATATGAAGTATAGACCCTCCCGAGACTAAATGAAACAAAACAAATTTTAAGAGATTAAGAAAATGAATCAGATTAGGACACCCTCACACCTTCCCCGAGTTAAAAACTTGTAAAGCATTAATTTGCATGATTAAATTTTATTAACAAAGTTAAATTCTTACCTGTACGAGTGTAATACTAGCCATAGTAGAAGAGCGTTAGGCTGCAGATCTGGAGGTTGCGAGTTCGGTCCCTATCACGACCATTTTTTTTTTCTCATCGAATATCTATGAGTGTTTTTTTTTTCTGTCTCATAATTTAAGTGGGTGTTGAATGGGTACCCATCTGCGTAATTTACTCCCCGGGACCGAACAGTTCGACTTGTAACTTTCCGAACGATTTATTTTCACCTAGTATTTGGTTGATCTTGTAATCTATAGCTTGTATCACCCTTAAAAGTAGGTTTTATGTAACTTATTTTGATCTATTTACTAATTTTAACTTCGGCATATATATAAAAAAACAAAGAAAAAAAAATAAATAAAACGAAAAATGCCGAAGTTAAAATTAGTAAATAGATCAAAATAAGTTACATAAAACCTACTTTTAAGGGTGATACAAGCTATAGATTACAAGATCAACCAAATACTAGGTGAAAATAAATCGTTCGGAAAGTTACAAGTCGAACTGTTCGGTCCCGGGGAGTAAATTACGCAGATGGGTACCCATTCAACACCCACTTAAATTATGAGACAGAAAAAAAAAACACTCATAGATATTCGATGAGAAAAAAAAAATGGTCGTGATAGGGACCGAACTCGCAACCTCCAGATCTGCAGCCTAACGCTCTTCTACTATGGCTAGTATTACACTCGTACAGGTAAGAATTTAACTTTGTTAATAAAATTTAATCATGCAAATTAATGCTTTACAAGTTTTTAACTCGGGGAAGGTGTGAGGGTGTCCTAATCTGATTCATTTTCTTAATCTCTTAAAATTTGTTTTGTTTCATTTAGTCTCGGGAGGGTCTATACTTCATATGGGCAATGAGGGGGAAAGGGGGGGGGGGCATGTCTAAATTCTAAATAAACCTTTGTTACATTGCTTAGGATGATAAAATCCTTAAGAAATCGTTAATAGAAATAGAAAATGCATTACAAAAGACGAATTAAATACATAATGACATGTAAAAGTAGATAAAGACTTCAGTAGAACATTTAAACATAATAATTATTAATCAATATACATCAAGTTTCGGACATAATCGTTCGTATGTTTCCGTATTTTATATTGGGTAAAATTGTCCCATAATGAAAAAATAAAATGTTCATTTAACTATATTCAAACGTTCTTATCTAGCTATCATACATATACTATGAAGTCTAATTAATAAATACTATCAGTATCAGGTTATATCACGGCTTTCGGTATGGTTAGTACACTGATTTTATGAGTATCGACTCTATCTATATTAACTGTTTAGAATGTACCTCCTTTTGTGCAATACATTGTATTTACTATATCCAACCCATATCTTAAGTTTTCTTTAGTGTTCTACAATGATATACACTGCATACGGCTTTGAAAGCTAGAGAGAAACGGACAGGGAATTGACTGAATTTCGGCAAAATGGTGGAAACTAATTTTGATATGATAATTGAGGATTATGAATTTAGAAAAAAGCAAAATAATTTCGAGAAAAATGAAATAAAATTAAATTGAAAAAAAAAAGAAAGGAAAAGAAAAAATAAAAGAAAAGGAAAAAAAAATTAAAGAAACACAAACTATTCTCTCATAACAAAGTTGGAAATGTGTTGATCTAGTTGAACGTTTATGATGCTAAACCCGATAAGATGTAGATACTTCAATATTCAATAGGCAAATATCGGACATTAAACAAACACACATGTACCTTCCTTCGCGGTCAAACGGGTCAGTGAACAAAGACCAATAAACTGTCCGTTAGATAATTATTACACAATTTAAGATTGAATCGAACAAAGGACAATTTTACATACTAGTACATTGCCATACAGTTAGTCAAGTGTTATTCATGTAGAACTTTAAAATATTGATGTAAAGTACGAAACACTGTAAGTTTTACGATAAGTACGGTTTATGTACGAGAGAGCGGTCAAGAATGATTTGCTTGACTATGAATTATTTTACTTTTCTATGTAATATATAACTGTGTACCGGGAATATGGACATTGCTTTTGAGTACAAAGTGTTGACTATTTCGGATGATTCCTCGTGTGCTTATTTTGTATACAAAAGGATTTAAAGAAGTGCATCAGTTCTAGGTGTGTAACATTATTGCTTATTTCTCTGTTTAATTGTCATAGTAACACTGTATATTAATACATAAATGAAAAAAAAAGGAAAATGGGGAGGGGGTTGAAGGATGACGATTATACATAAATGTTCGATGTTTAAATAAAGAAAATATGCGGGGGGGGGGGCGGTAACACGGCTTAAATTATAGAGAAAGTAATAACGCAAAGGGGAGGGGGGTAAAGGTGACAAGTATTTAAACATACTATGCAATTTTGAGGGAAATAACAAGACTATAATGGTAAAAAGATAGCAATAAAAAAACAAACAAACAAACAAACAAACAAATTAGCGCTAACTAGAAAATGACGCATATTGATTTGTAAAGGACTATTAAAAAAAAAAATAAAAATAAAAAAAAAAAAAAAAAAAAAATAAAAAAAAAAAAAAAAAAAAAAAAAAAAAAAAAAAGATAATACTTTTAAAACGGTAAACATTCAGAATCATCAAATTTGAAGTTGCCTCATACGTTTATTGAGGGCTATAAGGTTCATTGAGTGAGGAATAAATGGACAAGTCTAGACTTGTCCGAAAAGTATGCAAACAGTGTGGGTGTGTACATTGACCAGCCATATACATGACTGAGGTCGCCGTGATCAACACGTGGATACGTGGGTATTTATTGACCAATCAGAATGCGTCTTTTTGGTCACGTGACTAAATTGACCAATCAGAATGCAGGAAAGAAAAGTGGGCGTGGCTTTAAAAGTGATTGACAGGTCACGTGATTAAATTGACCAATCAGAATGCTCGTTTCATGTTTCTTTGTTTGGACCGTATTTAAACCGACGGCGTGGGTACATTCGGTCACTCCACAGCCGAGACGCCAACGGAGATGTTCACCTGCGAGATTTGCGGTAAGATTTTTCAGCAAAATAAAAATCTTAATCGCCATAAGCGATCGGTTCACGGGAATATTAAATTCTCTTGTTCAAAATGTTCTAAAGAGTTTACACGTAAGGAAAATAAAGACAGACACGAATTGACATGCGACCTACCGACTGACGATCATAGATGCCCTAGATGCAACAAATTGTGCGCTACTGCACACGGACTTAAAAGACACATGTCCCATCACGCTCAAGGTGCAAAACGACACTCAGACGACGAGATCCCAGGACCCTCTCCCCCTAAACAATCGAAATCAGACATTTTATATCAAAGGGAGCCCTCTCCAGTCCCCCAACCCGGTCCGTCTTCTTATAAATGTAGACGATGTAACGAACGTTTTGACAACCGACGCGACTTGTACCTTCATAACATGACTAATCATTACCAAGTGGGGGGACAATTACAAGACACACCCTGGGGAAACCAACCTGCCCCTTGGGAGGGTTCTAGTACGGACGAACGATTAAAGACGGTCTACGAAGCTAATGCTCCTTTAATCTTACAACCGAATGCCCCAGGACCCAACATTTCGACTTATAACTTCCCAACCGGAAATGACGTCGACGAAGACCAAATAAGACAGGCCGCCGAGGCTATATACGACCGACAAGACCACGCTTTTAAATTGAACTTGTCGTTTGGGGTCATTTTGAGGCACAGGGAGACGGGGGAATATAGGTACTTTCGACCTTTTTACAATGACACGGTACTCGACAGACCTTTGTACATTTCTAAGAGACGCGACTTGCGTACTCTGACTTTGAAATTAAGACGGATGGACTTGTTTACCCTCCTCCTCCAACACCGACCGGACACAAAGTGGGTCCCCGTTCTGGTGACTAATTTTCGCTTTACGATCTTTCACACCTTTTATCCCATTGGGGATTTACACGGACCCCTCCCCGATTATGTCCAAAACAACCAGGCTTTAGAAAAACTAGACGTCAACAAACATACGAACAAGTTATATGACGATCACTACTGTGCTTTCCGTTGTTTAGCTTTGCACCAAGGGTATGATGTGAAAAGTTTAGAGGGTAAGACTAAACAGCTATTTGGCATGTGGGCAAATTTCAAGGGAGGGATCAAAGACTTTCAGGGGGTGGACTATGAAGATTTACCCGATTTTGAATCGTGTTTTCAAATCAATGTCGAGGTCTATGCGCTCAATCAAGAAGGTCACACGAGCTCTATTTACAAATCTAGGGGGCGCTACGAAAAGACGATGTATGTGCATTTATATCAAGGTCATTTTTCGTACATCAAAGACTTTAGTCTGTTTGCTAAAAAGTACCAATGCAAATTTTGTGACAAATTGTGGGATCATCATGGTCATTATGTACGTCATGAGCTCAGGTGCCAAGATAAGACCAGATTTGTTTACCCCGGGGGCTTCTATAAACCTACCAAAACATTGTTTGAGGAATTGTCCTATTTTGGGATAGGATGCCCCGATCAAGTATACCCTTGGTTCATTGTGTATGATTTTGAAGCCATATTACATCAGGTTCAAGGTCAAAGGTCATACAAGGTCGAATGGACTCACGAACACGCCCCCATTTCGGTTTCGATTGCTAGTAATGTATCGGGATTTCAGGACCCTCAGTGTATAGTCAACTCCAATGCAGACGATTTGGTCAAAGGTATGGTTGAATATATGGAATGTATAGCAGAAAAAGTAAAAGTGTTGGCTAGGGAAAGGTGGGGGTTAGTGTTAAATCAGTTAGAACAAATGATTCGGGACTTGACGAGTGACGACGACGAGGAGGAAGACGACTGTGAAAAGAAAAAACTCAAACAATTATACGGGAAATTAGGGGGGTACGTCAAACAAGTACCCGTGTTAGGTTTCAATTCGGCCAAGTATGACTTGAATTTGATCAAAACACAATTAGCCAAACAGTTGGGCCTTCACGAGGAAGAGTACTGTTTTACCATCAAAAAGAACAATGCTTACGCTTGTATTTCGACGGAGACTTTGAAATTTTTGGACATTTCTCACTTTTTGGCCCCCGGGACTTCTTATGCCAAATTTTTAAAAGCTTATCAGGTTGAAGAATCTAAAGGTCACTTTCCTTACGAATGGTTTGACGATGTTTCAAAATTAGAAGTTACAGAATTACCTCCCCCTGCTGCTTTCTATAGCAGTTTAAAACAGACTTGTATTTCGGACGACGAGTACGACCTCTGTAGACAGGCTTGGGTGGGCCATGACATGACGACCTTTAAAGACTTTCTGGTGTGGTACAATAATTTGGATGTAGGGCCCTTTGTAACGGCCGTGACCCGACTACAGACTTTTTATTTTGACCGGAACATTGACATTTTTAAAATTGCCATGTCGGCCCCGGGGATCGCTAGGAAAATGTTATTTGATACGGCCAAGAGGGAGGGGGCAGAATTTACAATATTTGACGAGAGAAACAAGGACTTGTACCACTGCATTAAAAGAAACATTGTGGGGGGTCCTTCTATCATTTATCATCGAAAAGCGGTCAAGGGTGATACACCGATCAGGGGAGGGAAACTGTGTCAAAAGGTACTGGGGTATGATTGTAATGCACTGTACTTGGGGTGTATAGGTCAGGACATGCCCGTAGGAACCATGGTTAGACGTAAGGCAGAGGAGGGATTCAAACCGGAAGTGAGGGATAGAAACATCAAGATGTATCAATGGATGAATTATTTGAATAAGTATGAGGGAAAGGATATCAAACATGCTAGGAATGACGGACAGGAAAAGAGGGTGGGGCCTTATCCAGTAGACGGCTATGACGAAGGGACCAACACTATTTATCAATTTCACGGATGTTATTTTCACGGTCATCAATGTAGACTGACGGACAGGGTGACAGACGAGGGTTGGGTTCAAAACAGAGAAAAGAAATTGATCAAAACCAAGAAAACGACGGCTTACTTGAAAGGGAAGGGATATCAAGTGATCGAGATGTGGGAATGTGATTTTGAGAATTTTTGTAGGGAGCACCCCGACATTCATGCCCTAGGGTGGGAACTGCGACCTAGATTTTATCGGAAATATAGGGGAAGGGTGAATGAAACACAAATTTTGAACGGGGTTAGAGAAAACATTTTGTTCGGGATGGTCGAAGTAGATATCGAGGTACCTGAAAGATGGGAGGGGGATTTCAGACACGCATTATCTCCCTGGGAATACTTTAAAGAAATGTCTCCCCTGTTTTGCAATACCGAAGTGAAATTTGAAGACATCGGGGCACACATGCAAGACCATATCAAGAAAGAGGGGTTAAGTGACCATCCTAGACGACTTTTGGTAGGGGGAATGAAAGCGGAAAAGATTCTTTTGGCCACGCCCCTTTTAAAATGGTATTTAGAACACGGTTTAAAAGTCATGCGCATTTATCAGGTGGTGGAATTTAACGCGCACGCGTGTTTCAAAAGATTTGTCAAAGACGTAACTGAAGCGCGGAGGGCGGGGGATGCGCGACCGGAAATGGGGATTATTGGGGATACGATGAAATTGATAGGGAATTCGGGGTACGGGTCGTTAATCATGGACAAAACCAAACACCGCGATATCGTGTACGTGCGCGGCGAAAGACAAACCTGCCTCGCGATCAATCAAGACGAATTTCGCAACGCGACACATTTAGGGGACGAATTTTACGAACTAGAAATGGCTAAAAAGAAAATCAGTATGGACCTACCGATCCAATTAGGTTATTTCATCTTGCAATACGGCAAACTCAAAATGTTGGAATTCAATTACGACTTTTTGGACGTCTATGTCGATCGCGCAGATTACATGTTGTTAGAAATGGACACCGATTCTAATTATCTTTGTATCAGTGGGGAGACTATGAGTGATGTCATCAAACCGGAAATGCGTCAAAGTTACGAACACCACCTGCGCGGATTCTGCCGCGATGACGCGTCCCCTCTATTCCTTCCGCGCGAATGCTGTGACAAGCACAAGAAATTCGATAGGCGCGTTCCTGGTTTATTTAAAACGGAATACGAGGGGGATAGAATGATTGGCTTGTGTTCAAAAACGTATGTGGTAGCTAACGGGGAGGAATGTAAGTTTAGTTCGAAGGGTATCAATAAAAAGAATGTCACCGATGCGTGGGAAACGTATGACAATGTTTTGAAAAATGAAAAGGCAGGGAGCGGGATCAATCGCGGGATACGCGCGCGAGATAACACCATGTTTACTTACACTCAAGAAAGAAGTGGGTTTTCGTACTTTTATTGCAAAAGGAGAGTGTTAGGAGATGGGCTTTCGACAGAACCTTTAGATATCATTTTGAAACCATGACTTTCAGAAGTTGTCTGGGTTAATAAAAAGAAAGATAAATTGAAAAAAAAAATCAAGAAAACAAAAAGAGTACATATGTATAAAGATGTAAACAGTGTACAAATGTAAAGATGCAAAGATAAAAAAATCGGACTAAGAGAGACGTTGAAGGGTGGGTCACGCAATATCTTTTAGAGTGGTCCTCTGGCGCGGTAGAAATACCCCTAAGCCACTCGGGAAGTGGACGGAGCTTCCCCTCGTATGATGATCGGGCTATGAACGCTGATCCTGTTACTACGAGAAACGGGCTTTGTGCCCTTGCTTTGTGCATCTAGCGTGTGTCCTTACCTCTGGCAAGGTAGAAATACCTGTAAGTTCAAAGGCACTTATTCTTCATGTCTCACTAAAAAGGTAGTAAACCCACCTGGTACACGTACCAGCAGGTCCAAAGTCCTGATAAAGTGGTGATGGCTACCTATAATTAACTTTAAGAAGCCATCTTGGTAAGCACGTCATAGGAGCCGCCATCTTGGCGGACACCCTCCTGGGCCATATAAAATTACCCTCTGGGCCATATAACGGTCTCCTTCTCCTTCGAGTAGGGACGCCATCTTGGTAAGCGCGTCACAGGGGCCGCCATCTTGGCGGACATCCTCCTGGGCCATAAAAATGGCCCTCTGGGCCATAAAACGGGCCAGGGAGCTCCAGGGAGCTCCAGGGAGTAGGGAAGATATTGTCCCACTATTACTACTATCATATTTCCATTGTTAAAGGATATTTTTAGTGCAATTTTTAAAACAGGCTTTTCCCGCCAATGTTATGTGATGCTTTAGTTGTTCCCGTATGAGCTTAATTAGCTGTATGTGTAAGCTTTATTAGCTGTATGTGTAAGCTTTATTAGCTGTATGTGTAAGCTTAAGAAGCTGTATGTGTAAGCTTAAGTAGCTGTATGTGTAAGCTTAATTAGCTGTATGTGTAAGCTTAATTAGCTGTATGTGTAAGCTTAATTAGCTGTATGTGTAAGCTTAATTAGCTGTATGTGTAAGCTTAATTAGCTGTATGTGTAAGCTTAAGAAGCTGTATGTGTAAGCTTAATTAGCTGTATGTGTAAGCTTAAGTAGCTGTATGTGTAAGCTTAAGTAGTTGTATGTGTAAGCTTAATTAGCTGTTTGTGTAAGCTTAGGAAGCTGTATGTGTAAGCTTAATTAGCTGTATGTGTAAGCTTTATTAGTTGTATGTGTATGCTTAAGTAGCTGTATGTGTAAGCTTAAGAAGCTGTATGTGTAAGCTTAATTAGCTGTATGTGTAAGCTTAAGTAGCTGTATGTGTAAGCTTAAGAAGCTGTATGTGTAAGCTTAATTAGCTGTATGTGTAAGCTTAATTAGCTGTATGTGTAAGCTTTATTAGCTGTATGTGTAAGCTTAAAAAGCTGTATGTGTAAGCTTAAGAAGCTGTATGTGTAAGTTTAAGAAGCTGTATGTGTAAGCTTAAGTAGTTGTATGTGTAAGCTTAAGAAGCTGTATGTGTAAGCTTAATTAGCTGTATGTGTAAGCTTTATTAGTTGTATGTGTATGCTTAAGTAGCTGTATGTGTAAGCTTAATTAGCTGTATGTGTAAGCTTAATTAGCTGTATGTGTAAGCTTAATTAGCTGTATTTGTAAGCTTTATTAGCTGTATGTGTAAGCTTAATTAGCTGTATGTGTATGCTTAAGTAGCTGTATGTGTAAGCTTAAGTAGCTGTATGTGTAAGCTTTTTACATCAATTCTGAATTCACGTTTGAAATTATGGTCAGATAACAATGACGTCATTACAGACACACAGTAAAACATAGCACTGTAGATGCTATATTTGCACTTCATACTATTATAACTAAGCAACGTAGTAACAAGTCACGTTTATATTTTTGTTTTTTGACTCGATTGAGACGGATAAATTGTTGGGTAAACTTATGCTTTTGGGATTTAGGGGACGGATTCTTGGTTTCATTAAGTCTCCTTATAGACAAATTAAAACCAGGATTTTCTTGGATGGAAAAATTTCACCTTTTGTTAATTACCTCGTTTTTTTTACAAGGAGATAATTTCCCCGACTATGTACTCATTTTATGTAAATGATTGTGAAATTGATGCTCTTAATGATGGTTGTGAGCGCACTGAGCTTATAAAGATTTTATTACTCTTATTGATGTATGCAGACGGCACTGTACTATTTTCTCGATCTGATTACCGTCAATGTTAGACATATTAGTATCATATGTAGAAAAAATGGTCACTTACTGTTAATGTAGCAAAAACTAAAATTATGGTTTATAGAATAGAGGTATTGTTAAACCTCAAGAACATTGGGTTTACAAGGGAGAAGATGTAGAAATAGGTGACGAATTTGTTACCTTGGAATTGTTTTGTAAGAATGGCAAATTTCATAAAACTCAAAAACAGTTATCTTTACAGTGTAGAAAAGCAGTATTTGCTCTAAAAAGAAAATGTAATCAAATGATTTTAATCCCCATACCCTCCTTTCTATATTTGATACGTACCTTTCGAGTATTTCTTATCATGGATGTGAAGTATGGGGTGTACATGCTGCACAAAATTTAGAGAAAGTGCATTTAGATTTTTCAAAAGTATTTTATGGGTAAAGAGATCAACTTCTAATGCAATAATATATGCAGAGTTGGGTAGGGTTCCTATGATTTGAATAAGAGAGTTTAGAATAGTTTTAAGATCTGATAACTGCATTCTTAGGGATAAATTGCTAAAACCCATTTGCAAAAACTGGTTATCAAATGTACAAAATATCTTATCAGAATAACGAAATATGGTAAAATCAAGCTATTTTAATGAAAAGTTTATTGAAATATTTCTTCCAGAGAAGAAGGAATGATAACAAATAAAAACACAATTACTCAAATACACAAAGAAGTAGGTGCGGTAACCTGCCATATCGGCCCTATTTTCAAAGTTGTTCATATATCCATAATATTCTAGATTTTAAAATGTCAAATGTATGGTGAATCCATATCAGGAAAGCTAACTTTCATTTCACAGTCCTATACTGAATAATACGTCACTAAAAACGTTGAAATCATTGAAAATATCAATAAATGAGCGAAATTTCGATAGAAATGTATGAAATCAAGTATCGATCCAGGCCTTGCCCATAATAATTTTTGTACCAATCGGTGTATTTCTGATCGGCCTTTTAAATAGTTCTGAACAATGGGTTAGGTAGGTGACTAAATGAAAAAATCAGAACGGGCACGCTGCACGCGCTCTAATTGCGATCTTGCGTATTGTGAGATACAAGCGAAAATGTGATGCCTGCAAGGATACCCAGACAGGCAATGTCACAGACAAACATACAACCGTTTATTTGAAAGTAAAGTAGGCCGAGATGATAGCAAAAAGGAAGGGGGACAAACGTATACAAGACTAGTGATTCCTCATATTACAGACATGCTTAGTAAAGTAAATCAAATTTATTTATATAATTAAAGGATTGTCATATTATTAAAAAAAATAACAGACCGCGAGAAAATTCATAAAACCCCAGAGAACAGTTTATGAGATGAAGATAGGTCTAAATATGACGGTAAAAACACGACAGTAAAATGCAAATTAAATGAGGATGAGAAAGTTTCAAACCTTCAGACGAACTCAAGGAACCTCAAATTTTGCTTTTAACGAAAGGTTTGAAATTCATACCAGATAGGTCAAAGATTGATAAAACAAAATAATAGCTGATTGTCCATGCTGCAAATTTATCCGTTTATAAATGATGCTTTTGAATTTGAAGACGTTTAACATTTGAACTACTTGGTGAGTGTCACTGCTGGTGGACCAGGAGTCCCCGAGGGCACATGTAGCAAAGTTCGATCAACTTCGGTTGATCATCTGTCTCTCCAACGCATTCAAAATTTTCTGGTACTAAAATTCTTGAAATTTCTAAAACGTGGGTCCTGTAGCATCATATCCCACCTATCCTGCTACATCTTTCGGTACATTTTTGACATAATAATTTTCACCCTCTTTGGCCATATTACATTTTTAGATTGAGTATCACTGACGAGCGTTGAGTACCCGAGGCGTGCATGTCTGGTCCATGCTGCAAATTTATCCGTTTATAAATGATGCTATTGAATTTGAAGACGTTTAACATTTGAACTACTTGGTGATTGTCACTGCTGTTAGACTAGGAGTCCCCGAGGGCACATGTTGCCAAGTTCGATCAACTTCGGTTGATCATCTGTCTCTCCAACGCATTCAAAATTTCTGGTACTAAAATTCTTGAAATTTCTAAAACGTGGGTCCTGTAGCATCATATCCCACCTATCCTGCTACATCTTTCGGTACATTTTTGACATAATAATTTTCACCCTCTTTGGCCATATTACATTTTTAGATTGAGGATCACTGACGAGGGTTGAGTACCCGAGGCGTGCATATCTAGTCCATGCTGCAAATTTATCCGTTTATAAATGATGCTATTGAATTTGAAGACGTTTAACATTGACTGAATGGGAGAGACGCAAGAGGCTTCGTGAATTTTTCTATATTGCGCAAAACAACGAAATGGATACGCGAGAGGATAGCGAGGAAAGATTCGCGGAGAAAAAGATTTTTTTTCACGCCGAAAACAGGAAGAGACCAATGGTTAAACACGTACGTTGAACTTGTTAGCAATAACATCGTAAACAGTCTTCGTAGATCAGGTAAACGTAACATCACGCGCGAGGAGGGAAAACCGCTTTTTATTCATTGTTTGAAAACCAAGACATTGTAATTCGACCCGCCGACAAAGGTTCAGGTATTGTTATTCTCGACAAGGATAAGTATATTGAAAAACTCCAAAGAAGAAATGAAAGAGATCAATTCTTAGGTGGAAACTAAAGATTGCATAACAAATAAAACAATGAAGAAACTTAAGAAACTCGTGAACAAAATGTATAAAGAAGAAGCGATTTCTAAGATCTCAAAAAGTATCTAATTCCAAAGTACCCGACAACCGGTATTTTAAAAAGGTTACCAGAAACTACACAAAAATGTCGCGCTCCTGAGGACGATAGTGAGCGGAATAACACGTCGACGGAGAGAAGTTGCGGAATACGAATTAAATCAGTCCGTGATTCCAAGCCCTACATATATTCGAAACACAAAGGATTTTAATTAAAAGTTAAAAGACATAAATTTCAACATTCAAGATAACGCTTTATTGTTTTGTTTTGACGTATATAAATTTTACCCATCAATTCCGAGAAAGGAGGGACTCGCAGCGTATAGAGAAACATTTGATAGCAGAGCCAATCCTTTGATTCCGACTGAAAACGCGATCGAAATGGTAGAAATGGTTTAGGACTTTAATGGATTCACATTCGGGGAGAAAAATTACAAACAGGTTGAAAGAGTGGCGATTGGATCGAGAGTAGGTAGGAATTTCGCGTGCGCAAATATACGCAATTGAGACGAAGAATACGAAAAAGCCCCTCCTTTCTACAAAGGTATATCGACGATGGATTGGAATTTGGAACGGAGACTTAGATTCATTACAGAAATTTGCCGAATACGCGAACAAAATACACGAAAACATCAAAATTGAACTACGATGGAATAAGGACTGTATAGAATTTCTCGACACCCTGGTTAAGAAGGAAAAGAGCCATTTTTATACGGATTTATTTTTGAAACCGACGGATAAGCATCTATTCCTTAGATCGGATTCTTGTCACCCGCCGCACACGAAAAAAGGCCTAGCATATGGCCTAGGATTAAGGTTAAAACAGATTTGCTAGAGGGACGAGGATTATAAATGACATCGACAGGAACCTATTTATCGAACAACAACTTAGTAAAGCCGATAAGCTAGACAGAGAGGATCAATTACGCCGTAAGGATGGTAACAACGCGAAATCAAAAAGATTCCCCTAGTTTTAACTTACTCTAAACTCTTGTCGGATGTGCGTAATACTTTACAGAAGCACCAGAATACACTTCTCCGATCCGAACGAATGCGCGAGATTTTCCCGTAAATTCCTATTCTGGCTTTTAGACGGGATAAAAACCTATGTGACACACTTGTACACAGGAAAACATCGAACGCTTTAAAAACGTGAGAAAAAAATGTCATTGCGCAGTGTGTAAAATTATCGTGACGGATGAAATTGAAAATACTAAAGGATCTAGAAAGGTCAAATAGTTACAGATGCGAAATGTACCGACAGAAATTTGATATACGCGTTAATTTGTGATGAATGTGCGAAGACATTATATGTAGGCGAAACCGAACGAACACTTTAGGAGAGGACCGAGGATCATAGACGTGACATAAAGTACCAACGAGATAAACCGATAATGAAACATTTCAAAGATCATGATGAGCGCGATCTACGAGTGGCCGTGATGTCTAGGACTACGCCTGAGGATAAAAATTGCAGACTAAATGTTGAAGAAAACTGGATAAAAAATCTTGAAACTAGAACATCAAATGGTT